>JAJOZX010002560.1:0-452500 GCA_023014485.1 Bathynomus jamesi
TCTATAGGGCCCCTAATCAGCCAGTCGGCTTAATCAGCCAGTACCTCCAGGCATTATCAGCCAGTTGGCACAGTTTATACTTCGTTTTGGCACGTGCACACCCGTCTATACGCCCATAAATTATTACGATTATATGCGTCGGGCTCGAGACCCAGCGGCGGCGCGTCCTTCCGCGGTTGGTAGCCAGGGTGACCTAATGATCCGTGTTAAACTGTAGGTCTAAGGTGAGTGTAAACATCCTTCCACGGTTGGTAGCCAGGGTGACCTAATGATCCGAGTTAAACTGTAGGTCTAAGGTGAAGTGTAAACATCCTTTCACGAATGGTAGATAAAATGGGTAACCTGTCTCCCTTCTCTCTCTCTCTCTTATATTGTAACAGGGTGCATGTTGTGATTTTTGGATAATCCGTTGGGTGGTTGGTTGTATGGTATGTGATACGTGGCTGAATTTCGTGCGTGCTTGGACTTTTGAATTTTGGTTGCTTGAAAGCGGACAGCTGGTCTTGAACTAGAAATTTTGGTGATTAATGCGTGTAAAATTTAAATAAGAAATAAATATTATCGAAGGTTTCCCTGTAAAATTTTTGTATTAGATTTGGTTGGAGAGACAGCATACTGTAACACCAGTAACCTAAGAATTGTCCTCTGCAAAAGAGGAGACGGAGTTGGGAGCCAGATCTCGCAACTGCTTGTAAGCGCTCTAAATAAACCCCATTTTTTTTTACAAGTGCCAGTGATTTAAGTATTTAATATTGTAGGTTTAAGTTTAGGTTTAGGTTAAGTTAAGTTTGGGTTTAGGTTAAGTTAAGTTTAGGTTAAGTTTAAGTTAAGTTTAGGTTAGGGTAATGATGACTTGTGTCGGCAGCCTGATTTTCTTTGTATATATTAATATATAGTTTTGTAATCTAATGTTTTACTGTTCCTGGCTGGGACGGCCTCGCGCTGTAAAGGGGACATACATATTCGTTGGTGGAATCCTGGTCACGGTAACAGTTGGCAACCCCAGCTAAGATATATATTTTTTCCCATTTACTCAATTTGTTATACCTTTCGGTTTTGGTTTCATTGTATGTACTTTTCTTTTAATTTTTCATAATTTGATTTTGTTCTAGTTTTGAAAGCTTGATTTAATCATATTGTTTAGGATGGTTGAAGAAGGTTCATTGGGAGACAAGAGTGCGGATGAGAAGGGGCGGCAGTCGGTTAGATTGAAGGCAAGTGAGGATTTAAATGAATTTGATGGTGCAATGACTGCAATAGAGAGTTCTGTACAAGAACTGCTGAATGAAGAAGGAAATGAAGGTAAAGATGTGAAACTGAAAGCTTTCTTTGAGCGCATGTGTAAAATGGAGGAAGGGTATGTGAGTAAGAAATTGGTTGAAGTGGGACGGGTGCACTTACCAAGGCGTTTGGAGAAGAAGGTTGCTTATTACTCTGAAAGCGACAAATCTGAGTATGATTGCGAAAGTCCTGGCGAATGGAAAGAGGTGCAAAGTAAAAGGAAAAGGAGACTGAGAAATAAGGCTAAGCGTGATTGTGAAAGTAAGTTTGGAAGAAGTGATAAAGGTGTTAAGTGTAGAAAGTACACAGTGGATGGAAGTTTTAGTTAAGATTTTCGAATGAGGAGACTCCCTTGCCCAGAACGAACTTGTATTTGGAAGATTTTTATGCCATGAGAGATCTACAGATCTACAGAAGCTAAGGCTAACAAAGACGCTAAGATCCACTCTAAGGTTAGCCCGAGAGAAAGGAAAGAGTAGGGGGTTAAGAGAAGAGAAGAGAATAAGGGGTTAAGTAAGGAGCAACACCTATCACTCGTGGGTTAACATTCATTCAGAAAAAGAGAAAAAAGACTCATCATCATCATCCGCCGGCCACTGCCGACAAGTCAGAAAAAATAGTCGGAGAGAATAGGAGAGGGGTGAAAGATGAAAAGAAGTAAAATAAGAACGCTTACAAACCATGAAAACACAGTCTTAACTCACTGTCATACCATGCAAACTACAAACATGCAAGAAAAGAGAGTTACAGACATGCAAAGTAAGGGGAGGATAAGAAAAAAAAAAGTAGGTAAAGTTAAACAAAAAGTGGGTTAGTTTACGCTACGAGCTACATCTACGTTCTTGTTAGTCTAATTTTTTTTTTTTTTTAATAATTTTATTGCTGGCATCACACGCTGGCATGTCACAAGCTGGCATTCATCGTCAACAGACTCATCCTCGAGCACCACCACCAGAGTTCCTGTTGCTAACTTTTTTTTTTTAATTTTAAACAACGTTAATATTTATAAAATGTCTGTCAAGACGGTTCTTAAATATATTAACGCTGATAGAGTGAACGACTGACGCGGGAAGATTATTCCATTTATCAATTACTTTAAACGTAAAGAAGTTTTTAACGATATTAGTAATGAAACGTCTGCCACGCAACTTAAATCCGTTATTACGAGTATTACTATTATCGAAAGTCAACAATTTGTCAAAATTTACATTATCGATGTTATTCACAATTTTGAAAACTTCAATAAGCTCCCCCCTTAATCTCCTAGTTTCGAGTGAATACAGGTCTAACTCTTTAATCCTATCCTCATAAGGCTTATTGCGCAATGACGGAATCAGTTTCGTGGCACGACGTTGAACCCTTTCTAACCTATCGATATCCTCACGCAAGTACGGGCACCAAAACTGAACTGCATATTCTAAATGAGGCCTGACTAGGGACTTGTAAAGGGGCAATATAATATCCTTCGATTTAAATTCGAAATTACGCGCTATGAAGCCTAACATCCTATTAGCTTTTCCGCAAGACTCCAGGCACTGGTTCCTAACCTTTAAATCCTTAGATACGCGTACGCCTAAATCTACTTCCTCGTCAACGCTCGCTAACTCCCTATCATCCATCGCGTACGTGTAATTATTGTTGCGAGAACCTATATGTAAAACTACATTTTTCTACGTTAAATTGCATCTGCCACTTATCTGTCCACTCCATAATCCTATTTACATCGTCTTGGAGCCTATTACTATCGTCCTCGTTAACAACCTTACCGCCTATTTTAGTATCGTCAGCGAATTTTGACACGTTACTAATCAATCCTACACCTATGTCGTTAATGTAAATTACGAATAGCAATGGGCCTAACACTGAACCCTGTGGGACACCGCTACCTACATCTAACCACCCCGATTCACTGCCATTAACTACCACCCTCTGTCTCCTAGCACGAAGCCATTCTTCTAACCAGTTAGCTACTTGACCGCGTATACCGTGCGCTTTGACCTTCGCAATTAGTCTCCTATGTGGAACTGTATCGAACGCCTTTTTAAAATCTAAATAAATAACGTCAGCTGCTCTATGCCTATCGTATTCGCGCACTATTTCGTTATAAAATTCTAACAAATTAGTTAAACAAGACCTATGGCGTCGAAACCCATGCTGACTACTATTAATCAAATCTCTACTTTCTAAGTGATCGATGATACGATCCCTAACTACGGATTCCAAAAGTTTACCGACAATTGACGTTAAGCTAATGGGTCTATAATTGCTAGCTACTGCGCGGTCGCCTTTTTTAAAAATAGGCGTGACGTTAGCTAATTTGAAGACTTCAGGAATAATCCCCGTTTCGAGTGACTAATTAAAAATCTTCGTTAAGGGGCCTACGATAACGTCTTTCAAATCTTTCAAATGTCTGGGATAAAAAGCGTCAGGGCCTGGAGCCTTGCTAACTTTTAGCCTATCGATATAATGCGCAATCTCAGCCTCGTAAACAGTTATTTCATCCAAAATAGTCTCGCTACTAAATGGAACGATATCGTCCACGTCGGAGACATTATTTACGTCTTCTACGGTAAAAACTGTCGCAAAAAAGTTATTGAAAATACCCGCCATCGCCAGAGCATCAGAAGCCAAAGCGCCATTAACATCCACTAGAGGGCCTATGTTATCTTTTACTGGCTTACGATTATTAACGTATTCAAAAAACTTTTTTGGATTATGTTTACTATCCGCAGCTATAACTATCTCTAAATTACGCTTGGCATTCCTAACTGATCTTTTAACCTGACGTCTAAGCTCGATATATCTATTAAAGTTAGCTGCCGTGCCATTGCGCTTATTAAGTCTATACGCGCTATTACGCTCGTTTATGAACTCGCCTATTTCCCTAGTCCACCACTTGGGCCTACCATGATTTCTAGCGCGCTTGGGCCTACGAGGAATAAACTCCCTTTCAATATTCCTAAAACTTTCTTTAAACGCCACCCAACGCAAATTTGTGTCATTGCCCATAAATAAGTTATCCCAGTCCACTACTCTCATCCTATCCGCAAAACTATCAAAATTAGCCCTACGAAAGTCAGGGACTTCTATTACGTTACTATCCTTAGTATTTTCTATCAATAACTTAAACCTAAGAATTTGATGATCACTACATCCTAAACTCTCGCCTACTTCTAAACCTTCGACTATATTCTCGCCGTTCGTCATCACGAAGTCTAAAATATTATCACCGCGCGTTGGTTCGGTAACTATCTGTCGTAAAAAGTTGTCGTCCATAAACTCAACCAATCTCAAACCCTCCTCATTACCAGTAAAATTCGCGTAATTAACATTAGGGCAGTTAAAGTCTCCGACAATTATACTATTCCGATTGTCAATAAAATTACCAAGAAGTGAGTAAAATCTAGTATCTGTATCGAGGGTTTGAACGGGAGGTCTATAAACAACAACAAAATTAAAACTAATACTACGCGCCCTAACTTCAACACATATCGCATTAATTGCTGCCGGAAAATCTAACTTAACCTCGATAGCCCTAAGGGAATTACGAATATACAGCAAAACGCCTCCACCAAACCTATGTAACCTATCATTAGTAAAGAGTTTAAAACCCGGTATATCAAGTTTCCCCAACAAGTCCCGAGTCACGGTATTTAACCAAGTTTCAGTGACAGCAACTATATCATAGTTGCCGGAATAAATTATCGCCTTAAATTCATTTAATTTATTTCTAATACTACACGCGTTACAATAAAATACGTTTAAGTTATTTTTTACCACGGGCCCGCGTTTTAAACTATTTATCACGTCGGGCCCGCGTTTCCCGGACCCACAACGTTTAAAGAAGGCTTCGACCTATACAGCTTTCGCACGTTTTCGTCTATTAACCTACCTAGCCTAGCATTACCTATTTCATTAAAATGCACCCCATCTTTTATAAAAAGGCTATGATCACTGAATTCGGACCACAGCTTTACGAAGGGTACATTTTCCTCAGCACAAATCTCTTCTAATTTATTATTCAAAAATATTGTTTTTGACGTAATCCTAAGACCCAACCCGTGCCTAGGGGTAATACCTAGAACTAAAGACCTATCTGACCTCGCCTTCAGGGATCTAATTAACCCCCTATATCTCTCCAAAAGGTCAGGCACTCTCGTATCGGGCCTATACGAGTCGTTGCCTCCTACCATCGTCACCAACATTGAGTGACGGGAGGCAACGTCAATCCTATCCACTTCGTCTCTAACTCTGTCAACCCTGGCCCCTGGGAGACAGACCCTCCTCCTCTTGGTTGGATGCCGTTCAACGAACTCTTTGTCCATGTGGCGCACTAAAGAGTCCCCAATTAAAATAGTTTCCCCCTCATTCACGTCCCTTTCCAAATGCGCGAAAGGGTTCGAAACCTCGATAGGGGGGGTATTCTTATCAACTAACGTACGCGGCCTAGCTCCACCCTTAACCTCTCTATATCCCTTGCTATCTACTACTCTCGGACTAACCTTAACCTCTTCCTCAACTCTATCCAACCTTCCCGACAAGCTACCTAAACTAGAAACTAGGTTACGCACCTCACCCTTCAAATTACTAACGTCTTGAACGTTAGTATTGGTTCGGCTTCCGTCAACCGTAGCCCTACCCCTGCCCTCATCAAGCGTTGCAAGTCTTTCGGTTACCTCACGTACACTGCGTTTTATGTCAACTAATTCCTCCATGAACTCGCAAAAGAAACAAACTGATCTATCGGTAATCGCCATAGGACCGCCGTTATAATCCTTAAATTCCGAATACCACCGGTTTACCCTACACCTAACACACGACGCTTTCTGCGACGGCATCGCGCAGTTAAAAATTAGTTTAAACCGTCACAGGTATAAGTTAAATTAAGCCGGCACGCTATGAAAACTTCTAAATCGCTAAAAACCACTAATATTCAATTACTTAACTATAAAAACGTGAATTTAAACGCAAGTATATAAAATTCAAAACTATCCAAAAGTAAAATTCTCAGCAATATACAAAAGTAGATGCAATGTCAGAGAGCTCAGGAAAGCGTCCGTTCAGTACAGAGTATGTAAGCCGGGTGTTAAATATGAAACAGTTTTGTCTAGAATTAAAAGTTAGTGTAGTGAAGAATGACAGGATAGTAAAGTTGTAACTCAACGTGAATTTTGGACAGCAAATATGAGAGCGAATGAAAAGTTGGGTGAATATGCTCTCCGGCTCCAAACACTGTATGAAGCAGCAGTGCCTGTGGGGGAGAGAGATAAACAAGCCTTGAAAGAATAATTCATGGCTACGATCCCTCCAGAGACGGCAAGGAGATTTAGAACGCAAATGGGTCGAGATGTAGAAGGTAAAAAGCTAAGATGGAGAGATATAGTTTCATGGGCATTAGACAATGATGCTATAGGGGATATGATGTACAGGAAGCAGGAAGAGGTACTCCCGTTACCGGTATGGGCGTTTGCACAGGAAGGACAAGCTGGCGCTTCACGCTCGTATAGCAATGTATTGCAACTGGATAGACTCCAACCAGGGGATTACCAGTTCGGACAACCGCAGGTGGCTTACCAAGGCCAACCACCTGCTGCTAAGAATGTGCAAGCTAAGAGGGATTTGCAGTGCAAGTATTGTAAGAAAAATGGACATGTTATGAAAGACTGCTGGAAAATGAAAAGTTTGTTTGTTGTGTGGTAGCCAGGGACACAGAGCTAGTATGTGTGATAAAAAGCGTGGCGTAACGAGTGCTAGGGGGTGAAAGTGGAGCTGAAAGAGTGGTCTTATGTTATGGGTGTAATGATCCAGGGCATTGTGCGATTAGTTGTCCGGTGATTGCTCAGATAAGACAAAGAAATCAGATTGGTAAGGGTAGAGACACTATTGGTGAGCCTGCAACGATGGGAATGAATAATGTGAGTGGAGCACAAGTAGAAAATTTAAATTAGGAAGCTCCGGTCTGGAGGGAACACGACCGGAGCGAGTGAATGATGAACATGTGGGTGAAATGTACGAGTCGTGTGACGTTCCCCGCACGGAAATGTTAGAATGGGAACGAATTGTTAATAATTCTGACCTTGACCCAAATGCGCATTCAGGTGCGCAGAATGGACCGCGGATGTTCAGTGTGAGCAACGTAGTCCATTACCGCAGCGTGAAAAAAAGTCGAAGGAGAGCGAATGGTGGAAAATACGATTGTGTACTTGGCTAATGAATGCGTAGGTTTGAAGAGTGGAAAACTGTTGAAGCCGGAAGGTACCAGTGGAACTGAATTGTACGGAAACTGAAGCGATGTTGGATTCAGGTGCGCAGTTTTGTCTCATTAGCAGGGATGTTGTTTCTCGTATGTCTAACTTTGAGATTTATGACAGTGTGCACATTGGGTTGAAAGGTATTGGAGAAGGAGATCGGTTGGTTGGGAAGGGTATGTTGACTGCGCAGGTGGTAATTCATGGTATCGATTTCGGTATGTGTGAGTTTTATGTGGTAAATAACTCTCCATATGAGATCGTCCTGGGTAAAAACGTTTTTGTTAGTAAGGGTTTAATAATTTATGCGAGGAAGAGATGTATAAAACGTACTGGCCACAGTGGGGAAACAGACGAGTTGTATTTCAATAATGAACAGAACAGATGCGTTAGGATAGTATCAAAGATACCAGTGTACGTTGCAGAGAGTGTAGTGTTAGATAGGAAAAATTGGAATTTGGTTAAAGTTAGGGTATCGTGCGATGTCGTTAAGGCTAGGAGGAAATGCGTGTCCTGTGTAAGGAATGAAGAAAATGTCTTGGTTTTAGATGAATTTGTAGATCCAGAGTTAAAGGTGAAAATTGAAATGTGGCCTGGGTTAATTGACTGGGATAGTGCGGTAAATGAAGTATTAGTTCAGTGTAATTCCTCGAAAGAAGTAAAACTAAGGAGGGAATGAGACTAGGATTTGCATGTTCAATGGTATACGAGGATGAAATTGTGGTGGTTGAGAATGATGAGACTAACGTGCATATAGGGACTTTGGTGCATAATGTACTGTCTGGTGAAAATGAGGCAAGTGACTGGCGTAAAGAGGAAATGATGACAGAGGTGCTATTGCCGGAGGGACTGAGTAAAGATGAGCGTGAAAAGTTGGAGCGAGTAATATGGAAGAACAAGGAGGTGTTGAATAAGGGTGATAGTGATGTAAGACGTGCTGCTTTGACTTCACATAAGATAGAGTTGTACGTTTATACGCCATTATGTCAACGTCCTAGAAGATTTGATCGGAAAACTAGTTTGGAGATAGAACGCCAGTGTAAAGAATTATGTACTGGGCTCCAATAGACCTTAGCCCCCCCCGCCCATGGCCTAAACCATTAAAGGTACAGTAAAACTAAACATACCGTATAAAAGAGAATTGAATCCTGCATTTAATGAGAAACAATTAAAACTTGGTGTTCCCGCCATTGGCTTCCAAGACAGCCTGAATTCGCTTTGGGTAGCTTGCCAAAAGTGACGTGAATAGATCTTGATCGTTACGCAAATTTGCGAAAACAGTTTCAATGCGAATTTCAATGCGAAGTGCATGCGGGCTCGAGTCCCGTTGCAGGCAGACGATGTCTTAGCACTCGAACACTGTCAGGATATCTGCTTATGGTAACAATTTGCTGTTAGTCTAACCTAGCTTTATTCTGAATTTTTCTAGAACGTAAAAATTAATCCCATTATGTTTTTAATTATTGTCTGTTTCCATCGTGATTATTTCGGCATATACCGTATATATATATATATGGTGGAGCTTTAGTAATATTTTTCTCGATAATTTAAAGACAGCACCGCAGGAGGATTTTTAAATTACCAAAACTTTTAAGAATTATCTGCTTTTTATTATAATTTTTTAAATTCTTGAAATTTTCGCTTATTGTAGCTCTTTATTTTTACTTAACTTCAAGGACCGATGCGGAACTTGAACGTTTTATAGCTACTTTTCATTTTCATGAAGGGACTAAATGATATGGATGCTTTACCGCACAGCCAACCCAGTGACCTGAATACAGGGGTCGAGGTATTGGCTCATATCCGGTCCAACGAATGCCAGGTCATCGAGGAACTAATGTAAGTATTTTTGGGGGTTAAGAACAAAACACATTGTATTTTCATTTATTAAATGGTAGAAAACATGAATAAAGCGGAACCAGTGTCCATTAAATAAGTCTTAGTGGCTACAAATAGGCCTTTACGCAATATAGCTATACACCTTTACACAATATAGCGGGTGCTAACATTTGGGAACCTTTTTTTATCTGTCTGCATATATTTTTATCGTTCATCTCTGTGTCCCACAAATCGAATAATTTTAAAAAATTTATAAATCCCTTCCCACGTGACATGTGCATGAGAAATGAGAGAGCGTACATCCCGCACGTGTCGCTATAATATCCTTGAAAGCGATACGGGTTCCACACAATCTCAGGTACATGTAATTGCGCGATAAACTGCACAACCACAGAATCAATCCAGGGCTGAGCACCGAATGAGTCAAAATAGTACATTCTTTCCCTATTTTTAAAATAGATTGCAAACCAATGAATCCCCTCATTAACGATAATCCCGTACCAGTTTCTTGTAGCTGGTAACTTCACTATTTCATTCTTCGCAAACACACCGATAAATTTTGAGCGTGTGAAACGTTCACTTTTCATTACTCTCTGGAATGTATTCGCGTCCATTTTAAAAGTCTGTGACCACGTTCCTGAAACGATCAACTTCTATTAGTGCCTGTGATTCGAGGTAAACTAGCACACTTATAGGCGCGTCTATAGGCTTAGCAAATTCCAACCTGACTGAGATATTCCCACTCTGTTGTGGACTTAAATGCGTGTTTACGCCAGCAGACAAGTCAGGTGTAATATCAAATGAATAAATGTTAAATTCTTTGACAAATTCTTTCTGCGTTACACCAAACCCAAGCTCATCACAGCCACCTGTATTATGAGCGAGATTACTATAAGCTCTCGCGCAGAGCGGGAACACCGCGTCTGATGAGTAATCCGTAATCATAGTCCCTCCTAAAGCGACGCCATTTACGTATAGAGTAATATTTTTAAGGCCGAAATTCTCGAATTTAAAGGCACTCTTTTTATATTTTCCATTCGTCGAGGCGTGGTCCTGCATTCCAATTAATATCCTTTTAGGTAGAACACCAAGGGCCACGTTTTCTAGTTGCTTCGAGGCCAACACGGCGGGCACCGTGTATAGTTTGATATGTACCCTGTTAATTGGGTATTTTACTGTGGCGTGTATTAAGTCTTTCTCAATTTCTATTTGTTTTGGCGAACTTAATTTCACTTGGCGTATACCCAAATACGTCTCCATTATGTGAATCACAACGGGTTTCGCGCGCTCTTCTTGATCAGACCCCAGATTTATGCAGATCTCAGGAATCGTGCAGTTAAGCTTCAACTTCATATCCACCCCGTTCATAAGCAGTTTCTCGTGGAATGTGAAATCTGTATGAAGACGTCCAAAACATTCGTATATCGTTTTTTTAGAATTTTAAAATTTATCCTTTATACCTTTTTCATCTTTAGTATGGTAATATCCCTCGGCAGTTAAAAAGGTGTCCTTCGCTTGTAGGTGGTAGTACCCCATTCCTGCCGAGATGTTAACCTGGTTTAAATACACCTCACACTGGCTGAATATGGGGTGTAAAAAGTTGGTTTTAGGGCACGCAGAGTAACTATCATCGCAGTCCGTTCCATCAGAATGGGTTATACGCAGTTTAGCATACATGTGCATGCAGCTCGGGTCAAAAAAGTAAGGGCCTGAGCTGGGTATCACGAATTCTATAGGGGCACTAGACGAACTAAGTGTGTTTAATGGGTTAATTGTA
The DNA here is from genome assembly GCA_023014485.1 of Bathynomus jamesi. Classification (NCBI taxonomy): domain Eukaryota; kingdom Metazoa; phylum Arthropoda; class Malacostraca; order Isopoda; family Cirolanidae; genus Bathynomus; species Bathynomus jamesi. Next base: position 11,146 of record JAJOZX010002560.1, read on the forward strand.
ATAAAGTCGCTATGCTTAATAGAGACCTGAGTGGGGGGCATATCAAAGAGGGACAGTTCCGATTTACAGAATTGTGAACTACACGGATGGATGAAACGCGCCATGACGAGTCAGAAATAGTGCCACATTTCGTCCCGTATACGTTTTAAATGTTTTTTTAGAGCGTCTTTAGTCTTAGTTCCGCCCATTATGTCTTCTGCCGCGTTAAAACCTGTTTGTAATGCCTTTCGCCGTAAGTATCTGGCACCCCTCTTCAAGAGTGGGACAGCGGTGCGTAGTATGGATGAAAAAATGGATCCAAGTCCACTCCCACGCTGGTATCTCACTCCTCGATAGACTGGCCTTCGGGTCGTTATAAACGGCGAAAGTGTAGTTTTACTGTTAAGCTCCCATCACCGAATGGGAAATTTTTTCCCTCAATCGTTCTTATACGAAGCTCCAATAAACCTTAGCCCCCCCCCCGCTCATGGCCTAACCATTAGAGGTACAGTAAAACTAAACAAACCTTACAAACGAGAATTTAATCCTGCATTTAATGAGAAACAATTAAAACTTGGTGTTCCCGCCATTGGCTTCCAAGACAGCCTGAATTCGTTTTGGGTAGCTTGCCAAAAGTGACGTGAATAGATCTTGATCGTTACGCAAATTTGCTAAAAGCTTCAATGTGTTGCGTCATTGTATCCTTCGAAAATCGATTTGCTGCAGGTTCTTGAAACAAGAGACATTCAACCTTGTCCTTTATAACTGATCCAATGTGTTCACAGACGTTCAGGTCAGGAGAATTTCCTGGCCATTCTTCATTTCCAAAGAAATCGATCTCATGGTTCCGCAACAACTGTTGAGTGGCTAATGCCTTAAAGCAGGGGGCCTTATCGTGCAGAAGTGCGACCTGATCGACATCCATAACATTGTTTGGGTTTCTTAAAAAAGGAATGACATGCTGGGATAGAATAATATCACGAAAATACTGTCCATCCCAACTCTGACCATTTGGCTTCAGCACCCACATGAGCTTCTTTGCAGTGAACAAAACAAACACACCAACACAGTCTGGACTTTTTAATAATTCGCGATAATGTTCATTGTCATCGATTTCATCTGGTGTTGTGGCCCACACTCGATCATTTTAGTAGTTAGACCGACGTGTTACGTAAACAAAAAATTCATCGGAGACAGCTAAATGCATGAAATCATCCACATCCCAATCTTCAAGATAATGGGCAAATCAAATTCTGTCATCGATGTTAAGTTGAGTTTTTCTTGGCTTTGGAAGTTCATGCCAAGGCTTTAAACCTTATCTATGACGGTACAGTCGAATGATCTCACCACTAACGATCTTTCCTCTCAACACTTCGATCTCTCTAGAAAGTTTAGCACAGCTGTTTTTTCGCTTACGCGTACCGCTTTCAATGATGTCCTTTGTTTCCTGAGAGAGTGGCAAATTTGGGCGCCCAGATTTGGTTGTATCCATTCACATTCATCCAAAGTTTTTTCCAATTACTTTTGACGAAGTCCTCACTTCTTCGCAACTTTTTGGCAACCCATGAACGTGTTATAAAGTGGCTTCAGCATCACGAGCTTCCCGAAATGTTATTGCTCGTATGCGATCTATCACACGTTGCCTCTCCGAATTACCAATTAATCGAGAAGCCATTATATTATCACTTTATCAGCTAGAGTAATTTTAATACCTGCAATAAATAAAGAATTTTATATATTTTTTATAATCACTAAAAACTATTTCGATATAAGTAAACATGTAAGCTGCAAATGGGGGGGCTAAGGTTTTTTGGAACCCCTTATATATCGAGATGTTGGTTAATAGATTAGTCGCAACCTTCACACAATGGGGCTTGTCATATGTAATGCTCAAACTTTTCCCTCTATGGTTGGGGATGTGTGCAATGCGCAGCAGATGCGCCGTGTGTCCCCAACAAATTGGTGCTCTACGATATTGTTGTAAATATAGCACATGTCTGGGGGCGGAGAGCTTTCACCCAATTTCTCCATCCTCAATTGATACATTAAGCTGGACAAGTCATGCTGTGCCTAGTGAAAGGTATCTCTTTGGAGAGCTGTGCTATATCGACCCTCAGCCACAATTGTTAACAGCTCTTTATCTTTAATATTTCTACTAAGTGTTGACTTTAACTTCAATGTGCATGCAGGAGTGTCTATGTTTACGACTTCAAAAAGTAAATCGTTTGTCAGGTACGACTTTTCAAGACTCTTGTTTAACCCCGTCACAATGTCCATGGCTGTATCATAATGCCCGATTCCTAGCGATACATTTGTGCTATAGTATTGTTCCTCACCGAACAGGACTGAACGCATAGTATTGTCTAAGGTTATGCCTAATCTTTCGCACTCATCGATTCTTCTAAGGATCAGAAATATGATTTGCTCATTTTCAAGAGTTAAAAATTTGGAGACTAACTGGAGTTCACATAAACCCACCTCATACGAATCTTTTAGTCTATTAACGCCACCATAGGAGGCGGGGTTAGAAATGTCATAATAGCGTTTACTTAATATGTTAGCCATTTGCGTATTTTAGAGACACGTGGATAAGGTTGGCCGTTTGTTCTCTTCTTTCTCTTCTTCAGAGGCTTGTGACACATGCGAGACTTGATCCAGGTCTTTTAACCTATTCAGATTACCTATCAATGTTTTGGGGACATTTATTTGTTGTAGTCTTGCTTTAATATGCTTCCATCCTGTTGGTGAGGGTCTGTCCCACTTTCTCACCAGATCATGAACAATATCAACGATATTGGATCCTTGTACCCTTGTTCCTTCAACAATGACCTCGCCTGTATCGGCCCACTGTATGATGGGGTCCTCACTCAATAGATTATAAAGACTTAAGCCTTTATTCCTCAATGTATGTGGGAGACTGCTTTTTTACACATGTTCGATGTGTTGTGTTCCGTTGTTCTTTGGTTGGTCATCTCTAACGTCGGGCCAGGTCCTGTGTCGCCATGCTCAGCGCTACTCGCGCTGTGCCTAATAACCACGGGGAGCTCTGTAGGATTCTTATAATCTTCGTACTCATGAAGAAATTTCTGCAAAGCCTCTTGGTACAAGATCCTTTTCTCATCAGGTGACTTTTCACTGTTTAATAGGGCTAGCAACTCGCTTTCCATTCTTTTAAGCCTACTTTTACGGGGTTCTAGAGCCGTGTCTGGAATCTTTGAACTTTGCAATGAAGCATACACCTCGTGCGGAATCACAACCACCTTCTTCATTATATTAATCTAGTCAGTAAAGGACCCAAAACTGAAAATAAGATGGGTAGGAATGATCCTCCTCTTTGTACAATAATTCGCTTTTTCTTACCCACAGTTTGACTTTTATGAGCGAGCGCTCGTATTATGTTCTTGTAACGACGTAAGCGAGCCTTCTGAGGGGTTTCATTGGCACATTACATTTTATAACATTAAGACAGATTTCACAGATGCATTTTAAAAAGTCGGAGTCGATATTTTTAACAAACATCTGTTGCAGTGCCCGGGGCAATCGTTGATAGATTTTTATTAATTCACGATATTTCTTCAGCCTATTTGTCATTCTGGAATATACACCGTTTCAGGTTCGCTTGGGAATATATTCGTTCTTAGAAGCACCCTAAACGTGTTTCGCGGGTGAAGGTCACAAAGCAAATATCCATAACGCTGGTTGTGGCTTCTTTATAAACCTCCAAAAACTCCTTACGTGATTCGGGAACATTTGATTGGCTAATACCCCAATTTGTGACACATCTCTACGTTGTGCGAATAAGACTAGATATTGTGTATTTAGCGACACATCGCGCATGTATCTATTTTTGAAAAATAGATTCTGGTTGATGAAGAATACGCTTATGTTAAGATGGTGGAGAACACTGTAAATGTCTCGGCAAACGTTTTATCCATTTCCAACATGAGATCGTCAATTACAATAACTGTATGCTCATTACCTTTTAACGAATTAACGTCATAGACACCCTTGTGGAACAAAATTTCATCTTGGTACTCGTTGAACACTGACTGATACGTCGAATAGCACCATATTACTTTATGCACAAATTTTGAGAACATCTCCCCCTTATCTTTAATGATTTTAAGCATAAATACAGTTTTTCCACATCCTGTAGGGCCAGATATAATACATGTGGAGGGGCTTGTGAACCTGAATTTTTCTACAGATTCCATCTCTAACACGTCACACCCCTAAGTGGGTCATTTACAAAATATTACAAATTTTGAGTGCTGTTCCTTATATTTTGTTTTCTTCTTCCACAGAACCGTGAATGACGACGATGTACAGCACCCCATCATCGATATCACAGACGAACCCGTGACCGTGCAGCTACAGAACCCTTCCCCGCTGACGAACCCTCACCAGCGACACCTGTAGCATGCGACAGTTCAAAGCGGAAGCATGATGAAGAACCCTCCACGTCAGGTATAAAGCGTGCCAGGATTGCTCCGGTTGTTAGACCCCAGTAATAGATCCCCAACCCTCAACGTCTTACGACACAACCCCCACAATAGTACCTTCCTCAAATATGCCCCATTGTTCAGTTCCGGGTACTTCCTCCACAGCAGCTTCTCATACTGTGGAGGATGGTATAACATTCGAGTTGGTGCGCACCGCTACCCCCACCCCTGCCCTGACTAGAAATCGGTACGTGGTCAGGGTTGACCCTGGATCCCTGTATACCAACGGACTGCGGCGCGTAGTTGAACGTATTGTGGAGTTTGCCCTTCAGAACCGCGACGAACGTGAAGTCCGGACGAGGTTATCCTTCAGGTTCGGGTCAGATGAGGGGGACGATTTTTGGGTGGTAATACCGTTCAGACGTTTGGCGGCTGTAGATATAGATATATCTTGGGCGTATAATGCAAGCCTCTCAAAGTGGTACATCCTTCAATATGGACAACTTCATGGTAGATATTGACAGAGTATTCCGGGTTGCGGGTCATAGTGCCACACCTTATACTCTTAATTTCAATTCTCCGGTTATTTACAGAAAGCATTTAAACGTCGATCGTGGTTGTGGTTTTATAGCAATAATCTTAGCTCATATGTTCACTGTGCTAAATACTTGGACGCAAAAAATTTGGTGCCCACGGTTGTGCAGCGTGCCCGTAAACTGGCTTCAGATTGTAAGCTTGAGTTTGAGTGTAATATGGGTCCTGAAGAACTGAGAAGGGCCGAGCAGGAAATGAATGCACGTATAGTCGTATTTGGAATGGATGATCGTCGTAGGACTGTGTATGTTTTTAAAAGCAGCGTGAGAGATCGTACAAGACCTCTACTTATTTTAGGATTGTCAGGAACATCGTATCTCCCCATCCGTAACATAAGGGTCTCTACGCCAGTTATGATAAAAGTCGAAAATATGGAAGGCATCATGATTTGTGTAAGGGTTGTCTCGAGTTTCCTGATGATATGGTGAAACATTGTAAGGATTGCTACATGGTATGTGAGCAGTGTAAAAGCCCTGAATATGAAAGTCAGGTAGTTGAACCCGAGAAGAGGGAATGTAATATGTGTAGACGTACATTTTTCAATAATAAATGCTTTGAACTCCATAAATCAAATGACACTTGCAGGAAAATGAGGATTTGTAAGTGCGGTATGTTTGATGGATAATTGGGGGAATTTCAAACATGAATGCGATGAAATTCACTGTTCTACATGTCGTGAAAAATATAAGGCGGATGGAGTGAAGCATGCATGTTATGTGAAAGATGCTAAACCTAAAAATAGTCCTTGAATAACCGTGTACGACGATATAGAAACTTGCACGAACGCTGAAACCAAAGAGGTCATTCCACATTTACTCGTAAGTCAGACTATCTGTGATGAGTGCATGGAGTTCGAGTGTGATGAGTGCCACAAATGTGGAAAACGGACAAACGTTTTTAAAACGAATGCACACGAGCCCTGTGAAACTCTTATCCTATATTGTCAAATTAGCGGACAAGTTAAAAAAAATGACTGTGTATATTCTTGCCTATAACGGGGCGAAATTTGACACACACTTCCTTTATAAGGAGCTGCTTGAACACGAGTCGTCTGCGATATTTACAGGTGATCCCTTGAAAAGAGGCAACAAACTAATACAGATGCAGATAAGAGGTAATGTACAGTTTAAAGACACCCTGCTGTTCACACCTTGTAAATTAGCAAAGCTGCCCAAGGTCATGGGCGTAGCCGCTGAAGTTTCAAAAGGGTATTTCCCTTACACATTCCTCACTAACGAAACTTTGAATTACGTAGGACTACCTCCACCCAAACATTACTTTAACTACACCAACATGAGTGATAGTGAGCGTGAAGATTTTGACCGCTACTACAACAGTTTTAATGAAGCTAATCCATACAATATAGCCGATGAATGTGAACGTTATTGCGTGAATGACGTACGTGTACTTAGAGTATGCTTTCAAGCCTTTAGAAGGATGTACATAACCCGTTTCAAATGCGATCCGCTGCAAGTCGCGACCACGATCGCCTCATTATGTTTTACAGTGTTCAAGAATAACTTCATGCCTAAAGACACCTTAGCAATCATTCACAGAAACAACCCCGCAGTTATGGGCACAAGGCTATTTACTGGCTCATACACCTACAGCAACAGACCGGGGTATACATAAAACATGCCCGCAACACGGGTGAAGTACCCGTTAAGGTCAATGGTCGTGTTTTTTGGGTTGACGGCCTAAGTGAGGATCCAGCCACTGGTGAGAAGACTGTGTATTCCTTTAACGGCTGCTGGTGGCATGGATGCCCGCGCTGAATGTGCCGTCACAGGGGACCTTTATGGAAGATCCCCCGCCGACAGCCTCGCATGGACCCGTAACCGTGATCAACTTATAGGCTCCCAGTTCACTCACAAAATCGTGTGGGAGCATGAGTATGATGCACGGATGGAAACAGATGCCCAGTACCGTGAAGAAATAAGGGCCATCAAACGTTCAATGGTGTTGGACCCCTCAAATGCGGTGACAGCTTGTTTGGAGGGCGCACAAACCCATTCAAGCTATACTTTCCGCCTACGGAGGGCGTGAAACTCCACTACTACGACTTCTGCTCTTTATACCCCTACGTGATGAAGAACAATCCGTACCCCGTAGGTGCACCTGAAAAAATGGTGGGTCCCACCATACCAACCATCGAGGAGTTTTCAGCTAACTTGAATGAGCGCTACTTTGGACTCTCTTTCGTAGACGTGCTCCCCCTCGCGATTTATGGATGCCGATCTTACCCGTCGTTATAGATCACAAGCTCATGTTTCCCCTGTGCGTGAAGTGCGCAGAAGAGAACAACGGTGATTGTGACCATACAACCACCAGCGTAAGATCAGAGGTGTATATACAAGCCCTGAGCTGGCCCTAGCCGTTCGCCATGGGTATAGAATATTGAAGATACATGAGGTGTGGAGGTTTCAGAAGCTACCCAACCTTTTCACACCATATATAAACGCTTTTTTGAAGGATAAGTAGAAGCATCAGGATATCCGCGAGGGGTTGATACCGAAGATGAAAAAACGGCTTATATTCAGCGTTACCGTGCCCATGAAGGTATACAGCTTGACCGATCCCAAATTGTTAAGAATCCTGGCAAGCGCTTTAGTGCAAAGTTGTCTAAACAGTCTTTGGGGAAATTTGCACAGAATACCGGCAAAGGGAACGTCCATTTGGCACAAAGTTATAGTGAAGTCTGGGATTATGCCAACGCTCCCGATAAAGAGGTTATGGAGATCGTGAATGTATGTAATACTTACATAATAAAATACAATATCACCGAACTGGCCACAGATACCTCACAGGTTACAAACATACCTGTAGCCAGTTTCACAACGGCCTACGCCCGCATCAAACTTTGGGGCCTATTGCACTCTCTTGGACGGAAGGTGTTGTACGCTGACACAGATAGCGTGATATTCATAGCGAGGGAAGGTGAATACATGCCCGCTATTGGGGAGTTCCTCGGAGAGCTAACTGACGAGATCAAGGATGAGTATGGTGATGGTGCATACGCAGACTCGTTTGTGTCAACAGGGCCAAAAACCTATGGGGTATGGTTGAGGGTAGGGGATGATATGAAGTATATCGTGACGGCGAAGGGTATCACGCTTAACCATGCGAACCGTCGAGTCGTTAACTTTGACTCGTTGAATGATCTAGTGTGTTTGGAAGATGAGGGTGACTAGCTACTCCAACTGACTGTGAGGACACACAATTTTCGGGCGCAGAAACTGCGGTGTGAAGGAACTTATGGGCACGAAGGTATGCCGTAACACCTATAGGAAGCGTTACCATGTGCCTGGTACCTATGATACCGTACCCTTTGGTTATCTTAATCCTTGATTGTATTTATATATATGTGTATTGATATGTTTATTTATCACGTATATTTTTCAATTAAGGTTTCATTTTCTCCTTTGCGTGCGTGCGTGTGTGTGTGTCAGTAAAAAGCTAAGCTCCGCCCACTGTAAGATCGGCACGTGACTCCTGCCACTACCTGAGCATATCTCTATCCCTGCGTGCTCAGTTGACCTCTGCATACCCTTGAGCTCAGACGTGTATTCTCCCGCGTAGAAGAAAAATAGTAATGGCTACCTTTAATATTGCGTGTTCAACGTTTATGAAGTGGTATTCGGCAAAGTGCCAAGATGTGGTGGATACTGAAAAACTCCCTATTCCCCCCTCCTTTGATACTTTTAAGGCTACATTGAGCCGTGCGAAGGACCAAGATGTTCAAATACTCTACGGGTATTCTGGCGAGGGCATTGTAGGATTTCGTAGTACAAACGATGTATTGAAGTATGTTGTAGACCTAACCTTTATAAAGGCTCACATATACCGCGAAGTAGAAGAAGCAACACGTTCAGAAGATAAGCAACGGTTATGGATAGTGAGTCTTGTTGATGAGTGGTGTGACAAGCGATATTATGTCATGTTACATCATACCGACTACTCGTACCCTACGGTTGAGAATGTAAATCTTGTCATCATGGAGAATCTTAAGTATTTTTACCACTATATTAATATATATCATGACGAGGTTTGTAGTGAGGTTGTGGCTAATGGGCTGTGTGAGTTTTTAACAGACTTTAGAGACGAGTATCGCTTGTTAAACAAAAAGGATAAATATGGGCATATGTTTCTCTCAAATAGTGCACCGGATTGTGAAGATGTTTAGTTTGTGGAAATGAACGTCTGGTGAGTGATAAAACATTAAAGCCGGTATTGCTTCATGTAGCGGAAAATTCTGTTTGTCCAGGGCACAAGTGTTCGAACAAGCCTGTACACGCTTCAGCAGTTTATGGTGTGACTCGCTCCCCCAGAGCGAGCCGCCCACCCGTGTACCTCACGAAACACACGAGTTCGAACAAACCCGTACACGTTTCATCAGCGTGACTCACTCCGCCCGTCGAGCCGATCCGTCCACCTGTGGCTCATAGTCATCTCAGAGCTTGAACCGAGTGGACGTGCGAATACGATGGAACTTCCTTTGAGAAGCATTCTCAACGCCTCGTACGATGTCTCCGTGACGAAGTCATTGCGCGTGTTCAGGCGTGAAACCGGCACCATTAACTATGTACTTGAAACGATTTGCAGGCAAGCAAGCAAACGTAATGTTATTTATTTAAGTGTTGAGGAGATGAATAGTCTTCGTGATAGTTGAGAAGTGGGGAGAGGACCGTTATAAAATACCTGCAGGTGTAGGTACAAGAAGAGAGCAGATTAGTGACGCCCCTCATATGCCGTTGTTTGCACGTTGTGTATAAATAACGAACAGCCATGCATTGATATACGACTGATGTGGAAGAATGCATCTGATAATAATCGTTCTTGTCCCTACGCGAAACCGTTTCATCCTCGACAGAATGTTTGAAATCGTCGGATTCCGCAAGCTGAAGCCTATATTAGACGCTCGTGTTACGGATATGATTTATTTTGACACGGTTCTTGAATACGCATACACCGCTCTGCTCGACGGATTTATCGAATGTAGGAATGAACAAGGCGAGAATGGTCTAGAGCTGGATGCATATTTAAAAGGTTTAGATTCTTCGAAATATCCTGAACTTTGGTACAAAGCACTTGAGCGGTACAGGGCAGAGCTTGCCTACACTGTTCACCCTGAAGAGCTGTACCTCTATATAATGAATAGCTGTCGTTACGACTTGGAAGATTATTTCAATTGCCGCTATGCAGAGTGAAGAAGAGTTCACGATTGAAAAGCTCGGGACGGTAAGAAAAAACCCGATTGGAAAGGCGTGTTTATAAACTTGTATTTAATAATGATGTTGTGGTTAACGATGACCTCTTTGTGCGTGCTTTTGATTGTATTCTAGCCGTGTTTAAAGATAACTTGCCAACCGAATGTAAAGTGGGCACAAAAATAGTATTGAACGATATGAAAGCCATTTATGTCGAGTATAGGCATCCGTATAACTTAAAGGTGAAGTGTTGCTTGGACGGTTTTACCGTGTAGTACAAAGTAATAACGATGTGAATGTAGACTCGATTACGTGTGAGTTTAGCGTTTTGCGCCGTAGAACATAAGTATTTTGATGTATATTTATTTATTTAATTATATATATATATATATATATATATATATATATATATATATATATATATATATATATACACACCGTATTTTTCGCCTTACAAGACGCATTTTTTTCCTTAAAAATGCCTTGAAAAATCCCCTTGCGTCTTCGAAGCCGGAAGTGGTCGAGCCCCCCCTGCATCTTCCAACGTCGAAGCCTCAGAAATACGTTTCCTCAAACTAGAGGGTGTCTCGTGCCGAAAACTATAGGTTAAATTAGGACGGGGGATAGTTTACGGCACGACAAGGGTCTCGTACCTTGTTCATTTAGCATCTAGCTGTCAGTGGAGTCAGTGTGTGAATGGGCTGAAGTCGTGGCGTGATATTAAGACTAAAGTTGTTAAGTCTTTCAAAAATGTGGTATAAATAATGTAATGGATGGCACTGAAGATCATTTATTGTATGCGAGTGGCAGTGACACTAGTGACGATGATGATGACGATGATCATGGTGATGTTTTAGAGCTTGGGGATGAATCAAGTAGTGATGAGTTTGAGGATGAATAAAATGCTTTTGACTTTTATTGGCCATGATTTTTAGTGGTTTTTACTTTTCCATTTCTGCAAAAATAAACAACTTTAAACAATGATACTTGTATATTTTTACATACTTTCAACTGGTGGTATATACTAATTCCCTTGTCGTTGCCATTCTAACAAAGCAAATCAAGCAAATCAGAGTGCGTCTTCCACGAGTCAAAAACTTTTTTTCTTAGAATTGCTTTTCCAAAATCATGGTGCGTCTTCCACGATGCAGCGTCTTATAAGGAGAAAAATACGGTGTAGATATATATTTCCTGCACTAATATGCAGTTGATTATACGTTTCGTATATTATTATTTTCAATATATTTAATTATTTAATATAACCCATAGAACATAAAGTATTTTGATGTATATTTATTTATTTGAGGGGTCGCGCGTCTTAAGGTACCTAAGCGCCACCACAGGCGAAAACGTGTTTTTGATGGATATCACTATTTTCACCCTTCCTCTATCGCGTGGTTTGGGTTATAATAACCTTACGACACTAGAAGTATGGTTGAAAACCTTATGAAGCGAACTACTTTTTTCACCTCTATCGCCAGCCAAAAGTTCACCCAAAGTTCGGCATAATAAGAAAATAAAAAAATAAAAAAAATATATATATAAAAATAAAATATGAAAATATATTCCAAAAACTCATCAACATCTTCATTAGCATATTTAGAACTCTAATTTAGCCAAAAATGAACGTTGTAGCTCAATTAATAACAGATACTATTGCGAGAATATTGCTGAACTTTGGAGGCGATTTCTGGCGAATTTTAATTTTGGCGCTTAGGTACCTTAAGACGCGGGACCCCTCATTTAATTGTATATATATATATATATATATATTAGTGGTGGACCGGATGTCAGTTTTTCAACATCTGCGGATGCGGTTTCGGATCTTTAATTTCAATATCCGCGGATACGGATGCGGATATTTAGTTAATCTATCAATATAATATAGAATTATGAATATATGACAATTTTTCGAATTTCGTGATATTACTATTATGGCAGGCAATGCATAATAATTAAAATTAATATTAATGTTTTCATTATGATAAAAATTAATTTTCTCAAGAGTTTCAGCCACAGAAAATTCAATGAAACAGTTTCATTCAATTTTCTGTGCTACCAGGTATTTATATTTTGAGGTTTATATATTTGTTTGTTCATTAATAATTAATACTTTACATGAAATGGGCATGACTGGGCCTTATAAGCTACTTTATAAGTTAATTTAATTGTAAATTGCATAATTTATTATAGGTAACATCCGCATAACATCCGCAGTCACAAGTGCGGATGCGGATGTTTAAAATGCGGATGCAGATGCGGATATCCTGTCCACCACTAAATTATATATATATATATTTCCTGTACTAATATGCAGTTGATTATACGTTTCGTATATTATTATTTTCAATATATTTAATTATTTAATATAACTGTATATATACATTTCAACTGCAAAGAACACGCAGTATAAATAACGTAAAGAACGACGCTTGTATAGGAGAACATTCCGCGCAAGATTATATATATATATATATATATATACTGTATATATATATATTTTCCTGTACTAATATATTGATGGTTATACGTTTTGTATATTATTGATTATATATTTCTCGTTAGTATTTCTAATGCTATTATTATTTTTTTTTTCATATATATTCCATTGTATATTTATTATATATTCATCGCCCGTATTTCTTATGCTATTATTATTTTTTATTATATATATTCCATTGTATATTTATTTTGATATATTCATCTTTCGTATTTCTTATGCTATTATTATTTTTGATTATATATACTCCATTGTATATTCATTTTCTATATATTTCTGATTCCATTAATTCGTCTAAATAAACAGAATGATGTAATGGTGTTTTATTTAATTCTTTTGGTTGTACAGGGCATTTAATTATATCAGTTGGCTGGCTTCTAAAACGGATTTCTAAACCAACTGTAAAGTATATATGCATTAATTAAATAAATAGCGCTATCTGGCAACCCAACCTGTACACCTGAACAAGCCATTTACGCCTTCTAAGTCAACTGGCTGGTTAAGCCAGAATATATGCTTTAATTAAATAAATAGCGCAATCTGGCAACTCAGCCAGATAAGCCAACTGGCTGATTAAGCCAGCTGGCTGATTAGGAACATATTAAGACAACGGCCGCTCGGCTGAAGTCTTAATATGCGCTTGGCTCCTACCAGGCGAACACCTCTCCTCCTCTTTCTCTCCTTCTCCTCTCTCTTTCTCTTGGGGGATAACTCCGCCTCCAACTTGCATAACCCCTTGTTGCTCTTGCAACATTCCCCTCCCCCCTTTGTTGCATAACACCTTGCAACATTCCCCCTCCCCTTTTGTTGCATAACTCATGCAACATTGCTCAACATTTGCAATTGCATTGCGCTCTCTCCTTTTGCGCCCATACTACTCCCGTCAATGACTCAGGAAGGCTGTAGAACATTTTTAAGTTTTTTGACCGCCGAACCAAATTCTCGAGACGTATCGAGAAATTTCCCTTAATGCAAAATTTTTCGAAGGTAAAATCTTTCGATTTTTACGAACAAAGACGACGAAGCATAAAATGACCCAATATAACCGAATCAAATTTTATCATATCTAACCTAATTTAATCCACCCTAACTTTAACTTTGCCGAGCCTAAGCTACATTTACAAAGACAACTATTACGAATTTTATACACAATAAAATCAATAAAATATTTCTAGAGAACAGAGAAATTCAAATTTTAGTTCTGTCGTTTAAAAGTGTAATCTTTCTGACAAGAACATTTTAGCTATGCTTTGTGAGCTTTTATAAATACTGAGGAACGTGTTGCCTCATAGTTAGGTTTATTTATGAAACACAAACTATACAATATTCTCTTTATCTATACGATAAGAAGGGAGTCCTCTCCGTCCATCTCTCCCTCTGTATTCCGGATTGGTTGAAAGAGAGTGACATCATAGGCACATCATAAAATGGGTGGGCTCCAGCACGGGCCTTTCACGTTATGCATTTACAATTCAGCAAACAAAACGATAATTTTTTCAATTAGACAAAAATTTAATTATTAAAAATTTACATATACAGGGTGTCCCAAAAAAATGTATACACATTTTAACAGCTAATAGCTCAATTGATGTTTCTTTCTTTCCAAGTTAAACCCATTAGAATTAATAATGGCAGTCAGACTAAGCTTTGAACAAAGGAAATTCATTCTAAAATGCTACTGGAAGTGTGAAAACGCAGTTGAAGTGCAAAGACAGTTTAGGAGGGAGTTTCAAACAGATCCACCAACGCGACTTACCATCACTCGAATTAGAGATAAGTTTGAAGCTGATGGAACTGTTCAGAATGTCCACAAGAAGCGTTCCGGAAGACCACGGACATCGACAAGCCCCACAAAGCAAGAAAGAGTACTGGAAACGTATCACCAAAGTCCAAGAAAATCTGTGCGGCAAGCGAGTCGTGAGGTAGGAATTTCAGAATCGTCTGTCCAACGCATTTTGAAGCGCTGTCAATGGAAAAGTTACATTCCAAGATTAGTCCATGCTATTAATGAAGATGATCCGGACCGAAGAGTGGAGTATTGCGAGTGGTACTTGGCACGATGTGGATGTGGATTGGACGAAGGGGTTTCGTAGAATACCCTCCGCGTTCACCAGACCTCACACCACTAGACTTTTTTATGGGGATACTTAAAAGACAAAGTCTACGCTATAAAACCTGCAACAGTCGCTGAATTGAGAGCAGCCATTGAACGAGAATGCACACAAATACCAAACGAAATGTTTCGTGATGTTTGCGATTCCATTGCTTCGCGTTATCAGCAGTGCCTGGACCAGAACGGACGTCAGTTTGAAAACAGGCGTTGACAAAACAATTAAATAATGTCTGTAGATTCTATTACATTTTGAAAATGAAATGTATTTTAATAAACACTGCCTTTATAATTATTTAAAGTGTGTATACATTTTTTTGGGACGCCCTGTATATGCTACCTGTCTGTCTGTCTGTCTGTCTGTGTATCTGTTCCACCCTAAAACATGGAAACGGTTCCTCGAGAGAAAAATTATCAGGTAAACGTTGTCTAAAATTAATCGACACCTACGGGGAAATTATTGAATGCCTAGTTAATTGAATGCCCGGTTAGGTTAATTGACTGCCCGGTTAGGTCAACTGTACGCCCTTGACGACTGGTTAGGTTAAGTCGTGACATTTTTGTATAAACTAACGAGATTAATCGAAACCCACGGGAAAATTATTGAATGTCCGGTTAGATCAACTGTCCGCCCTTGACGATTGGTTAAGTTAACCCTTTGACGACCGCTATACGTGTCAAAAGTCTGGTGCTGCGTTCTCTCCTTAAAGGGAGAGATATGCACTTAGAGAGTTCAGAAGAACAATGTCCGTTATAATAGCGATAGTAAAGAGAGAGTGAGGCAACAGTGTGGCGAAGAGAAAAGGATTGAAGACAGCAAGAGACGGGGAATTGATGAAACGAAAAGCCTTTGATTGCACTTGGTCAAGCACGGCTGAGTGGGTTGAGCCACCCCATACATGAGAAGCATACTCCATACAGGGGCGGACAAGACCCCTGTACAGAGACAGCAACTGAGTGGTGGTGAAGAGAGTGCGAAGGTGGGACAGCACACCTAACCTCTTAGAAGCTGTTTTAGAAAGAGAGTATATGTGATCTTTCCAGGAAAGATCACAAGAAAAGAAAATACCAAGAATGTTAAGAGAAGAGGAAGGATTGAGTTGTGTTTTGTCGAAGGTAAGGGAATAGTCATGTGGAAGATTATGACGAATAGACAGATGGAGGAAATGAGTTTTTGAGGCATTAAAATCAACAAGGTTTTTTTTCTGCCCAAATTAGATATAGCAGAAAAATCAGAGGTCGGGTGCTCCGCAGCCGGCCCACTCTAATTATGGAGTGACTGTTGAGAGGGACGCTTTGGGAAGCGGGTGGAGATGTGAAGAGTGGAATCATCGGCATAGGAGTGAAAAGGACAGTAGTGTGAATTAAAAGATCATTGATAAATAAAAGGTAAAGAGTGGGTAACAGGACAAAACCCTGAGGAACACCACTGTTCATAGCTTTAGAACAGTGGCCATCTACAACCGCAGTTATAAATCGGCCAGAAAGGAAATTACAGATGAAAATACAAATAGAAGGATAGACACCGAAGGAGGACAATTTCCAAATTAAAGATTTGTGCCAGACTCTATCAAAAGCTTTCGATTTATAGAAAAAGTTTCACTGAATTCCCGAAAGGAGGATGACCAAAAGTCAGAGAGATGTGCAAGTAGATCGCCTGTAGAGCGTCCCTTGAGAACTCATACAGACGATCTGAAAGAAGATTGTGAGAAGAGAAGTGTTTAAAAATCTTCCTATTAAGGATAGATTAAAAAACTTTAGAAAGGCAAGAAATCAAAGCAATTGGACGATAGTTAGAGGGTTGAGAGCGGACACCTTTCTTTGGGACAAGCTGAATGAGCGAACTTCCAGCAGGAAGGAAAAGTACCAATTTACGTAACCGGGCATTCAATTAGCCTAACCGGGCAGTCAATTAACCTAGCGAGTTGGTTAATTTTAATGTTAAAAAGATATATATATATATATATATATATATATATATGTTAAACACAGACCGTGCATGGAACAAGGAACACTTCTGGGAAAATTAAATCCACTATAGTCCGCGTAAGTAATGGTAAATGACTATAGTGGATTTAATTTTCCCAGAAGAGTTCCTTGTTCCATGCACGGTCTGTGTTTAACATATAAGTTTCTCAGGGGACCATTCTGAGTTTGTGTATGATATATATATATATATATATATATGATGAATAAACAACGAAGGAAAGGAAACACAAAATGGTGCTCAAGCGCTTTCGTCTAATGACATCCTCAGGAACACTGAAGTACATAAAAAGGTTAAGCCTAGATATAGGTTACAGAAAGAAAAAAGAAAAAATAATAAATAACATACTACACACACACATATATATTATATATATATATATATATATATACATACATATATATATATACAAATACTACATACATACATACATACATATATATACAATAACAGAAGTAAAATAAAAAAATTAAAAATTAAAACCTTAAAGGATTACCAGTGAGGCGTACAGATTTGTAAGGAAAAATATCGATTTTTAGCACAAGATCAAATGGATTATAAAAATACAAATTTATACTGGAACTCTGCCCGGGTTTTAACACACTGCTGCCTATGGTCAGGTTTCGATATATATAAAAAAAATAAAATGCAAATTAAAAGTTCATCGATTTTTTAGCACAAGATCAAATGGATTATAAAAATACAAATTTATACTGGAACTCTGCCCGGGTTTTAACACACTGCTGCCTATGGTCAGGTTTCGATATATATAAAAAAAATAAAATGCAAATTAAAAGTTAATAAAGTAGAGACAAGTTTACCAAAGATTTAATGTTTTACCCTTCTTATCTAAATCCGTTTTAAAGGAATTCAAAATAACAGGATCGAGTTGAAAAGACCTTTGCTTATGTTGAAGTTATTTGAAAGTTGGATAATGGCAGACTCAAGAATATTTCTATTAACAATGTTCCTTGAATGGAATAAACTGAAGCATTATTCCAATCAATACAGTGGGCTAACTCTGACAAATGGACAAAAAGGGCACTGGACAACTGTCCTGTTCTAACGGAATATTGGATGCTGTTTTATACGTGTGGTGCAAATCCTTTCCCGTCTGACCTATGTAAAAGGAATCACATTGTTTACAACCAATTTTATAGATAATGCCTGAATTATTGGTAGGGCTATTTTTTACTATGATATTTTTCACAATATTGTTATATGAAAATACTACATTAATATCGCCAGTCCGGAATACATCGATGCCGAATTGGAAAAAATCAACGGTATTGGAAGTGATTTGTGTTATCCATCTGCGTTTATGGAATCTTGTCTCAACAAGGCAAAACGAACTTTCTATCGTGTCAATATTAACACTCGTACTTTGTCAAAAATATTTTAGTACTTCCATTTTTCCGGGCTTTTTAGCATTGCTAATGTACTTAAACTTTTGGATATTAATGTAGTATTTTCATATAACAATATTGTGAAAAATATCATAGTAAAAAATAGCCCTACCAATAATTCAGGCATTATCTAAAAAATTGGTTGTAAACAATGTGATTCCTTTTACATAGGTCAGACGGAAAGGATTTGCACACACGTATAAAACAGCATCAATATTCCGTTAGAACAGGACAGTTGTCCAGTGCCCTTTTTGTCCATTTGTCAGAGTTAGCCCACTGTATTGATTGGAATAATGCTTCAGTTTTATTCCATTCAAGCAACATTGTTAATAGAAATATTCTTGAGTCTGCATTATCCAACTTTCAAATAACTTCAACATAAGCAAAGGTCTTTTTCAACTCGATCCTGTTATTTTGAATTCCTTTAAAACGGATTTAGATAAGAGGGTAAAACTTAAATCTTTGGTAAACTTGTCTTCTACTTTATTAACTTTTAATTTGCATTTTATTTTTTTTATATATCGAAACCTGACCATAGGCAGCAGTGTGTTAAAACCCGGGCAGAGTTCCAGTATAAATTTGTATTTTTATAATCCATTTGATTCTTGTGCTAAAATCGATATTTTTCCTTACAATCTGTACGCCTCACTGGTAATCCTTTAAGGTTTTTAATTTTTAATTTTTTTATTTTTACTTCTCTGTTTATTGTATATATATGTATGTATGTATTTGTATATATATATATGTATGTATATGTATATATATATATTGTGTGTGTGTATGTATGTTATTTATATTTTTTCTTTTTTTCTTTCTGTAACCTATATATAGGCTTAACCTTTTTATGTACTTCAGTGTTCCTGAGGATGTCATTAGACGAAAGCGCTTGAGCACCATTTTGTGTTTCCTTTCCTTCGTGGTTTTATTCATCATAATATTTTTCACGTGTTACTTTCGTGAAATAATTTTCATATATATATATATATATATACTGTATAATATTTTATTTTGACTGTATAATAAAAAAAAAATTAAAATTAAATTTTGAATTTAACTTTGACGATTGGTTAGGTTAAGTCGTGATATTTCCATTAAAAAATAAAAATATAATATATTATTTTTGA
Organism: Bathynomus jamesi; assembly: GCA_023014485.1. Lineage (NCBI taxonomy): Eukaryota > Metazoa > Arthropoda > Malacostraca > Isopoda > Cirolanidae > Bathynomus > Bathynomus jamesi. The sequence goes on from JAJOZX010002560.1 coordinate 30,495, forward strand.
CTGTACAGTAACTATATATTACCCGAAGAGTAATAACAGCCTTCCGCTGGAACTGCCAAAAATATTCCGCCCGTTCGCCGGGATATTTTTGCTCTCGGCACGAAGGGCGAGTTCTCTGCTAATTTTTTATAAAATTTTATGACTGTTGGCCTGAGTATTTCCTGCGCGCCTTCGTAACGACAGACCTGAATAGTAAACATGAGTGACTTTTATTTTTTGGAGGGTAGAAGGGGAGCTTCATGAGCTGATTTTTTGGACTCTCCAGTGGGAAGGTGTGGCCAGTTTGGTGTTATAGATCCCGAGGTACAATTAAAAATTGCTCTGAAACAGGAAAAGAAAGCTGACAACAGTGCTCTTGACTGAGCCCAGCACTCTTTCTCTCCCGTGTTTTTTATTTTTTCTTCTTTCTGTACCGTAAAAAACCCTACTGTATCATTTTTTATTCTCTTTCATTTAATCTTGCGGTACACACACACACACACACGCACGCACACACACACACACACACACACACACACGCACCTGCAAGGCATGGCTTTAAGGGAACCTATAACACTAATCAACAGCCAAAATGTATCTTCGATGAAACCATCATTTCTTTAGTATTCGACTTCGCTGAATCCGAAAATGACCTTCATTTTGCATGATTGGTTCGCGTTTAGAAGATACACGGGTGCCCTGTTTTCATTATTTCCCAATTGAAATGAATATATCATTGAAGCATAACATATGCCAACACTGTAGAATGTGCTCGTTTGGCAACCTCGTTGTCTGGCGCCATCTTGAGTACATCGTAAATCCCTTTAGCTCAGTTCTAGAGTGACGCTTGTTGTGGGTGACACGTTATTTCACATTTTGACATAGTGCTTTTGTAGTGTTTCCTCGTAATTTGCACCTGTGGTAGTTCATGACATATAGAGTGTAGTGCGTGTTAAAGCGTAATCTTGCGATCAGTTTTCTCATTGACGTTATAAGTAAAATGGCACGTAAATGCGTTAATGACTCAAATAACTTTTGCTATATTTGCGGCAAAGTAACATTAAAATCGCAAAAGAAGACGTTAACACCTGCCATCAAGAAAGCGTACCACCTTTATTTTAAGTGCAAATTAGGAGATCAGGACAAAACGTGGGCGCCGCATATATGCTGCATTACATGTGCAACTACATTACTTGAGTGGTACAATGGGAAACCGAGGTCAATGGGCTTCGGCATCCCGTCGTGTGGAGGGAACAAAGTAACCACGTGGATGACTGTTTATTCTGCATGGTTCCGCCATTACGTGGAATTAGTAAGAAGAAAAAATGGACCCTCAGTATCCTAATGTTCCATCCGCCATTCGACCTGTGCCCCATAACGAGACATACCTGTGCCCAATCCTCCTACCTCCTCAGACACCCTCGATTTGGATGACGAAAGCATCCTGTAACGAGTACAGATGAAGACATTGCACATCCCACAACATCACAAGATACCGACTTTGTGCCCAGTGAACTGTCTACAGAACCGCATAAAATCACCCAACACGAACTGAATGACCTCATCAGAGATTTGGACTTACCGAAGTCTAAGGCAGAATTGCTCGCCTCACGCCTTCAACAGTGGCATCTTCTTCATGATGATGTCCAAATATCCATGTACCGCACTAGGCAATCCACGTTGGAGACTTTCTTCATCAAACATGGTGACTTCGTGGTGTGTACAGATGTTGTTGGTTTAATGAATGCTCTAAATATAACATACAGAGATGACGAATGGAGGTTGTTCATTGATGCCTCTAAGCTAAGCCTTAAGGCTGTACTACTTCATAACAAAAACGAAAAAGCTGCCATTCCAATTGGATATTCTGTCCACAATGAAGGAGACATATGAAAATATGCAATATCTGCTTCACCACATAAACTACAACGCTCACAAATGGAGCATTAGCCCTGTTCAAAAATCAACGTTTTCTTATTTTCATAGGTTTCTGTACTTTTTCCCATGCTTTTTAACCTGAAAGGCCGAAAATCACAAACCATTTTGACCTAGGTTTGTTGGGAAGCATTGCCGCATGGAGCTTTAAGTTTTCTGCCTTGAAATCGGCCAAAGCACCAGTTCCGGGGTCCCTTGAATCATGTTTGCACTATAACCTTTTATCTAAACAAGATAGAGCAACAAAATAGGCACCAAATTAAAGTGTTTTTAATCCTCTTTCTAACTTATACAATTATGATAGTCTTGGAACAAGAATGGCACATTGGTACATACAAAGATTTCAGAAATATCACAAATTCGTTTTCTCACACTCAAGGCAGACAAGGCGCCTTATTCATGACACAAATTTGAGATTAACATTTTGTCACAAGTCTAATCATCAAGAAGTGAAATCATTACATGATGATTAATTTCATAATGACATTTACACAGTCAGTTGTTGAGAGTTTGTTTCTTGAAGCTGTCAAAGCGGCGTCTGTTGAACTCCACAGCTTGAAGGAGATAGTCCCTTTGCTTGGCATCTGTTGTTATGACATTTGCAAAGTCGCTCATCATCTTGACAACACGTTTCAGCAATGTCATTCACCGCTTTCAGATTCTTAACATAGTCCAACGCTTTTCTGTAGTCCTCATTCTGTGGCCAAGACGTGACAGGTTCCAGAAGCCACTCGATCCAATGTTCAGTGTGTCCAGCAGGAAATGTGATTCTGGGCCAATGAGATCAACCAGGGTGGTCTTAGCTGTGACTCTCTGGAATAGAGGCGTTCCTGTTCTGAAGCTGTCTGGCTTCTCAGTGGCATGTAAATGGGCAGCAATGTTGTGCTTCAATGTGTCACTCAATCTACTGCTGAACAGGGCAAATGGCACGACTTCGTGCGTCAGGTACCATTTGTGGTTTTCATCTTATTAAGTACTGCATCAGCAAGCTCTGGGTCAGTTTTCTTGTACTTCAACATGTCCTGGATTAGACTTAGATCATTCACGGAGCATCTGCAGCAGACATTGACATCATCCATACAGGAGTGTAGAACAGCGCAAGGAAGGTGTTGAGTCTTTCCAGCTTTGATATAGTGTCTTCGTCGTACTCAGTTGATCTGCAAACATCAGCATTTTCATGGAGTACAGGTTTCTGGCCATCCATCTGGCCTGATGAATGGCGCCTGGTCGACTCCAGTGAATACCTCGAGGAGGCGTTTCCTCCAAGAACAATGACTGTCAGTTCAGCCATTTCCCTGTAGTCGGCTCTTGAAGCCTTTCTGCTGTTAGAATGTCTTGGAGTATTTCTTCACTGTTCTTCTTCTTTTCCTTCAGCCATTTGCTGTTGATAGCCAGCATCTTTGGGTTTTCCTTGGACAAGTCCGTCCAACATCCTTCAGATGCTCAAACAGGGATTATCTGGCCCCTTCACCTTCCCAAACAGCTTCTCCCAAACTGCTCCTACTAGGATTTCCAGGATGTGATGTCGACAGGGCCAGATAAAACACCTTTTTGTTCAGCATTTTCTCTAGCAGTTTGGCAGCTCCTCTGTGAACTCCACTGTTACTGGATGTAGTGTCAAAAACAAGGCAGTAACATTATCCGTAAGTTCCCATGTCTCCAGTAAATCCATTGAAGCCTCAGCCTGAGCTGTGCCAGAAGAATTGTCGATGACAGGTACTCCCAATAACTTTCCTTCAGTGTATGAGGTGGACCAGACACTAGCACAGCTAAAGTCTCTGAGGTACTTCCAGGTTCACTGCCCAAGACATCTTGAGCACTTTCCATCCCAGTGTAAGGCAGCGTACTGTGGGGGTTTTTCACAAAACTTGGACATGTGACTCTGGCTGATATTATACCTGGACAGCATTCTGTTGCGACGTGTTGTTGATGTTGAGATGACGAAGTTATCCAGATCAGCCCCTCCAGCTTTCAAGGTGGCAGAACCATGGCCAGTAACTTGATTGTCTGATAAACCAAGACGATCAGCTGTATTGCAGATGACATCACATTCCATGACCTTCCTTGGAAACGTCAAAGTCACACTAGTCACAGTGTCTTGATGGTGAGAACATCCAGGACGAGGCTGATGGTAATCCATGTCCTCTGTGTTAGCGTCGTTGTCAGTTGAGTCACCCCAGGTAATGTCATCCACATGAACAACTGCCTCTTGTTCTGCTGCAGCTGTAAAAGTACAACATGTTAAGACAGTAATTGTTAAGTACATGCTAAATATCGCAATGGAGTAAAACTTAAAACTTTTTGTAACGTTCAAAGTAATTAGTTTTACCTTGTTGTTGTCTATGCTGCAGTCTTTCATTCCTCGCTGCTTGCTGCAGGGATCTTCTCTCAAAAATCTTGTCATGACCAGACATGACCTTTCCTCTGTCTTTGGTCTTCGTAGAACCTGATATCCTCATCTTTCTCCTCTCTGGATAACAGTCTGTTGTTCTGTATTTCCTGGATTGCATCTGGAGCTCCTATATCGAACAGGCTGTCTAATTCCAGCACAAATGCTCCTCTTTTTCCTCCAGGGTTACTTGCTCTTCCTTGCTTTTCACCAGAGCACGATGTTTCTCATGTAGTTTCATGAAGAGCTTCATTGCGTTGTACTTGGTCATGTCTTGATCCTAGCCATCTGCCAGAATGGGATGATAGATTCAACTGTTTCATATGCAGGTCTTGAACCATGGGCCTCCCTGCATTTTCCGGTAAATTCTGAAGATTAAGGAAATACTGGAACGCCTGTCTGTTGGTGGAAGTTGGGAACCACTGATAAAAGCTGAAGGGTATCCAACCAGGAAAGTTTCAGTGAGAGATCTGGTAGATGGCCCAGTTGACACCTGCCTGTGGACAGTACGTGGAGGTTCTGAGATATCAACTGTGCGCCCACGGAGCTCCCTCAGCTCCTTGCTTAATGCCATTGTGAAGTTGTAACTTGTAGATGGTTTTTCTAGATTCTGATTGAGTTTCTGTTGTTTCCTGAAAAATGATAGATAATTATTATTATTATTATTATTATTATTAATTATTATTTATTTATTATTATTATTATTATTATTATTAATTTTATGCTCTTTCATTTGATACCTAATTTGTTGCTCTATCTTGTTTAGATCAAAAGTTAAAGTGCAAAACATAATTCAAGGGACCCCGGAATTGGCGATTTGGCCGATTTCAAGGCAGAAAATTTAAAGCTCCATGCGGCAATGCTTCCCAACATTCTAGGTCAAAATAGTTGTGATTTTCGGCTTTCTCAGGTCAAAAAGCATGGGAAAATGTACAGAAACCTATGAAAATAAGAAAAAGTTGATTTTTGAACAGGCCTAATGGAGCATATGTGGCGATTTGAAAGTGGTCGGCATGTTACTTGGTCTCCAGCAGTGTTACATGAAGTACTGCTGCTTCCTTTGCGAGTGGGACAGCCGTGCTAGGTCACAGCATTATGAAAGGAAGGAATGGCCTCTAAGAGAACGTTTAGTGCCAGGTGTGAAAAACGTTTCGTGCGAGCCATTAGTAGAGCCAAGCAAAATACTTCTACCACCGTTACATATTAAGTTAGGGCTTATGAAAAATTTTGTGAAGGCACTCAATAAGGATGGAAAGGCATTTAAGTATCTTTTCCAGAAGTTCCCTCGACTCACTGAGGCAAAAATCAAGGAAGGCATATTTGTTGGTCCTCATATACGAAATCTGATGAAAGATGAACATTTCGAGACACTTTTGGAGGGCGCAGAAAAAGAAGCTTGGGTCTCGTTCAAGTCAGTGTCGCAAAATTTCCTTGGAAACAACAGAGCTCCAAATGCAGATGAATTGGTGGATAATATGTTGAAGGCGTACCAAAGAATGGGATGTAACATGTCTCTAAAAATTCATTTCCTCCATTCCCATTTCGACTTTTTCCCGGCAAACCTTGGTGAAGTAAGTGACGAACATGGGGAACGTTTTCATCAGCAGATTTCAGCTCTTGAGAAACGTTACCAGGGCAAGTGGAATTCATCTATGCTGGCTGATTTCTGCTGGTCAGTAATAAGAGACACTACACAGTCAGAGTACAAGAGACAGGCCAAGAGGAAACGACATTGAAGTGAGTGTGCTCCTTAAAATACATATATGTTGTGGGATAAATTTTTACCAGTACTTACACAATAATTACCATGATATCTTAAAAACGCGAACTAATTAAACAATTTCACTATCATTTTCAAATTCAGCATGCAAAAATACATAAGAATCGGCTACTTTCATTAAAGATACAAAAAATTCCTTAAAATTTGTTGACCAGTGTAATCAGTGAATCTTCCATCATTTGGTGAAATTCATTTACTTCCCCCTCACAGCAAGCGAATTTCAACGCTAATTTTCTCCCCACAAAATTTTAAAAGAAGGTGCGTAGGTAAGATTAACGAATTTCATAAAACTCACCCGTGCTAGCAAGAGCCGTGTACACCCTTCCAAGGGGCCGCCAAGCTTCTGAGAAAGCAGAGGAGATGCGCCATTACACAGGCTTACTAATTTAACGCGCAGGTTCAGAGGAATGCCATTGAAGGAATTTAGAGTTATCCTTATTAGTCAAGTTCACTGTTGTTAAATTACTAACGAACCGTTAATTACTGTGATCATCATTCAAGACAAAAGAGAAAAAATCTCAAATAATTAATTATAATTTATCACCTACACCCTCATTTCCTAATTAAAGAAATTTGGAGAAATTCCAGAATCCAGAAGCAGTTTGGAGACGTTCATAATAGTTAATAATACAATATGTTAGTAAGTTAGATTAGACTAGGTTAGGTTAAGAAGTATGGACTGTTTCTGAAGTGCGTCTGGATTCTGAAATTTCACCCAACATTATAATATACACCCTGTTTTCTAATTATAAAAACACAAACCCAAATTAAAGATTAGACAACACAAAGTTTGTTTTACAAGGGATGTATGCTCTACAATTATTACTACTTCATAATCTGGTAATACATTATACAGGGTGTTCAAAAAGAAACGCAACGCGAAACAGAAATGAAAGGGTTAGGTTACAATGATATATGTATTCTCCAATGGGTTGCGTTTCTTTTTGAACACCCTGTATTAATCATTGAAGAGGGTCAGAGACTGGCACAACACTCAGGCCAACTAATGTAGTCCATTGCGCTAACTCCCGTATTATTATTATTACCAGCATCATGAGGATTTGAACCCCGACGTCAGTGTCAACTTCGCTTATAGAAAAACGGTGTTACCCACTGAGAAATTGACGCTGACGGTAATACGTTATGTTCAATGGCAGACCAAAGACCACTTAACGTCACCAGGCGAAGCGAAGTTCCAGTTCCGGAATAAAACGGCCTAAACATTAAAATAACCAACATTAACCTTCGAACATTACTATTAATTTGCAACTAACTCTAAGTTAATAATTAAAAAAGACTTTACACAAATAATTAATCAATACCTCTCATTAAAACCTATAAACTATTAATTAATTAATCAAATAAAGGCAAATGAAAAGTCAAGAAACTTAGATTGGCACTTTATTAATTAATAAACACTAATTCTCTTTAAAATGTCAGTACTCACTGACTTAATTAATTAACAGCATCATTAATACAGGAATAATTAATTAAAATAGTCTTTCATCCCAAATAATTAATAGAGCAATTAAATTCCTACATTATAAATTACCAAACAACGAACGCTAATTACATATCGACCTTCCAAAGATAACAAATTCCTCTCTTCAAACGAAAGACCTTTCACTGGACAACAAAATCATACCGGGTTTTTTTCTTAAACCAACGTCTTTTGAACCAAAAAACTTCAAAGAATCTCAAAGCAAATTTTTTTCAGGAATTTATCCGATCGTAATTCAAACCAGGAAATAAATTTACAAATGCGTTCATTTAAAAATGAATTTAATGATGTGGGGTTTTAAACTGCCTTCGCAACATCGAAGGTCGTATGACGAAGGGGACCAACTAAAGCAGATGCGGAGGACGTTCATCCATCCAACTATTCTCCAGATTCAATGTCGCTTAATTTAACTCGCGTTTATTTACAAAACACGAAATAGATTCACTTAAAAATTATCGAGTTACCTTCCGTGTTTCGGTGGTTGGTTGTTTTACATTTGTATCGACCATACTTTATTCTGCTAATATATATATATATATATAATTATATATATATGTACTGAATTGTCTGTTAGACGGAAACTCGCAGAAATATTATTAATTAATAATGGATATTATTATTAATTAATTAATTATTATTATATTATATATATTATTTAATTATTATTAATTAATGGATAATTGGATATTGTATCATGGATAACGTCTAAAGTCTACTAAAATATGGAGTACATAAAAACTATATAAAAGAAATAATACAATTAAAATGTCCACCTAAAAATGATAACAATTATTAAAATAATATTTACTTAATTAAAACAAACAATTAAGTGGAAAGAATGCGGTCAGAATATTCCACAACTTTTCTGACAATGTACGAGTCTAATTTTAAAGCCCAGGGTTAATATTAAGAACAAAATCAACATTATTCTTGATCACACTCGATTCCATTATATTTCTACTAACAATAGATTTACTAAAACTTAATTTGGAGGCATTTTTCCAGTCAATGGCATGATTAGTATCTCTTACGTGAATGAAAATGGCGTTAGATTCTTGGACGGTTCTTATACTGTATTTATGCTGCTTAATATGTAATTCTAATGTCTTGCCAGTTTGATCAATGTAAAATTTATTACATATTGTGCATAGAATTTTATATACACAACCCTGTTCACTTAAAGGGAAGTTTTTAATCAATGAATTCTTAATTACATCTAAATTTCTGAACGCGATATTTACGCTAAAAGTCCTCAGCAATTTCAGCAGATCAAGGAAATTTTCTTTAAATGGTAATGCCAAGACGTTTTTTGTGATTTCTTTATATATATATATATATATATATGAGGTATAATCGATTCCCACAGCCTGCGTGGTTTTGAGTTGGCTTCACCACCTGCTTTCTAACTGTTCGGCCCCAAGTGAATCTCAGAGTTTGGGTCCACTCCGATGCTACTTTATATATACTAGCAGAGAACCCGCCCTTCGTGCGGGTAGCAAAAATATCCCGGCCTACGGACGGAATATTTTTGGTAGTTCCTGCGGAAGGCTGTCATTACCCTTCGGGTAATACATATTTACTGTACAGTAATAAATAATATATTATAATATTTTTTTATCTTTTTTTTAACGAAAATATCACGATTTAACCTAACCAATTCTCAAAGTTAAATTAATTTTTTTTTTACTGTACAATCAAAAATAATATATATATATATATATATATATATATATATATATATATATATATATATATATGTAGTTTTTAACATGAAAATTAACCCACTGTCAGGTTAATTGAATACCCGGTTAGGTTAACTGAATGCCCGGTTAAGTCAACTGAATGCCCGGTTAGGTTAAGTGAATGCCCGGTTACGTCAAGGAGTACTTTTCCTTCCTGCTGAAAGTTCGCTTTCATTCAGCCTGTCCCAAAGAAGGGTGACCGCTCTCAACCCTCCAACTATCGCCCAATTGCTTTGATTTCTTGCCTTTCTAAAAAAAATTTTAATCTATCATTAATAGGAAGATTTTTAAACACTTCTCTTCTTACAATCTTCTCTCAGATCTTCTGTATGGGTTCCACAAGGGACGTTCAACTGGCGATCTTCTTGCATATCTCTGACTTTTGGTTATCCTCCTTTCGGGATTTCGGTGAAACTTTTGCTATATATCGAAAGCTTTTGATAGACTCTGGCACAAACCTTTAATTTCGAAACTGCCCATCCTTCGGTGTTTATCCTTCTATCTGTGCCTTCATCTCTAATTTCCTTTCTGGCCAATTTATAGCTGCGGTTGTAGATGGCCACTGTTCTCCTAAAGCTATCAACAGTGGTGTTCCTCAGGGTTTTGTCCCGTCACCCACTCTTTTTCCTTTTATTTATTAATAATATTTTAAGTCGCACTTCCTGTTCTATTCACTCCTATGCCGATGATTCCACTCTCCACTTCTCCACCTGCTTCCCAAAGCGTCCCTCTCAACAGTCACTCCATGATTCGCGTGGTGCGGGTATGGAGCACCCGATCTCTGATCTAACCACTATCTCTGATTGGGAGAGAGAAAACCTTGTGGTTTTCATTTGCTCAAAAACTCAGTTTCTTAAGCTGTCTACTCGTCACAATCTTCCCCATGACTATCCCCTGACCTTCAACAACACACAACTCAATCTTGCCTCTTCTCTTAATATTCTTGGTATTCCTTTTTCTTGTGATCTTTCCTGGAAAGATCACATCTACTCTCTTTCCAAAACAGCTTCTAAGAGGTTAGGTGTGCTGTACCACTTCTGCAGTCTCTTCACCCCAACTCAGTTGCTGTCTCTGTACAGGAGTCTTGTCCGCCCCTGTATGGAGTATGCTTCTCACGTTCAACTCACACAGCCGTACTTGACTGGGTGGAATCAAAGGCTTTTCGTCTCATCAATTCCTCGTCCTTACTGACTGTCTTCAATCCTTCTCTCTTCGCTGCAATGTTGCCTCCCTTTCTCTCTACTATTGCTATTATAACGGACACTGCTCTTCTGAACTCTCTAATTGCATGCTTTCTCCTTTAAGGAGAGCACACAGTACCAGACTTTCAACACTTTCTCATTCCTTTTCTGTCCAACTCTATAACGCAAGGGTTAACCGGTATTTTCAATCTTTCATCTACTCCCCGTCAACTTTGGAACAATCTGCTTCAATCCATCCTTCCCCTGTCTATGACCTCCCGTCTTTCAAATGCAGAGTGTCTAGGTATCTCGAAAACCCTGGACCTTGATTTTGGCTCTCTTTTTCTTCTATGGGTGGGCGCTTATGCGGGCATTCGCCCTTGGCCCCTCCTTCCTACATAAGAAAAAACTGTACACCCTTGAAGATTGGTTAGATTAAGTCGTGGTATTTTCGTTAGTTTTAATGAAAATATCACCACTTAACCTAACCAATCGTCAAGGGCGTAGAGTTGACCTAACTTGGCATTCAATAATTTTCCTGTATTTGTCGATTAATTTTAAACAACTTTTACCTGATAATTTTTTCTCTCGAGGAGCCTTTCTGTGTTTTAGGGTGGAACAGATACACAGACAGACAGACAGTATATATATATATATATATATTTTAAATTTTTGTCTACTTCAAAAAAATTATAATTTTGTTTGCTGAATCGTAAATGCATAGAGTGAAAAGCACGCGCTAGAGCTCGCCCATTTTATGATGTGCCTATGATATCACTATCTTTCAACGAATCCGGAATACAGAGGGACGGACCGACGGATAGGACTTCCTTTTCATAGTATAGATAAGTAGCATTGGAGTGGACCCAAACTCTGAGATTCACTTGGGTTCGAGCAGTCAGAAAGCAGGTGGTGAAGCCAATTCAAAACCACGGAGGCTGAGGGAACCGATCCCGTTCTCTCCAAAGTCTGAGTTCAATTTCAAAGAAATGAGCCACAATAAATGCAAAAAACTTCACTTTTTTCTACGTGAAGGTGAAAATATGATAATAAAAACCCACTAATAGACAGAGTTTATTTCCACAACAGTTTCGATGCCCACTGGCATCCACCCGAAGAGGATGCCAGTGGGCATCGAAACTGTTGTGGAAATAAACTCTGTCTATTAGAATGGGTTTTTATTATCAAATGAGCCACAGGTGCTCTCTCTCTCTCTCTCTCTCTCTCTCTCTCTCTCTCTCTCTCTCTCTCTCTCTCTTAATTATAAATATATATCAGACTAGACATAAGACATCCAATGTTATAATTCTAACGTCATAATTCTTACGTCATTAATGCGTAAGAATTATGATGTCAGTGCGCTTTCTACTCCTAAAATGCGTTTTCGTGATGACGTTATAAAGTAAAGACGTCACATGATTTACAGTATATGGTATGCATATATATATATATATATATATATATATATATAGATATATATATATATATATATATATAAGATTACATATATATATATGATATACATATATATATATATATATATATATATATATATATATATATATATATATACGAGTATATATATCTGGGTGAAACATAAATTCTGCTCGATTAGAAAACGGACGCTAGATAATAGAATAACCTCAAGATAATGTGAAATAGTTTTAGAAATGTTGCAAAATACACGCGGCAACAGGTTCGCACAGGTTTTATCACGATACAGAATGATACAGAATGACTTAGGCTAGTGTAGGCTTAGGCTAGGTTAGGATTAGGTAATGAATATTTTCTCTGGTGTTTTTCATACAGTTACAACGCCACCCTACGATATTACAGTAATTGAAAAAACATGGAGCTCACGAAAAAGTAAATTCGACATGTGATGATGTATGAGTTCCATAAAGGATCTAACGCTAGTGAATCCGCAAAAAACATTCCAAGAGTTTATGGAAATGGGAAATGATGTTATGAGCGAATGGATATGCAAGAGATGGTTTGAGAAGTTCAGAAATGGAGACTTCAGTCTGAAAGATTATCAACAAACAGGACAACCAAATACGTTAGATGAAGAGTTGCTGAAAGCAACAGTGGAGGAAAACCCAACGGTAACTGTAAGAGAACTTGGCCTGCAACTCGCCGTTAGCCATATGACCATTCATCGTCATTTGAAGCTGTTAGGAAAAGTAGTGAAGGTTGGAAAATGGCTTCCGCATGATTTGTCAAGCAAATCTTCAACATCGAATCGATATTTGCACATCACTGCATTCTCGGCAACTGCAGGCACCGTTTTTGAATCGGATCGTCACTGGGGATGAAAAATGGGTCATCTATAACAATATTAAGCGTCGACATCAGTGGCTTAGCCGTGAAACAAAGCCTGAACCTCAGCCAAGGAATGGACCCCATCCAAAGAAAATTTGGCTATGCGTTTGGTGGGATATGCAAGGAATTATTCATTTTGAGCTTCTGCCAGATAACCAAACAATCACAGCTGAAGTCTACTGCCAACAACTCCAACGATTGAAGGTGGCATTACAAGAAAAACTTCCTACATTAATTAATCGCAGAAGCGTTCTATTCCACCAGGATAACGCGCGCCCTCACACTGCTTGAATCACCACTGCCCGATTGGAGGCATTTGGTTGGGAAAAAATGCCTCATCCACCTTATTCTCCGGACATCGCACCTTCAGACTACCATTTATTCAGAAGTCTGCAACACCACCTAGATGGACAAAAGTTGCAATCCAGGGAAGCTATCGAAACCGGTGATCGCTTTTTTTAACTCGAAACCAAGGGATTTCTTCGAACGTGGCATAAAAAAAATTTCTATAGGTGGGAGGAGGTTATAGAAAAAGAAGGGAATTATATTGGATTAATTTGTCATTATGTCATTTAATTTTTGTTGTGAATAAACTAAAAATTCGAGCAAATTTGTCCTTATAAGTCCTTTAATTTTTGTTCTGAATGAACTAAAAAATCGAGCAGAATATATGTTACAACCTTGTAAACTTGTAAACTTGTAAACTTTCCTTTTGAGCTTGAATTTGTAGACTCCACTTATAATTTTTGGTTTTTTATCTGTTGATTTATTTCTTTATGGTTATTTAGGCTGTGACATATAAGCTTATATCACTAAGGCATTATTTTGTAATTTTTTTTTCAATTTATATTTATAATTATTTTTATTTCTTTATTCTTTTGTGACCTCTTTCATAAACAAGCCATTTGAATTTATGTTGAATTTCGGCCAAAGTGCTAAAAGTGTCATTTTTCCATACAAATGTGTTTGCTCCTCCCACAATTTTTTCTATACTTACTATGTATATATATATATATATATATATATATATAATATATATATATTATATAATATATATATATATATATTAGGGTGTCACTAGGTAATAGGGGAAAATTAAACGATGGATATTTTCCTATGACACCCCCTAAAATTGTTCCATTTGGTGTAAAACATACGGAAGAGAAATTTGGTCCTGATTGGTCATCATTTAAAGGTCGCCCTCGTCACTGAAAACAAGACCTATTTGTTGACGTCAACAAGCTGTTCAGTGTTCACAGCTTGGGCCGAACCAGATAATAAAAACAAGGCAATTTGGTGAAATAACGAAAGTAAGACACTTAAAAACGCAAAGAATACAAACAGTTTATTATATAATCAAAATAGAAGACATAATTTGGCGAATAATGGTACAAAATGGAGAAGCAACAAAAGCAAAACTTTGAGAAATAAAATACATATACAGTAGCAGAATAATTGGTGCTCATACGCTGATCAGTGATTAGTTCTTTCGCGTCCTCACTAATGCTGATTTGCTCGGAGCTGGGTGTTGCTTTCTGTGGTCAGTGACAACTTGAACGAGGAACTGGAGCTGTTCTTCTTTCACTGTCAACTTTCCGTTCAGCTCCTTCACCAGAGCCACGGCCCGTTCTGCTCTGTCGTTCACCACTGCAAGTTTGGAGACCACATCCCGAGCTTGCACGTATTCAGAGTTTGACGTCCATGAACTGGGATGGTGGAGCAGAAAGAAATCTGGCAACTGAAGTTTTGAGAAGAATTTTCGGGTGTTCTTTGTGATCAGTTGCTCCAGTCCTTTGCTGTCACTGAGGAACATAGTATCAAGAACCAAAGGTCGTTTTGGCGGCATGTGAGGGGCTTCTTGATCTAACGCTGCAACCATGCTGCACTTCACTTCCATCGATATCCTCTCATCAAAGAACGCCAGACCCACTGCCTCCTCCGAATGGTACCACAGGTGCGCAGACAGCTTCTTGGTGGTACCATCAGAGATCTTCTTGTGCGGGTATCGAAGGAGCGTCCTCATCAATTCCCAATCATTCAGCGGAGCTTCGATGGACAGATGAGCTGTTGCCCACGCTTTCATGTAAACTAGAACAGAAAAGAGGCAGATATCTCGAATTCCGCGTTCCTCAGTGTTCGTCAGTTTAAACTGTCTTCGGAAGAGCCAGATCTTGATGGCATAGAGCCCCTTAGCCATCCATCTCGCCCGGTGCATAGCACCAGGGGCGCGGAAGTTTAGTCCCTTGTATGGAACTCCTCCAAGAAAGATGACGGAAAGATCGAGGAATTCCTGATAGTCATCACGAACTTGAAGTGCTTGTGATTTTGCAAACTCAATGAGCTCCGTTCTATGCTTAAAAATAGCTGCTTTGGTGAACGCATCTGTGTCCGCAGTTTGGAACTGTTGCTGGTCAATGCGGGTCCAATAATCATGGAAGCGCTTGAAAAGCAGAATTTCTGGACCGGTAGATACTGAATCTAGCGATGCTGCGAATGCCGCCTGTAGCACCAACTCCAGTACATGGTGTCTGCACGCGCAGTGTAACAGGTCACGTCCAACTTTTTCTTCCACAAGAACACAAGTTCCTCCACGGTGGCCTGTGTTTGTCGCGGTTGTGTCGAAACACATAGATTTGACATGATCGGTCACTCCCCATTCATTCAGGCAATCTATGATGGCATTTGTTTGTGCCAGCGCGGTTCCTGACAGAAGTTTTGGCACCCCGAGGAGCTGCTCTGTCCCGGAGCCAGATACAAGAATAGGTAAGCGGTCAACATATTCTCGTGACGTCAGATCTTGCATGAGTTTTCCGTCCCAGTGAACAGTCAACGGACTATTGCCTTGGAACTCGCTCTTCAGTTGCCGAGCATTAAGGGTACGGAATTTTTCACGCTGACGATGAATGGATCCACGATTGATGTTGTAGTCGCTAGCATCATGCCCTAAGCTGGAAGCTGCCTCAAACAGCAGATATGTGGCCTTTCTTGACGAGAGTTGCGTGCGATCAAGCGCTGCCGCCAATTCCGATGTCATGATGTTCTTCGTTGCTCTTTGTTTAGACGCTAACGAACCACCACATGCTCCTTTTTCTTCGCTATCATCTGAGCTGGAGGATGAGGACTCCAAAACCGCTTCGTTGGATACTGCCTCCATTTCAGCTGCTGATCGCTTTCTTCGTTTCTCCTCTTCCTCCCGACGTCGAGTACAATCTTTGACTTGGCGCTGATGGGTCATGTCCAAACCTGCTATTGAACCTGGACGTCCTTTCTGGCGCTGCTGCTGAAGGAACTCCCAATCCTCTAGGTACTTGACCAATTTCTCACAATTAGCGTGGGCGATGTCAAAGAGACGATCGAGGCGTTCAATGAATTCTTTTTCTTTCGTCTTGTGTGAATCGCTCGTCCTTGAGGCGTGTTTTTTGAGTCCTTTCCACTCCTCGAAGACTTTATCCAGTTTGCTGAGGCAGTGTGTCTCGAGTCTGGTTGGAATGTGAGCTTTCTCCCAGAAGGACATCACTGCTCGAAGTGACTTCCTCAACGCGTCACGTATTGTCATTTTCTTTTCATGGTGAAGGTAAAGGAAGTAACCGAATGCTTGCCTGTAGGAAGGAAGCTTGCATCCTTTCACCTCATCAACCGCTGCCCCTAATAGGTATATACACTTCGGGTTTCCATCACCAGAAATCACGTAGCTGAAATGAGAAACGGTGAATCGTTAAGTATTGTTCACTTTATTTCTCAGATATTCAGACACACACAGATACACACACACACATATATAGAGATATATAGATATCTAATGAACGATTATGGAGACGCCGCGCAAGCATTAAACTTTGGAAGGCGGGGGCGACCTTTTATAGTTATTCAAATAAAAAGATTTTTCAGTCACCATGTTTTTTTTACCAATGGAATAGATTCGCGGGGTGTCAGCATGAAAATTTCAAACTTTGCATTTAAGTGACACCCTAATATATATATGTTTATTCTTGTAACCTATATATTGCCTTGAACTCTCCTTTCACTCCAGTGTTCCTGAGGATGTCATTAGACGAAAGCGCTTGAGCACCACTTTGTGTTTCTTTTCCCTTCGTGGTTTTATTCATCATATATATATATATATATATATATATATATATATATATATATATATATATATATACAGGGTCTGTCAAAAAAAACTAAGCCAATTTGAAATCTCAATAAAATGCACAATTTGATAGAGATTTCAAATATTTTTTTACACTAAATAAATAAAAGGCTCATAAATAATCTGTGATAATGTTATAACTTTATTTTAAATATTTTAGGAGTTATGCGGTTATTTCTACATGTTGCGAAAATTTCAGTTTTTCTTATTATGTAATATCTCCTTTTTTCTCTTTTTCAGAATTTGTTTAGATTTAAAATTTTCATGAATACCTCTAAATATGCCATTCTCACATGAAGATAAAATAATTATAAAGCATTATAGAGTTCAAAAAGGTTATAGTGCAAGGAAATTACTTTCTGAATTCGATTATAAAGGATGGACTAGATCAGGTTTAGATTACTTATTGAGAACTATCAATGAAACAGGAAGCATTGAAAGGAAGGTTGGTAGTGGGCGACCAAAATCAGTTAGAGTAGATGAAAATATTCAGAAAGTGGAGGAACGTATCCTTAGTCAAGAGGATCGACCTGGTAGCCACATGACACCTGCTCAAATATCAAAAGAATTAGAAATATCAGAATCAAGCGTAAGAAGGATTATTAAATCTGATCTGCGATTTAAACCATTTAAAAGAGTGCATGGACAAAGATTGTCAGAAGTAAACTGTCAGAAAAGAGTTGAGAATTCCAAACGTATTTTACGTATAATTTTATTAAACTAAAAATTATCTACAGTATATCGTAAAAAAAAAAATTTTCATGTTAAGTAGGAGAATCTCACGTTTTAGTTATTTATTAATAAAATTAACAATTCTGAAGATATCGTCATAAAAATTTAAAGGATAATAGGTGATTACTTATACTTTATTGTGTAAAAAATTGAACTTAATTAAATAAATGGTTTTGTTTTAATAAAGGTTTGAATTTGGCTTAGTTTTTTTTGACAGACCCGTTATATATATATATATATATATATATATATATACCTTCAACTGCAAAGAACACGCAGTATAAATAACGTAAAGAAACGACGCTTGTATAGGAGATATTCCGCGCAAGACGAGAGAGAGAGAACGGAACAAATGAAAAAATGAGGTAACCACCTGGGAATCGAACCCGGGATCTTCCGATTGCCGGTCAGACGCGATACCATTACACTATGGACCTCACTCTTCCAAATGCCGTAATTCTTCTACATACTCGCAGAAACCAATGCCCCAAGGGGGCACCTCCGCGCATGCCGTAACATTATATACCTTCAACTGCAAAGAACACGCAGTATAAATAACGTAAAGAAACGACGCTTGTATAGGAGATATTCCGCGCAAGACGAGAGAGAGAGAACGGAACAAATGAAAAAATGAGGTAACCACCTGGGAATCGAACCCGGGATCTTCCGATTGCCGGTCAGACGCGATACCATTACACTATGGACCTCACTCTTCCAAATGCCGTAATTCTTCTACATACTCGCAGAAACCAATGCCCCAAGGGGGCACCTCCCGCATGCCGTAACATTATATACCTTCAACTGCAAAGAACACGCAGTATAAACGTAAAGAAACGACGCTTGTATAGGAGATATTCCGCGCAAGACGAGAGAGAGAGAACGGAACAAATGAAAAAATGAGGTAACCACCTGGGAATCGAACCCGGGATCTTCCGATTGCCGGTCAGACGCGATACCATTACACTATGGACCTCACTCTTCCAAATGCCATAATTCTTCTACATACTCGCAGAAACCAATGCCCCAAGGGGGAACCTCCCGCATGCCGTAACATTATATACCTTCAACTGCAAAGAACACGCAGTATAAATAACGTAAAGAAACGACGCTTGTATAGGAGATATTCCGCGCAAGACGAGAGAGAGAGAACGGAACAAATGAAAAAATGAGGTAACCACCTGGGAATCGAACCCGGGATCTTCCGATTGCCGGTCAGACGCGATACCATTACACTATGGACCTCACTCTTCCAAATGCCGTAATTCTTCTACATACTCGCAGAAACCAATGCCCCAAGGGGGCACCTCCCGCATGCCGTAACATTATATACCTTCAACTGCAAAGAACACGCAGTATAAATAACGTAAAGAAACGACGCTTGTATAGGAGATATTCCGCGCAAGACGAGAGAGAGAGAACGGAACAAATGAAAAAATGAGGTAACCACCTGGGAATCGAACCCGGCATGCGGGAGGTGCCCCTTGGGGCATTGGTTTCTGCGAGTATGTAGAAGAATTACGGCATTTGGAAGAGTGAGGTCCATAGTGTAATGGTATCGCGTCTGACCGGCAATCGGAAGATCCCGGGTTCGATTCCCAGGTGGTTACCTCATTTTTTCATTTGTTCCGTTCTCTCTCTCTCGTCTTGCGCGGAATATCTCCTATACAAGCGTCGTTTCTTTACGTTATTTATACTGCGTGTTCTTTGCAGTTGAAGGTATATAATGTTACGGCATGCGGGAGGTGCCCCTTGGGGCATTGGTTTCTGCGAGTATGTAGAAGAATTACGGCATTTGGAAGAGTGAGGTCCATAGTGTAATGGTATCGCGTCTGACCGGCAATCGGAAGATCCCGGGTTCGATTCCCAGGTGGTTACCTCATTTTTTCATTTGTTCCGTTCTCTCTCTCTCGTCTTGCGCGGAATATCTCCTATACAAGCGTCGTTTCTTTACGTTATTTATACTGCGTGTTCTTTGCAGTGAAGGTATATAATGTTACGGCATGCGGGAGGTGCCCCCTTGGGCATTGGTTTCTGCGAGTATGTAGAAGAATTACGGCATTTGGAAGAGTGAGGTCCATAGTGTAATGGTATCGCGTCTGACCGCAATCGGAAGATCCCGGGTTCGATTCCCAGGTGGTTACCTCATTTTTTCATTTGTTCCGTTCTCTCTCTCTCGTCTTGCGCGGAATATCTCCTATACAAGCGTCGTTTCTTTACGTTATTTATACTGCGTGTTCTTTGCAGTTGAAGGTATATAATGTTACGGCATGCGGGAGGTGCCCCCTTGGGGCATTGGTTTCTGCGAGTATGTAGAAGAATTACGGCATTTGGAAGAGTGAGGTCCATAGTGTAATGGTATCGCGTCTGACCGGCAATCGGAAGATCCCGGGTTCGATTCCCAGGTGGTTACCTCATTTTTTCATTTGTTCCGTTCTCTCTCTCTCGTCTTGCGCGGAATATCTCCTATACAAGCGTCGTTTCTTTACGATATATATATATATATATACAGGGTGGGCGGAAAGTAGCTCCCTAATTTAAATTACATATAAATTATGTATAAATTGTGATTGTATTGTTATATTGTTATGGTGTGTTCTCTAAAGTGGTACAATTGTAACGGTAATATTTTTTTCTCTAAAGTGTTCTCTTTGTGTTTCTCAAAGTGGTACAATTGTAACGTTCATTTTTTTTTTTCATTTCAGATTGAAGGGTAACATGGCTGAGCGTTTAACACTGCAGGAGCGTGCCCAGTTGGCGGCACGGTACGAAGTTTGGCAATTTGTCGTTCGAGTTCAAAGATGGTGGCGGGCCATTCACGGACCACGTGCCCAAGTGGACCCGAAAACAATCAAGAACTGCCACTCGAAGCTCATGACCACGGGGTCTGTGGCAGATGTTCGAAGATGTGGTCGCCCTTCGACATCCAGGGCCCAGGAGACGGTGCAGGCAGTTCAGGAAATGTTCGCACGGAGTCCACGAAAGTCAACTCGCCAGGCAGCTCGGGAAAGTGGACTCTCCCGCTACTCAGTGCGAACTGTGCTGAAGAAGGAGCTGAACTGGCGTGCGTGGAAGCCGCATTACTGCCAATCTCTCTCGGACGAGGACTGCGACATTCGCATGGAGTTCGGGGAAATCATGCTGGCTTGGCATGAAGACTGGCCCCATCTCTTCCGCAACATCCTCTGGAGCGACGAGGCGGTGTTCCACGTCGGAGGCTTTGTCAACCGCCACAATTGCCACTACTGGGCAGGAGAGGATCCCATGGTTACCGCTGAAAAACGGCAGAATCGGTTCAGTGTAACGGTGTGGTGTGGTATGACCTCAGATCAGGTTGTGGGCCCGTTCCTTGCGCAACACCATGAATGCTGAGCGGTACCTTGCTATGTTGCGAAACGAGGTCTGGCCGGTTGTCAGCACATGGGAGAACATCGACGATCTGATATTTATGCAAGATGCGCCCCTCCGCACTTCGCTCTTGTTGTCCGTGAGTGGCTGGATGCCCACTTCCCTGGGCGTTGGATGGGTCGTCGTGGTCCACATCAATGGCCAGCCAGGAGCCCCGACTTGACACCGTGCGACTTCTTTCTTTGGGGGTGGGTAAAGGAAGAAGTCTACCGCACCAAACCGAGGACATTGGAAGAACTGGAGGACCGAATTCGGGAAGTCATGTCCTCCATCCCGCCGGAGTTCCTGCTAAAGTCAGTGGACGCCATTCCTGGGCGACTCCAGAAGCTGGTGGAAAGAGTTGGAGCCCACATTGAATTTTAGAGAAAACCTACCATGTATGCCTACCTTTTCATATTATTTCTTCTGAAATAAATGGATAATATACGTATTTTTTTACCAATCCAAAATAGGGAGCTACTTTCCACCCACCCTGTATATATATATATTATATATATATATATATAAGAGAGAGAGAGAGATTTAAAATTATTCGGGAATTACCATATGTGACGGCTTACAAGACGCACCTTAATTTTGGAAAGGTAAATTCAAGAAAAAAAGTTTTTGATGCACTTTATTGTTAATACAATGGATATGTAAAATTCAATAAAAAGAAAACCCAAAAGCCAATAAAGAAAGATAATATGATTATTACTCTTATTATTTGTTATTAATCAACTTCAGATTCATTACTGACATTATCATCATTATCCCCATCATCATAATCATCATCATCTTCACTTGTATCACTGTCACTCTCATACAATAAATGATCTTCAGTGCCATCCATTGCATTACTTATACCACATTTTTTAAAGGACTTGACCACAATTTCAGTCTTAACATCATGCCATGACTTCAGCACCCATTCACACACTTGTGCTATTGATGGATGTTTCATCCTTCCCGTAGGCGTCGTATCACGGTTTTGCGCATGTGCTGTATTGCCACTTTCGGCTTCTAAGACGGAGGGCGATTTTTTAAGGTATTTATAAAGAAAAAAAGTGCGTCTTATAAGCCAACAAATACGATACTAACAAGTTAGAAAATGAATGGAAGAATCGTTAAATTATCTTTCTAAATATAAACAGTTGGTGTGGTTGAAAAAAGAGTTATAGCTGTCAGAATGGTTGGTTCTTGTCTTTTTGTATTTTACATAACTTTTACATGATCTTCCCTCCTTACGTAAGAGTCCCGTGGTAGACAAAAAATAAGTGAAATTTTAAATACAATTCTATTAAAATCGACAGAAACAGTGAATTATTCATTCATTATAGAACCTAAATTGCACGAACACATTCACGACTTAAATCTCTCATATTAATTATCTATAAATGTAATATTTCTCGTTTTTACTGATTTTTTAATCTGATTTTGCGTTATTTAAGCGAATTTATACGTGAAACAACTACGTATTTTACTTAATTCTTACTTGATGGCCTCAAATGACGGTTCAGGATTGATCTGCGGTCGACCCCTCTTTAGCATCCAGCCTCATTTGCTGGATTTGATGGAGGGGAGAGTTGGTGTTTCCAGTCTCCTCCTACCCTCGTAACCAGTTATGCATGGCTGGTCATGGACTATGCGCAAAAACCTGTCACTTACGTACAATTTAAAAAAATAAGCAATGGGTTTTGTTTTTAAAATTACATTACTGTCACCAAAAACAATAAAATACCCAAAGAAAAGCGGAATATTGCCAATTAGTAATTTTTTGCGCTTTTTACAAATTTTATGTTTCTAGGCAAACTTTTTCCTAAACTGTAGAGTAAATCCTTAAAAATCTAGGTTGAACTTATGTATTCTTATAATATTTTACTATTCCTAATAAAATTGTTTTCTGTTGCATTGTAGAAATAAATTAAAATGTTATAAAAACAAGTTTGTAAACTCGGAAAGTTTGATTTAAAGACGCTTTTGAGTTTATGATACAGTTTGTGAATTTGTGCAAAGAAGATTTCAACAAGTAGGAATGTATTTGTGTTTCGAGAAATGTAAACAAATTTCATTTGCGTTACGTGGTCATAAACGACGTCTTATTTGGCAAATCATAAAAATTTACAACGAAAAGACGATATAAAGGTGGAAATACATCGTGGACCACTAAAGTTCAATCGCTTTACAGTAAATGTAACCGTAAAAAACAATGTACATAGAGAAAACTACTTGGATACAGCAACCTGAAAAAAAGGCATCTTGAGCCTCGATGACCTTGATTTAAGTTCTCTTTTATCAAAGGTGGGGGGCATTTTTGCAGCCGCTTGCCCTTGGTCTCTCCTTTCTAAATTAAAAGAAAAATATTTAAGGTTAAATATTTGTTACTAAGTCCAGTTATAATTCAACTGGTGAATTATTGGTGAATTCACCAAACCGTCCATATTTCCCTGGTATAACCAAGCTAAAAAGTTGAATTAACTATTTAGATTGAATGGTTGTTTCAGCCAAGTATTTTTTCCCCTATGATAGCATGAACAGTTCCATAAAAAAAGTTCGCCTGAGAACATAAAATTTCTATGAAGCATAACAAATTACCAATTAGTAATTAGTGGGTTTTGTTTCTGAAACTTTATTAGTGTCATCATAAAGAATAAAATAGCCAAAGAAAACAGAGTAATACCAATTCATAATTTTTTATGCTTTTTAGCAAATTTATATTAATAGGCGAACTTTTTTCTAAAATATGCATATTAACCATGTTATTTAACCGATCACAACTAATATCAACCTGCATCGATTGAAAACCATAAAAAGCAACCACAATCTTTAAAACTGCCAAAGTACCAGTAACAGTTGAGGTCGGACATTAATATCAAGAGAATTCTTTGAGCGACGCCATCAGCAAAGAAATTGGAAATTTTTACCTCAATTTTTTCTGATGTTTTAAATGAATGAAATCTTTACGTAATACAATAACTAAAACGAACTCTAAGACGTCGTTTTATGGGTGAATTTAAGAGGAAAATGATGAACAAAGAGACATGAAAAAGATGAAAAGATGCCAATCAAGATGGGAAGAGATAGATATGAACAAATAATCAAAGAGCGATTAATCACTCCATCAAACAGTCTGAATCAGCGTAGCAAACATTTATATACTAAATGAAAGACTAACTCATTTTGATATTCTGACATTATAAAATATAATTAAAATTAATCATCCGAATAAACATCTCAATTAAAAATAGATTAATGAAATTATTTCAAATTAAAGTTGAATTTTAGCCAAAAAACTGTTTCCAACACGTGGTCTTGTGATAATTAATACATATGTAGAAAAGTGTTTCTACGAGAAAATAAATTTGTGTTAAAATTTAAAGATATTCTTGTTTGTATAAATTAAAATATTTCCTTTAGAAGATATTATTTTGTTCATATAAATTTAAACAGGACTCCGTTAAAATTCTTAATATTTGTATAAATTGCCTCAAGCCCAGATTCTCTGGCACCCTTTCGATAAGCCTAACGATGCTCTCCACAGTTGCCACATCTATAATCTTAACAGAGATTCCTAAAATTCTAAATGTTCTTTTCGATTAGTATAAAACTACAATTGTATAAATTCTTTTGCTGATATCATTTTATACCAATTCTCTTGTTAATACCATTATTAGAGTAGGAATATACAAGTAAATAAAGCTTTGGTAAACGTGGCACCACGAGGGTTTCTCAAGGAGGAAATGAACACGCCTTGAGAGAGTCTGCCTCAGATTTGAGACAGGGAGTGAGAGTCTCGCCTCGGCCTTGAGTGGGTGTGTGTTTTCCGCCCTTGGGTCGGGCCGTTTCGGCTGGTCCCCTTAGCTTTTAAATGTAATCATTTGTTCGTTAATACGTCTCTAAACCAAGTGTTGTGTTAAGGGTGTTTATTAGTGATTTCAACTTTGTAGAAATAAAGGACTAACAAAGGAAAACTCGTCATTTTATATCCTTCCAACGGAGAAAAGCATTCCCTTCTCTCAACGGACTGAGAGAGAGCGGACGCCATCAACCGAGGGTATAAATTGTTGTAATCGTAACTCGCAGTCAGATAAAGTAAAGTTGAAAAGAAAAAGGGAAATTAAGTACGAAAAAAAAAAAAATTCCCATTTTTTTTTTTCAAACCAATGCGTTAAACACTTTTTTTTCCCTATTTATTTATTTATTGCCTTTTATTCATACTAATGTTACTCTTACTTGCCAAACGCACTTTTACTCCAGTTACCGAGATTTCTCTATTTCCTTTTATTCCGTCTTGAAAGCACGTTTGTTTTCGTTTTTCTCCGTCTCGTCTTGAGAGAACGTCTGTTTTCGTTTCTGAGTGAGTCCTCTCAGTTTCCGATGATTTCGTTTGGCAGAGTCGAATGCGTTAGACTCTCCGCGCTTATCCACGAAGGCGAAACCGTTTCCGCATGGGTGCTCTCACAGAATCGAACACGCCCGACCCTCGCAGTCTCTCATTCCTCCCTTGAAGAACGTTCCTCGTTGACGATTAACGTCTTTTAGAATCTTCTCCAATTTCGATGATTCCTCCACTCTTCGTTGTGGGAATTTACGCCAATGCTGTGCGTCGCATAGACGTTCAAAGAGAAATTTAATTCGTAAAATTCCTCTCCGCGTGCCGATTAATAATTTCCGTTATAATCCTCTCTCTAAACAAGTGCGTGGTTCCACTGAAATCCGACGTTCGTTTCGGATGCGTTGATGTCCCTATAGCGGGGTTCTGCTCATAGGTTTTCAATTTCTGCTCCTCGGCAAAATGGCGGGTGAATAATTTCTTCTTTAAATCCTGGCAAGGTCGCCAATGTCGGATATGATGTTATCCGTTAAAGGTAGTCTCAGTATGTCACTTCCTCGCACCCACAAGGAAGTTTATACCGTTTAATTATTTTATTCTGACGGACCGAGAGAAGAAAGAATATCGTCTTATCCGACATTGGAGACCTATATCAGGATTTAAAGAAATCATTCACCCGCCATTTTGCCGAGGAGCAGAAATTGAAAACCTGTGAGCAGAACCCCGCTACAAGGACATCAACGCATCCGAAACGAACGTCGGATTTCAGTGGAACCACGCACTTGTTTAGAGAGAGGATTATAACGGAAATTATTAATCGGGCACTCGGAGAGGAATTTTACGAATTAAATTTCTCTTGGAACGTCTATGCGACGCACAGCATTGGCGTAAATTCCCACAACGAAGAGTGGAGGAATCATCGAAATTGGAGATTCTAAAAGCCGTTAATCGTCAACGAGCAACGTTCTTCAAGGGAGGAATGAGAGACTGCGAGGGTCGGGCGTGTTCGATTCTGTGAGAGCACCCCATGCGGAAACGGTTTCGCCTTCGTGGATAAGCGCGAAGAGTCTAACGCATTCGACTCTGCCCAACGAAATCATCGGAAACTGAGACTCACTCAGAAACGAAAACAGACGTTCTCTCAAGACGAGACGGAGAAAAACGAAAACAAACGTGCTTTCAAGACGGAATAAAAGGAAATAGAGAAATCTCGGTAACTGGAGTAAAAGTGCGTTTGGCAAGTAAGAGTAACATTAGTATGAATAAAAGGCAATAAATAAATAAATACGGGAAAAAAAAAGTGTTTAACGCATTGGTTTGAAAAAAAAAAGGGGGAATTTTTTTTTTTAATATTGTTCTCTCTTGGGCTGAAGATTTGTTTTTCCATTATTATTCTTCTTTTGTTGATACAAGATTTGTGGGTTTTTTGGTGCATGCAGTGTTTTACGTATATCGATAAATTACAGTATATGTTTATTGTTGGTAAACAATTTAAATTATCATTGGTGAGTTAAAAACGATTTTTTGTTTATTGGTGTTTAAACTCAATTTAATTCAATTTCACTGTCCGTTGTGATTGTAAAGCGATTTTTTTTTTTGCAATATTTGTGTGTATGTATGGATAGGTGAACTAGTTTTGTTGTTTGTAAACAAATTAAATTCAATTTTTCTTCTTTTGGTTTTTGTGGTAAGAGGGAAAAATTGACAGGTTTGTTTTTATATGCAGTAATTGGTTATTTAAATATATAAGGATTTATATATTTTATTATTTGTAACGAAACGATTCTGCAAAGTATACAGTAAATTTATGGAATTTGAAAATAAATTTAAAGTGAATATTTAAATTTTTTAAATTTAAATTGTCCCACATTGGGTTAACAGAAAACGGAATTTTGGAGTTGCGTTTCATTTTTTTGACTCTGAATTTAATTTTACCTCATTTGTGTATATATAGCTCGTGCGTGTGTTTGTGTGTTTGGCTCGTTTCACGCGCGCGCGGATTTGGCGCGTTGCGGCACATTTAGATTTGGTAAAAAATGATTTTTTTTTTCCTTTTTTCTCGCTCTTTCGCGTCGATGCGCGGACTTTTCTATTGTTTTTAAGTGTTTCTTGCGTGGAGCGCAATTAGTTTTGTCTTTGTTTTTGTGCGTTTTTGGTTTAAATTAAAATGGATTCGTACATTCGAGTAATGTATCGAAATCGACAGGCAAGTTTTGCATCTTCGTTGGAATGATTTTATTGTTTGTTTAAACCAAAAATAGCTAATCTTAAGCTTAAGTTTTTCCGCTTAAATTCTGTTGTATATACGATATTAAATTAGGGATAAGTTTTTTTGTTTCGCTTCGCCTTCCTCGTTTGGAAGTCCATTTTTTTCTTTCGTTGTTTTCGAAGAAAAGTGGATAGATGTGATTATCGAACGAGTAATACCCCTAAAGTTCCAATTTTTACGTGGACGAATGGGCAACATGGTACCCCCATACGTGGACGAATGGTTGGACGCATTAGAGGGATATTATGTTCATTATAACGTTTTCCGGTGATATCGCAAAGATTCACTTCTTAGACGATGTAGACGGAAGTGCTCTATGAAGCGACTGTCCCAGACATCACGAGGGAAGTTCTCGATGAGGGAAATTTTATGGGGGAAGTGGTCTGTGACGAGATCGTCCCAGATGAAGTCCGGTCTCTGACGAGATCGTCCCAGATGAAGTCCCTAATCACGACGCAATAGGGAGCATTGCGCGGATTTTTCGAGAGATCCCCATTTTTCTGCAAATTTATGTGAGGTCACGGAGAACTCGCCTATGTCCCTCGGACAAATGCAAGCTCGGTTTATGACCTTGACGAATTCGGAAGAAATTTGCCACTCTTTTCTCTTCCCACCAAAGAGTGTTGCATCTCTGCATCGCTCTACGGGACAACTTTCATTCGATTCTGTTCTTTCTAATCAGAAGGTTCGGAAATCGAAACTGGAGCCATCTGCCACTTTGATTTCACTCCAAAAAAGACCGAATACACGAAACGAAGAACAGTAATCATAACGTCGGTTTATCCCCTTTACAAATTATTTTTAACCATACCATATTTTCCAGTTCAAGTGCTACCACCACACGTACCCCCTATACCCGTTTAGGCTATACCCGTGCATTCATGCACTACGTACTAAATTATTGAAAGACGCTCGAGACGTGGAATGATTGATGTCGGAGGCAATTAGCCACCAACGCGTACATCCAGAAACTTGAGCAATGTCCACACAAAACCTTTGAAATTTCATACCTTCCAAGTTATAGAGTTTAGTCAATTCCAAAGCTAAAAAAAAAAAAAAAGGGTTCTCAAAAACGACAATATAACCTTGCAGAATTCGTATCAATTTCACTTAAGTATTTTTTCCAATAGCTCATTGAAATCCATTTCTCTGAAATTTTGTTCTTAAAGTTCGATAAGAAAAATCGCGTATGATTCAAAAGTGTATGCATACGGTGAACTTGACCAGTGTAAAAAAAAAAAAAAATGGACCTAAATAAACAGACTCCAAGTGCTCAAGGACACGCAAGTGACAGTTAATTATAAGTGTTCATTAGTACATAAGTATTAATTTTAATGTCAAATTTAACTGATAAGTAGAGTGGATTAACTACTCAGTAAATGTATTTTGTTAACTATTTCTTTTGTCTTTATGTAACATTACCTCCAACTACTTCTTTAAATAATATCTTTGCCTTTATAAAACCCTATATCCAACTACTTTTGTTTGAGAGGATTTTTGCAAACGAACCCCCGAGTACCAACTCTGGGAGGGGAGCCATGTAGAAAAGTGTTTCTACGAGAAAATAAATTTGTGTTAAAATTTAAAGATATTCTTGTTTGTATAAATTAAAATATTAATCCTTTAGAAGATATTATTTTGTTCATATAAATTAAAACAGGACTCCGTTAAAATTCTTAATATTTGTATAAATTGCCTCAAGCCCAGATTCTCTGGCACCCTTTCGATAAGCCTAACGATGCTCTCCACAGTTGCCACATCTATAATCTTAACAGAGATTCCTAAAATTCTAAATGTTCTTTTCGATTAGTATAAAACTACAATTGTATAAATTCTTTTGCTAATATCATTTTATACCAATTCTCTTGTTAATACCATTATTAGAGTAGGAATATACAAGTAAATAAAGCTTTGGTAAATGTGGCACCACGAGGGTTTCTCAAGGAGGAAATGAACACGCCTTGAGAGAGTCTGCCTCAGATTTGAGACAGGGAGTGAGAGTCTCGCCTCGGCCTCGAGTGGGTGGGTGTTTTCCGCCCTTGGGTCGGGCCGTTTCGGCTGGCCCCCTTAGCTTTTAAATGTAATCATTTGTTCGTTAATACTTCTCTAAACCAAGTGTTGTGTTAAGGGTGCTTATTAGTGATTTCAACTTTGTAGAAATAAAGGACTAACAAAGGAAAACTCGTCATTTTATATCCTTCCAACGGAGAAAAGCATTCCCTTCTCTCAACGGACTGAGAGAGAGCGGACGCCATCAACCGAGGGTATAAATTGTTGTCTTCGAAATTCGCAGTCAGAATAAAATAATTAAACGGTATAAACTTCCTTGTGGGTGCGAGAAGTGACATACTGAGACTACCTTTAACGGATAACATCATATCCGACACATATGTGTATGAAAGCTCATCACTTTATATTGACCGGTTCAAAAGTCTTGGCCTGACACGACAATTTGACGAACGGATGGACTGACGGACGGATGGACAGACGAACGAATGGACAAGAGCAATTTAGTATGGCCCCTCCAAATTTCTGGCGGGGTATAATTACAAGCTGTGTATAGGAATTTCTTTCTTGTTTTGTTTGTTTGTTTGTTTTGTGTGTCCTTTTGAGTCTTTTCGTCCTTTTTGTCCATTTGTTAGAGTTGTCCCATTGTATTAATTGGAATAATTTCTCAGTTTTGTTTCACTCAAACAATATTGCTAATTAGTCCAGTCAAATTAGGATTTTTGGTGGAAAAAATTATAAAAAGATGAAATTTTGCATACATACTTCTGAAGGATATAAAAATAAAGATCAAAAGAGTTCCCCTCCGTCCGAGTGCAGCATCCCCCTTTTTTTACCCCCAACCCCCCCTAAGGGGCGGTTTGCGACTACGTTTTCGCTGTTTTGTGCTAAACGATGCAGCGGGCGATAAAATGGCATGTAGACAAAAATGTTGGAAGTATAATTTTGAACAAGATTATATATATATATATATATTATCATTTTTCCCATAGAAGTTACAGTTTTTGTGAAATCCACGTCTGAAGTGGGGACAGACTTTTAGCGTGCAGCGAGAAACTTTGCTTCTGGTGCTCAGTTTTTGGCGAATAACTCACAAACGCCAAATTTTTCATTAAAAACGCATATAGTTGAAATTGTAGAGCGGAAAATTCTCTATTGGGTTAAGTGAAAACCATATTTCTGTAAAAAATTTTGAAGCTTTTCCTGACTCATTCAAAATTTTCTTTTGCAGGTATCACTTAGAATATACCTGTGTTCAGTATGGCGTGCACAAGTGAATGTTTTTATTGTGATAAAAGTTTAGCAGATGGAGAAACAGTGGTTGTGAAAGACGGAATGGAGAACTTAAGACGTGTAAGTCAAATCCGAAAAGACGGCCATTTTGAAAAATTGAAGAAAGTGAATATAATTGAAATGCATAAAGTTTGTAGGCGCGAGTATATTAAAGAGAAACATTGCCAGGGATTTGAAAAAAGCAGAAGCTAAAAAACTGAATGAGTGTACATTGCGACCAGCAGAACAATTTGATTTCAAAAGGAATTGTTTGTTTTGTGGTGAAAAATGTGACATTCCTGCGGAAAAGAAAAAGCCTGCAGAGAAACGCCAAGTAATGTGCGAGATTCGTACTTTGACTGTGAAAGATAAACTATTGAAGGATGCCGAACAAAGGAACGACGAGTGGGATGAGAAAGTGTCAAGACGAGTAAACAGCGTGATGTGTCTTGTAGCAGAAGAAGCGCGCTATCACGGAAAATGCTACTCTAAATTTGCATGCAACCGACCATCAACTCTAAAAAGAGGACGTCCACAGGATGAAGATATGGCTTCTGCTTTCGAAAAGCTGTACTCCTTCATTGATGACTGTGAGGAATGCCAGTTTTCTTTACATGATTTGATAAGGAAAGTTGAAGGATTTACCAGAAGGGTCATCGATGACTGAAAAAAAACTGAAAACAAAATTAGCAAACGCATATGGGGATGGAGTCATGTTTGTACAAATGAACAAAAGACCACCAGTTGCTTGTTTCCGTGGCTCCGGACTTAAACTTATCAATTCCTGGTACGGAGAAAGAAAAACAAATGAGAAAGATGAGCGCTTAAGAATCGTCGAAGCTGCAGCTACTATAGTTCGAGAGGATATTAGAACAACTGCTTATGATACAATGGATTACCCGGATATTACAGACTTTATGAAGGATGCAGATGACGTGGTTCCCAAAACTTTGCAAGCATTTTTGGATACCGTTATCCTAAAAAGCAGAAAATGCAAAAAGGAAAAAGTAGCAAAACAGTGTGCTGCAATCGCTCATTCTATAATTGCTGCAACAAGACCGCGCTCATTTCTGTCTTCCACACTACTTGGTCTCTCTGTGTATTTTTTTTCGGAAAGTGGGTTCCAAAAGCATTGTCATTGCAGTGTCAAATTTGGGATTTTGTTCGAGCTTAATGATGTTGCATTGTTCGAATCATCTGCTGTTAAATCTTTGAAACCTGATTTGGACAAAGATTCTTTCTGGCAGTATGTTTTTGACAATGCAGATTTTAATAGAAAGACCTTAACTGGTAAAGGAACATTTCACTCGATGGGCGGAATAAAATGCATAACACCAGCAAAGATGGTAATAAATCAGGAAATTTCAAAATTGCGAACCATTCCTTCTTCAAAAGAGTTAGCAAGCATTGGACAAATGGAAATACAAACTTTTCGAGGAAAACGAAATGTTGGTTTAAATGAATTGAAGTTGCAAAAGGTGTATAATGATGAAGCTTGTAAGAATGTTACAATGCCCTCGACCCAGGATATTCTGTGGATGTTCGAAAAATTTTTGCAGACACCCTCTCTTCCATCGTGGCAAGGTTTTATGGAAGCCATGATGGGTACTCTGCCATATGAGCAGTCAAAGGTTCTTGCATTACCTTTCGTTAATCTTCCATCAACAGAGTACAACACAATGCTAACTACTAAAATTTGCGGCGGAAGAAACAAAGA
This sequence comes from Bathynomus jamesi, assembly GCA_023014485.1. Lineage (NCBI taxonomy): Eukaryota > Metazoa > Arthropoda > Malacostraca > Isopoda > Cirolanidae > Bathynomus > Bathynomus jamesi. The sequence continues at coordinate 63,188 of JAJOZX010002560.1, forward strand.
AATCGAAACAAAAAACGTGTTTTGTTACATTCGACCAACCACTATACATGAAGGCTAAGGATATTGTGTCTCCAGGAAATGAAAATCAAGAAGGTGAACTTTCGAAAGTTATTGTGAGGTTAGGAGGATTTCATCTTTTAATGTCCTATCTCGGATCAATTGGCTACATTATGGGAGGCAGTGGACGATCAGACCTATGGTCCACAGTATTTGCTTCTTCATCTGTACCTCATATGCTTTCTGGCCACGCCTATGCACGAGCCATTCGAGCACATTTGTTAACATACTGCGCTTTGGCAAAGATCATGTTTCATGAAGTCACAGTAGATAACACTGACAAACAATATGTACAACAAATTCTCACTACTTTTAAAGATCTGCCTCCAACATTCGACTCTGTGGAAAACGATGATGTAATTAAAGAGCTCCATATGCAGTTCATAAATCACATGACATCACTCAAGCAAAAAGGAAAGACAGCTCAATTATGGCTACAATATTTTGATCTTGTGACTATCGCTTTACATTTCATTCAGGCAGAACGCATAGAAAATTGGAAGCTTCATTTAGATTGCATTAGAGCTATGCTCCCCATTTTTCATGCAAGTGGACATTTTTTGTATGCCAAGTCCTGCCACCTTTACCTCCAAGATATGGATTTTCTTCATCTCAAGATGACAGACAAAGAGTTTCACAGATTCACATCAGAAGGTTACTTCACAATTCGACGTTCGGACAAGTGGTGTATGGTCTGATATGACTATCGAGCAGACTTTAATGAAAAATATGAAGAGTGTTGGAAGCATCACTCACGGAAGAGGCTTCACAGAGAATGTTCTGAATAAATGGATCTTTGGTTTGCCAGTAGCTCACCACGTATGCGAGAATGTGGAAGAGTTTTGTGGGATTCGAACCAGCAGTAGTTTTCAGCATATCGAATTGAGAGATTCAAGGATTAAGAAGGACGAAGAGGATCTTCAGAAGTTTGTTGTATGGCTTCAGCAGCATTCTCCACTCATCAAAACAGAAGAGTTCGTTTCGCTGTCGAATGGTCTGGTTGCAACTGATAACATAAACTGCTACAAAGCTAAAGATATTGGCAAGAAATTGATGGATGAAGCCATAAAAGGCAAAGGCACTTTTGGAGATTTTACAGTAAAACGCAGCAACAAAGTGAAGTCAATTTCTTACATGAATACCAGTGTCAAAGTCGCAGATGACATCATAGAGGTTGACACCACTCAATTATTTCGGAGAATAATTTGCACTGTAAAGTTGCCGCAAGACTTGGAGACCTGTTTCAGTCATGAGTTGGCTTCATTTCCGCACTCCATATTTGACGAAACAGGTTTGATGAGAAAGACGAAGAAATCGTCTTTGTATGACATTTTCAACACTGTCGAAGAACGAGTAGTTATATTATTACGGTGCAAGTATGTCATTGATGGAGGTAACTTAATCCACCGTGTAGTTTGGCCGAAGCAAGGCACAATTGCAGACGTTCATGCTGCTTATGTCCAGTTCATTAGAAAATATTACGGTGAAGATGTAACTGTAATATTTGATGGTTATTCAACTGATGAAGTCCGTACAAAGAGCATCGAGCGTCAACAAAGACTTTTGAAACGAATTTTAACTGAAATCTTCTTTGATGAGAATACGGCTCTAACTACACCTAAGGAAAAATTCTTGAGTAATGTAAAAAACAAGGAGCTTCTAACTATGCAATTGAAACAGAGATTTGAGAACGAATATTGAGACACATATTGCTGCAGATGATGCTGATGTACTAATTGTTCAAAGTGTTACCAATGCATCTTATCAGCATGACTCCGTTGTTATAGTTGGACAGGATGTAGATCTTCTTACTCTACTTATTGCTCTTAACCCAAAAGACAAAAATATTATGTATTTAAAAAAAGCACAGGGAAACCTCAGAGCAAGACTTTATAGTTTTCGAGATTTGCAATGCTCCAATATTCTAAAGAATATCGACTCATGATGAAGTTGCAGCCGCTGGAGAGCGTTTCATTCTCACTCTGTATAAAGCTCCACACACTGAAACAAATCTCAATTACAGATTTCTTTCTTTTAACAAATCTGTCAGTCACTCAAACAATGCTGTGTTCTTATCAGGTCTTCTGCCCACTTCTGCAGCAGCTAGGCAACATTCTTATCGTGTCTTTCACCAAGTTCAAACTTGGCGAGGAGAAACACTACAGCCCGAGTTGTGGGGTTGGAAAAAAATTTGCAGTTCTCTGTCACCTGTCTACACAACTGAGACACCAGCCCCCGCAAATCTCTTGAAACTTATTTCATGTGGCTGAAAATTAGGGTGCTGGAAGCGGTGTGGTTGTGTAAAAGCTGGTTTACGCTGTTCTATAATGTGCACTAATTGCCATGGTCAAAGTTGCCTGAATTCCGAAACTGTAGATGATCCCACTGATGACCTTATTATGATTGATGAATAGAACTATTCAAGTACTTAATGACATCATCTTAAACAAGAAAAACGTGGAATAGGCCTACTGGGGAAACCACTAAAAATTTCTAGTGAATGAGTCAGAAAACCTTTGAAATCTGCTTCATGCAAATGTTTTTCACTTAACCCAATAGAGAATTTTCCGCTCTACAATTTCAACTATATGCATTTTTAATGAAAAATTTGGCGTTTGTGAGTTATTTGCCAAAAACTGAGCACCAGAAGCAAATTTCTCGCTGCACGCTAAAAGTCTTTCCCCACTTCAGACGTGGATTCCATAAAAACTGTAACTTCTACGGAAAAACTGTTTATATACAATCTTGTTCAAAATTACATTTCCAACATTTTTGTCTATATGCAGTTTCATCGTCCGATGCACCTTTTAGCAAAAAACAGCGAAAAGGTAGTCGCAGACCCCCCTCAGGGGGGGTTTGGGGTAAAAAAAAAAGGGGGTATGCTGCACTCGGATGGAGGGGAACTCTTTTGATCTTTATTTCTATATCCTTCAGAAGTATGTATGCAAAATTTCGTCTTTTTATAAATTTTTTTCCACCATTTGCCTGTTTTCATGCTAACTTGACTGGACTAAATAGAAACATTCTTGAGTCTGCCATTATTCAACTTACAAACAATTTCAACTTTAGCCAGAGCCTTTTTTCGCTCGATTCTGTTATTTTGAACCCTTTCAGATCAGATTTAGATAAGAAGGGCATATGTCATTGTAAATTGAAACGATTGAATTTATTTTATTATTAATAAAGGTTATTCAATTCAATTCAATTCAAATTTTTTTTTTTGGGGTGGGTAACTATACTGTATAAAGCCTAATCCGTTTTAATTTTCCTCTGTGTTTATTTTCATATATATATATATATATATATATATATATAATATATATAGGGTGGCGCAAAAGTCGCGCATCATAGGAATTTTCAGTGTTGACTATAATACATTATTTATTTTCTTTTAGGTAGAGGATGGCTGCGAAATTAACAACAGACGAGAGGGTGAGCTTGGTTTTAATGTATGGAATACCAGGTACAACAAATCGATGAATTGGTACAGAATTTAAATTCCGTACCGATTCATCGGTTTGTAGTATCTGGTATTGTATTATAGTCAACACTGAAAATTCCTATGATGCGTAACTTTTGCGCCACCCTGTATATTAGAGTGGAGTGAAAAAACTGTTCAGAATTCAGTTTTGTAGGGGTACGCAAAAATTAGTCTGTGGTACCAATAAGAAATCTGTAAAATATTAGCTACCTGCGACATCAACTTCACCGGCCCCAAGGAGGTCAAAGATTTTGCCTTTCAGGTTCCCCAAAAAATTAAGGAAAAATTCAAAGATTTAAGCGTATCTTCCGTTATGTTTATGGTAGGAAGATCATACTTGTTTCATTTGATTTGGCTATTTATGTGCTTTAACTTTACTCTTATACACTTTTCTCCCATTCCTCACAGAAATTTGGAAAATTTGGTATTTCATGAAAAATACTAACAGAAAATAAGAGTTTTTATTGCTTCGTTGATTAGTTGATGTTAAACGTCATTCAGTGATTGAGTTTTCTTTTAGAAACTCATAAAATAGCTGCATGGTTTTAAATATATTGGTTTATTGGAGCAGCTCTCCGCTAATTTAAGCTAGATACGAGCCATGCATATCTCGGCTTAAATTACCCAGAACCCTTTGAGTTCTACCCTAACCCACCCATCACAATAATTTAGAAAGCTTCTCATTCAGTTTTGGTTCCAAATGATTTCATTATTGCTTGAGATGCAATTTTGGTTTAAACGTAGCCATCTCTCCTCTCACTTCCATAACCTGCTCTTGCTGCTTCTGTTACAAGTTTGATACTCGTTTCTACTGCTCGTGTATGACAAGGGAATTGAGAGAGTTTTGATTTTTCTTCGCTAGTGTTCCCATCCAATGATGTCAACTCCTCTTTGGTTAAGTGTTTTATCAATGGTGGCTCAAGCCTGATCTGTCCAAAATATAATATCAGTGTAGTCAAGTGCATGGAAGTTTAGCTTCGGTACATTGAACTCGCGAATGCTTTTAATTTTTCAGCTTGAGATCTTGCTGCTTCAATCCTTCGTATTGCCATTTTTCGAATGTTAGGCTGGTTATCAGTAATCATTGCAAGAAGAAGGTTCTCCTGATGCGCAGAGTAGGCGTTAAGCCTTGTCCACACTTGCTATATAACACGTGTTATTAACAATGTTATGTTACACGTCCGAGGATATTTAGTGAAATTTCATGTTATATAACAAAAAATCAAGGTTTATAACATGTTAGATGTTATCCGATTGAAGTCGGAAAGATCAAAGGATGTTACATAACTTGTTACATAACATGTTAAATTGCGTCCAGACACAGGTTGTTCATAACCTTTTGTTTATCCTTTCAGTTTGCTCCAGTCACTCAACATTACAGTATCGACTAGTGTGCTTAATAACATTTACGTAGTGTAGATGTCATTGTTAGATAACATTTTGTTATATATCATTTTATATAACTTGTTATCAACATTGATATATAACATGTTATGGAGTGTGGACAAGGCTTTACGAATGATAACTTTATCAACAATATCTCTACGCTCCTTTGTTAGGTATCTTGAATAAGCTACCATCTGCCACAGTTGACGAGGTCCATCATAGCACCAAGCTTTTGTTTTGATCGTGAACCACATTGGAGCATAAACTTTGATGATGTATTCTACCAGCACTTTTAAGCTATACATCGGATTTTCACATCGAATGTAGAAACGCAGGATGCGGTTAGCAGTAGTCAACCATCTGGATTGGACCATTGGTCCAGATTGAAGATTTGCTAAGTTATTGCTGCAATACCCAGAAGTAATAGCCTGAGAAGCTCTATAGAGGTACAGTTGATCTGTACTTAGATCATCAGAATCAGTAATTGGAAGAGGATTTCCTTCCACTGCTTCAAACTTAACTGTTGGTTGGTCGACAGATTTTAATGTTTTTCCAATTCGTCCTGACATTTCTCGTGGACCATGGGAGGGCTCATCAAGGTGTTCTAACAAATACCTCAATGGTAACTCATCAAACTGAAAGAGAGAAATAAACCAGTGAAAGGGTTTGTTTAAATTCTGCTCCAAATTTTTTAACATGCCTCCTTTTATTCCAGTATTGACTGCAGTGCCATCACAGCCAATGGCAACAATATTTCTAGCACTGATATTTTTGCATCTCAAGAACTCCAAAATGCCTTTATAAATGCTTTTTGCTGTGCTCAATTCTGGAGATATGTGGCCTAAGTAAGTTGAGCCTGGTTCTTTCAAAAGGACAATATGCTCTTCCATAATCCTAGAATGATACTTGCTACCTTTCATTATCATAACGTTTGTTCGCTCTTTTCTTCCATCAAAGTAGAGACCGATAACTTGATCACTTGAACTGAAAGTTGAGGTATCTTCAGAGAGATCTTTTCTAATCTCGCTCCTTTCTCGTCTTATCTTGCTTCTGTCGATCACTGAAGAAGTATCTTCACTACTAATTAATTTTAAATCTTGAAAAACAGATGCAAGAGCTGCCCCAGCACGATCAAATATTCCTCTTCGATCGCATTCTTTACCCACTGTTGGCAACGGCATCCTCATTTGTGAAGGTCCGGGATTAATTAATGGCTTTCTCGTGAGTTTAAACGGCTCACTGTTTTCGTCCGTTTCGCTAGAACTTAAAACAGTTGCAGCAGTATCAAATTCTTTCATTCCTTTCGAGACCCGTGCTGTATATTCCTCATACTTTTCTGTAGCCTTTTTCTTTTTTTCCCCATCTTTTTGGTGACCACTTTATTTACAGATCCAATCATCATTTTTCGAAATGTTCGTTGGTCTTTAAGAAATCCCTTTCCAGAACAGGAACTTTTCGGTCTTTCTCACAACGACACGTCAGGAAGTCTTCACATTTACAAGAAGCTATATCAAAGAGCTTCAGTGAGTCATGTTTAAATTTGTGAAGCAATGCTTGATAGGATGCTTGGTCTTTCCGCCCTTTGAATTGTTTCAAGACATTTTGATATTTTTCGTACAAACCTTGGATGCGCTGAGTTATAGTCTTATGATGGCTAGTTGGAATAGAAGCACGATCCCATGCAGTCTTTACTCTTTGGGCAACGACTGGAGCAACATCATAAATTTTTGGATTAGCTTCTCCTGACTTAATTCTTTCCTGTCTAACATAAAGGAAACACTGAAGTATATCTTTGGACGAAGGCAACTAAATCAGTGAGAGATCCTTTGGTGGTCCAAAGATTGGATTCAGCTGTTGAATATTCCTTGTCTTCTTTTTTCCATGGAAACCATGCCTAATTTTGCTTTGTGCATCGGAATAGAATTAGACTATATTAGTGACTAAATGTTTTAGCGAATCAGATTCAATATAAAAATTTATCAAAGCAATCAAATAATCTGAAAAAGAGATATAAATTATAATGTAATATAGTATAAATAACAAACCCTAAATGATATAATTATGAAATAATTTAAATCTGTGAAAATCTAAACAAATGGAAACCTTAAAATAGTGCTAAAACATCTACTAAAGTTGAGAAACTCAACGAAAGATATAAAAATTCCTATTTTTTGTTAGTATTTTTCATGAAATACCAAATTTTCCAAATTTCTGTGAAGAATGGGGAAAAAGTGTATAAGAGTAAAGTTAAAGAACATAAATAGACAAAAACAATGAAATAAAAATGGTCTTCCTAGTATAAACACAACTGAAGATACGCTTAAATCTTTGAATTTTTCCTTAATTTTTTGGGGAACCTGAAAGGCAAAATCTTTGACCTCCTTGGGGCCGGTGAAGTTGATGTCGCAGGTAACTAATATTTTACAGATTTCTTATTGGTACCACAGACTAACTTTTGCGTGCCCTTACAAAACTGAATTCTAAAAACAGTTTCTCTCTCTCTCTCTCTCTCTCTCTCTCTTTCTCTCTCTCTCTCTCTCTTATATATATATATATATAATATATATATGTTAACCCCTCCGTCGGCGTTATGCGAGTTTGGACTATATATGCAAAAATGAATATAAGAATATAAGAATATATGAATAGATGAATATAAGAATATATGAATATAAGAATATATGAATATAAGAATTATTCATTGTTCATTTTTACATATATGTTATAATGTTGTTATAATGTTTCAGACCAACAAAGACCCTAGGATCCACTCATGGCTGGTCTACCTAACTGTGTCCGTAATTGTGCATTGTGCATGTCCTCCGTGGTGGTGGAGGGGACCTACAATTTTACGTGGGTTCCGAACCACAAAGCCTTAATTTTACTACCTTAAACTATACCCAATCTATCAACATATACGTCTAATCGATTTTTAAACATGTTTATAGACGTGCTACTAATTACTTCTACCAGCAAACTATTCCACCTATTTCCTATTCTATGCGTAAAAAAGTTTTTTGGCAACTGCTGTGTCGAACCTTCTACTTGTCAACTTACACCCGTTATTTCTAGTCCTATTATATTGAGATATTTCGAAAAAGCTATCTCTATCTACGTTATCGAACCCATTCATAATTTTGAAACCTGGATTAGATCACCCCTTAGCCTCCTAGTCTCGAGTGTAGTCAATTTTAACTCCTTAAGCCTATCTTTGTACGCCTTCGACCAAAGCGACGGAATCATCTTAGTTGCTCGTCTTTGAACTCTTTCGATTTTGTCTCTATCTTTTCGCGTATGCGGATTCCAAAATTGGATCGGGTACTCCAAATGGGGTCTAACTAATGATTTATAAAAAGGAACAATAATATCGCGCGATTTGTACTTAACGCTTCTTTACTTGAAGATCCGTGATTAGCCTATCATCCGTAGTTATTACTAAATCTAAAATACGGTCCAACCTCGTAGGTTCCCCAACCTTTTGAATAAGAAAACTATCCTCGAGAAAACATTATATACACATTATATACACATTATATACACACTGTATAGATATATTTTATATATATATATAGTCAGTGGCGGTTCCTCATATGGGCAATATGGGCAGCCGCACAGGGCGGCATTTGTGGAGGGGCGGCATGAGCGCCTGCAAAAAAAATAAAAATAAAAATAAGAATAAATAAATAAAGAAATAAATAAAAATAAAAAATAAAATAAAATAAATAATAAAAGATCAATAAATATATTTTATTAATAAAAAACCATCTATTGCATTTTCCATAAACCTTCCCATAAAGACCTAAACAATGCAAAATGCTTCCAGATTAATATTATTGGGAATAAAGGCCCATACTTTAACATATGTAATGTTATTTTTCTGGGTTTGGTTAAATAGTGAAATGTATATTTTTATTACAGAACGAATCTTCACACTAAGCCACTAAGGTCTGTCAAATAACCGCAAATGGATAAGAAGAGGTCAAAGCTATCAGGTGCTCAGTTTAGAAAAAGAGGAAAGAAAAGAGGAGAAACGAGCAAAAGATAAAGGTATAGAGCTATGTCATCTACTCTTCACTGCTATATTGCACTGCTATTTTGTGATATAGCTTTCTGAGTCATTTGAAGTGTACTATTATGTATATAATTAGCCATTAACCAAGGAGGTTGTATTATTCATTTGTTTCCTATTCTAAAAGTTTAATAAATTGTGCTTAATAACATGTTAAATTAATTGTACTAGCCTATTCATGCATTGGTCTGTTATGTTCTATTTTACTATTTGCAGGGGCACTTTTGAAATATTTTGGAACACCCTCTGCCACTAGCCAGGATGAGAAGCCGTCTACTTCTGCCATTATTGAGGCTGAGGAGCCATCTACCTCCTCAGCCTCACATATGTCTCCACAAATGCAGTCTGATCCTGAGGATGAAGACCCATTTGCTTCTACTTCTCCCCGGCATCTGATTTTGTATTCCCTAGAAACGACAGTGACGGAAGAAGTTTCCACCATCAATACTTCAGGAAGTCATTGGTTAGTGGGGAAAATATAACCAGAAGTTGGTTGGTCTATTCCTTAAAAAACAACAGCCTTTTCTGTTTCTGTTGTACATTATTTTCCAAGAGGAAAATAAATTTAACAAGTTTGGGACTCTCGGACTGGAAGCATGCAAGCTCATTGCTCACATCACATGACAACAGTTCAGAACACCTAAATTCTATGAAAATCTGGAAAGAACTGTCAGTGAGGATGAGAAAGGGGGAGACCATTGACAAGCAGGAGATGGCACTTCTGGAGGCTGAGAAGTTGAGATGGAGAGCGTGCTGACACGTCTCACTGCTATTGTGCATTCTCTGGCAGTTAGGAATTTGGCACTAAGGGGACATACAGAAAAATTGTTCTCACCATCAAATGGCAATTTTCTGAAAGAAGTTGAACTGATGGCACAATTTGATCCTATAATGCAAGAGCACATTAACCGTGTCCAAAAAGGGACCTCCAGTCACACCAGCTACCTCGGCCACCACATACAAAACGAACTCATTGATTTGTCGAGCAGCAAGACCATTTCAGCAATGGTGAGCGACATCAAACAATCAAAGTTTTTTTCAATAATTCTAGATTGCACTCCAGATATCAGCCACACTGAACAGTTGTCAGTTGTGATTCGGGTTGTGTCACTGGAGGGGAAGCCCCATATAAAGGAACATTTCATGGGTTTTTGGAGGCAGAGGAGTCCACTGGTCAACATTTGGCATCTCTGATTCTGAAGAGACTGGAGGAGCTAAAAGTTCCTTTCATGGACTGTAGAGGACAATCATATGACAACGGGGCCAACATGAGGGGAAAAACCAAGGGTGTTCAATCCAGGCTCCTAGAAATTAATCCCAGAGCTCTGTTTGTTCCATGTGGGGCTCATTCTCTGAATTGCTTGTGGCCGATGCTGCTAAGGGATCTATTGATGCCACAAGTTACTTTGGCATCTTGCAGAAGCTTTACAACTTGTTTTCAGCCTCCACACAACGATGGGCCATTTTGAAAAAACATGTGAACATCACATTGAAGATGTGGTCTGATACAAGGTGGGAAAGCAAGATCAAGAGTGTGGAGCCCCTGAGATATCAGGCAGCTGCAGTGAGAGATGCACTGATCGAGGTGAGGGACCACACCAAAGACTCTGTAATAAAGGTCGAGGCTCAATCTCTGTCAGAGGAGGTTGGGTCATACCGCTTCGCCATTTGTTCAGTGGTGTGGCATGACCTGTTGTGCCAAATTCAGCATGTGAGCAAGCAGATGCAGTCTCCTAGCATGCACGTTGATGTTGCAGTAAATCTCCTAAAAAAAACAGAGAGAGGTCTCCGCAATTACAGGGCAACAGGTTTTGGGCTGCACAAATGGCAGCCACAGATATCTGTGAACAAATGAATGTGGAGGCTGTGTTAAAACAAAAACGGCTGAGGTCCACAAAGCGGCACTTCTCCTATGAAGCATCTGATGAGCCCTTGATTGATGCTTTGAAGAAGCTGGAGGTGACATTTTTCAATGCAGTGGTTGATGCTGCAACATCAGCCATTCAGGAAAGATTTTCCACGTTGGAAATTGTGGAGAGAAGTTTGGAGTGCTGACACATTTCCAAAATCTCACATTTGAGGAGCTGACAGAACAATGTGTGAACCTTAGTACTACACTACACTTTAAGGGACAATCTGACTTGGATGGCAGAGAGCTTGCACAGGAGCTGAAGAACTTGCCTGACTTGCCATCAAAGACCATATCCTTGCTTGAACTGCTGACATTTATCCATGAAAGGGAGCTCTCTGAAATATATCCAAATTTGTGGACTGCTCTCAGAATTGGTCTTACTCTTCCAGTCACTGTTGCTGAAGCAGAGAGGAGCTTTTCAAAGCTGAAGCTCATCAAATCCTACCTGAGGTCAACTATGTCACAGGAACGCCTTACCGGTCTGGCCATCATCAGTATAAATCATACAATTGCTGAGCAGATTTCATATGATGATTTAATTCATGACTTTGCATCAAGGAAGGTAAGAAGAGTCAGGCTTTAGATGGCAGTTGTGCTGTGGTGCAATTTATTTTGTTTCTTGTTCAAAGTGTAGCATAATAATTACCCTCTCTTAAGTGTCTTATTCTATTTATGTGATAGAGCATTTGTACAATTTAGAAATTTGATTCTCTAGTTTATTTATGGCAGTTGTGCAATTTAATTTGTATTTTTCCTGTTCATAGTATCATAATTACATTCTCTTAAGTGAGTTATTCTATTTACGTGATGAGGATTTGTAAAATTCAGAAATTTGAGTCTTTGTTTTGGTTCTGAAGTTCCAACAATTAGTCCAATAAAAAGTTATTTTGTGAAAGAGTTATGTCTGTCCTTTATTTTGGGGGGATTCGAATGTGTGTGTGTTGGCGAACAGGGGGGGGGGGCGCTGAAGGTGAGGTTCGCCCAGGGCGTCATGTAAGCTAGGACCGCCACTGTATATAGTGACGCTCGTAAGTATATGCTGGCGTTAAACTTATATTTTATTGTTAAATTTTTCCAATGTTTTCCAATGAACGGTAAACTTTTCATAACTACCGTATGCATGGTACAAAAGATAAGGACGAATATAACAAATATTTCTATGTACGATTACTTATGAAAGCCACTGTATATAAGACTCAGAGGTAAAGAGTCTTATGGAACACCCTGTACAGTATTTACTTTGGTTTACATATATATACTAAACCAAAGACAGTCGGTATAAATGAACTTAAATGCGTTCATTAGTCCGAAGTCTATATTGAAATATTCTGTAATTAGCAGAAGTCTGTAAAATACTAAATTTGAACGCTTACACATCAGTAAAAACAACAGTTATCGAATACAACTCTGATGCTACTTTCTTAAAATTAATATTACTGTTACTCGAACTGTAAATATAAATATTCTTAAAAATTAGTTTTATATTTACAGAGTGAGATAAGATTTCAGACTTTGTGTGTGCCTTTCGTTTTCTTTGAGGTGAATCTTTTGCAGATTTAAATTTAAATAAACAGAGAGTGGTTCAAAAGTTTATGAAACAATCATAAATTTATACGAGTTCGTCTGCTTCGACGAAAATTTTAAATCTTTCTTTCTCTTAATATTTTTTTAAAATTCGAAGTTTAATTAACTTCATTTATATATATATATATATATATATATATATATATATATATATATATGAATAGAAACGACGTAAATAAGGAGCGTCTCTGCACACGGGGAAGAGAAATAACGAATAAATGAAAAATGAGGCGAACCACCCGGGAATCGAACCCAGGGCCTTCCAATTGCCGGTTGGATGCGCTATCATTACACTACGGACCTCGATCAATCATAAATCGAAATTCTCCTACATAGGGCAGAAACCAATGCCCTGAGAGGGCACCCTCGCAAATCGTGAATATGTGCATTTAACTGCAATGACCACGCAGTATATAAATGAATAGAAACGACGTAAATAAGGAGCGTCTCTGCACACGGGGAAGAGAAATAACGAATAAATGAAAAATGAGGCGAACCGCCCGGGAATCGAACCCAGGGCCTTCCAATTACGTCGTTTCTATTCATTTATATACTGCGTGGTCATTGCAGTTAAATGCACATATTCACGATTTGCGAGGGTGCCCTCTCAGGGAATTGGTTTCTGCCCTATGTAGGAGAATTTCGATTTATGATTGATCGAGGCCCGTAGTGTAATGGTAGCGCATCCAACCGGCAATTGGAAGGCCCTGGGTTCGATTCCCGGGCGGTTCGCCTCATTTTTCATTTATTCGTTATTTCTCTTCCCCGTGTGCAGAGACGCTCCTTATTTACGTCGTTTCTATTCATTTATATACTGCGTGGTCATTGCAGTTAAATGCTATATATATATATATAATTTTATATATATATATATATATATGAGGCTGAATGCAAAAATTTCTTGAAACGAACTAAGAAATTATTAAAAAATTAGAATTTGCCCTGAAGATGAGGGTTGCATTCCCCCTAAACGTTGGATCTACATTAAAGTCATGCTACTGTATATGTTGCGTCCTTGGTCTTCCTTTTAATTATACGTTTAAGGTTTCCAAGAAACAAACCTATCAATTCTCTCTCTCTCTCTCTCTCTCTCTCTCTCTCTCTCTCTCTCTCTCTCTCTATATATATATATATATATATATATATATATATATATATATACAGGGTGTCCCAGGAGGAAATGTCAAGAATGCCCCATTTCACTCTTTGGGTATTTCTAAGTAAAAAGTATTATATCGATATGGGTCTGATTCCCAACCGTTACCGAGATACAGGCCTCTACATTTGGGTAATTAAAACATAATAAAAAGGCGATCTTAGATACTATTTAATGACACTTGTGGTTTACAAAAAGTACAAACATACAATACACTATTGCACTTATTGCAGAATGGTTTCAAAGTGACCCCCTCCTTCTTCAATGCACACGGCGAGCCTCCGATCCATCGAGTCTTGCCAAGGAAAACGCGGAAGTTCATTTCTGAGGTTTATGAACGCATCCTGTACAGTATACGTGCAACCAACTGCTCCCTAGTTTCGGGCTTACCCCGCTGATAAACGTTACTCTTCAAGAACCCCCAGACAAAAAAATAATGTAAATAAATAATGTGAGGATCTGCACAGTTGCCAATGTATCATTAAATGTCATTGAATATTATCTAAGATCGGCTTTTTATTATGTTTTAGTTACCCAAATGTAGAGGCCTGTATCTCGGTAACGGTTGGGAATCAGGCACATGTCGATATAATACTTTCTACTTAGAAATACCCAAAGAGTCAAATGGTGCATTCTTGACATTTCCTCCTGGGACACGCTGTATATACCTTTCCTTTCAATCTTTCAAAGGTTCCGTGCGATGATTCCTCATTTCACGAAGGTCAAGTTTGTCCTCTCGAGTTGGCCTGGTGAAGTAGTGAGTTGGTTTCTTGTACTCTCCACCTCACATAGCCAGGTACGCCCGGCTCATCGGGGATTGTTCTGAGCCAGGCGTCTAATCTTCTTTTGAAGATGTCCACTGCAACACCATTCGTGTTCCTTAGGTCTTTGGGCAGCTGATTAAACAGTTTTGGTCCTCTCACAACAAAACAATTTTCTTTCAGGGTTAAGGATGTTCCCTATCTCGCCTTTAAGTTGGGAACACGACACAGTCTTCCTTTTCTTTCCACCGTTGTTTGGGGAGTTACAGGGTTCAGAGTAAGATTTGGGACTAATTTCTCCATTATTTTCCAAGTGTAAATAATGGTGTGTGTGTGTTCTCCTTTCCAGTGAATATAGGTTTAGTTCGCGTAACCTTTCCCAGTAATTTAGTTCTTTGCACCCCTTGATCTTGGCTGTGAAGCTTCTCTGAATCCCTTCTAGCTGTCTAATGTCTTTTGTTTTATATGGGGATATATATATATATATATATTATATATATATATATATATATATGCGCCTCGGTAGTGTAGTGGTTAGCATCGCTGACTACGAATCCACCAGCCCCGGGTTCGAAACCCGGTGACGGCAGGCAGCTGTTCATCCTTCCACATAATAAAAATTGGTTGGTAGATAAATGGGTACCCTGGGTAGCCTAGTGGTTAAGACGCTGGGCTGCTGCTGATCGGGAGGTCGTGAGATCGAGTCTGGTTTCTGACTGCCCGTGATGAGGCGTGGTTCGGATTCCACGTTAAACTGTAGGTTTAACTAATCCACTTGATACTATGATTCATAGTATCAAGTAGTATCACAGTATCAAATGGGATATTCTAAAGCGCTCGTTAAAAACAGATATAATTGAAAGGAATATTCTAGAATGTGCATTCATCCATTTTAAAAATAATTTCAATAACAGTGCAGGAATGTATAAAATTGACAATATCCTGTTAAAATTCCTTTTGCTTTTAATCAACGCTTGTTAATCATGTGCTAATATCTTTTATTTTTTTTGTTCCGTTGTACATATGTTATATTTCCGTCATCTCGCCTTCTCCCTTCATTCCCTAACGAGGTGTATTGCTGAATACACGAAAGGACTTGGAATCATCTTTTCTTTTTCCTTGTGGGTTTATATATATATATATATATATATATATATATATATATATATATTGTTGTTTAATTTATCTTATAGTTTATTACCCTCAAGAATATCGTATTATTTTATGGGATTTATATCCTGCCAATAAAGCTTATCATTATCATCATCATATATATATATATATATATATATATACACAATATATATATATATATATATATATATATATATATATATTATATATATATATATATATATATATATATATCTATCGCATAAAGCCCAAAAATAAAATTCCTTTGATGGAAGAATTTCAGTTACAAATGATGATTCAGGATAAAATCCTGTTTTGTCTCCTTTAATTATTTATTCTAAGAATTTTGAAGGATTTGATTGACGAGTGGAAAACTGAGGTTTCAGATTCGTTCGATTCAATGCATCATGAAACAGTTAACTTCAATGCGGATTTTTCTTGTATTTTTTTAAAATTTTCTTAGTCTAAGTGTTATATATATATATATATATATATATATATATATAACGTAAAGAACGACGCTTGTATAGGAGATATTCCGCGCAAGACGAGAGAGAGAGAACAAAACAAACAAATGAAAAAATGAGGTAACCACCCGGGAATCGAACCCGGGATCTTCGATTGCCGATTGCCGGTCAGATTGCCGGAAGATCCCGGGTTCGATTCCGGGTGGTTACCTCATTTTTTCATTTGTTTCGTTCTCTCTCTCTCGTCTTGCGCGGAATATCTCCTATACAAGCGTCGTTCTTTACGTTATTTATACTGCGTGTTCTTTGCAGTTGAATGTGTGTATATATATATATATGAAAGTGAAAGTGAAAAGGTTTATTGGCAGACTATAGTCCATATGACAAATATTATTAATACAATGACAGTTCACATACTAAGGATAAAAATATATACAATTGATTAGAAATAATACAGTAATGTCGAGGTTAAGTGGAGCTACAGACAGACGTTTTCGTACCAAGAAGTCCATAGCTTAGAAGATAAACGTCAGGACTCATGAATAGTTTGGATAATCGGGTTGGTTGATTTTTTAATTCTTTGCATTAGACTGTATTGAGCACGTCTTGTTACCTCCGGGAAGCTCGGGACATTGCGGGTAGCAAGCATTTGCCAAGCTGAGCATCTCGGGGGTAATTTATGTAAGAGTCTAAAAGACCTGTTGTACAGCAAATTTAGAGTTCTGCCAGAACCTTTTTTATAATTCACCAGGAGTTGCTGTCCGTATATATTACTACAGAAAGTACGAAAGAGAGTGTCTTTAGCTTCACTTATACAGAACCGAAGGTTCCTTATAGTGCACAAAGGCTTCGAGATTGTTTTTTTTTATATCTGAGTCATCACTCAAGGAGCTGGTGATAGTTTGACCCAAATACTTAAACTCTTGTACTTCCTCAATTACTTCACCTCTCATTTTAAACCTAATGTCAGCTGGCTGATTATAGCTTTTAGGATGAAATTGCAGAACCTTAGTTTTTGTAACATTAACTAGAATATCATGTTTCTGCGAATACATTTCGCAGACTTTTAGTAGCCGATCCAGACCTTTAACAGAGGGACTTATTAATACCATATCATCGGCATAAACTAAGTTATTTATCCTTGTGTTATCTATACAACATTCCACTGTTGCCTCATTAAGTGAAGCAATTAATCCGTCAATATACACATTAAACAGCATAGGGGAGAGCAAGGAGCCTTGTCTCACCCCGCAAGAGGAGCCAAAACATTCGGATAGTACATTGCCCCATCTAACGGTAAAAGATTGGTGGGAATACCAAAATTTCAGTAAATTTAATATGTACATGGGAACCTTCCTGTCTTCTAGTTTTTTAAATAAAATTTGTGGTTCACTCTATTATATGCCTTACTTATATCTAGGAAACAGCTATAAATAGTTGAATTACTGTCAATGTATTTAGATATTGTTTCTTTAAGTACAGAGATACACAGGTCAGTTGCGTGGGACCTTTTAAAACCAAACTGATTAGGAGATGTCCATAGGTAGTCATTAAATCACAGTAACAAGAGTTTTTCTAGTAGTTTCGAGAAGCAGGAAGCGAGAGCAATAGGCTTGTAATTATTGCTGGACAGAATGTCTCCATACTTATTTTTGACCAGGGGCAAAATATATACCCTCATGAACTCTGCAGGGATATGGCTATGAGCAAGCATGGCTGATAAGAGCAATGATATATGCAGACATACTACGTCATTGGCATATTTTCAGTGCTCAATATATATACAGGCAGGCCCCGTTATATGCGAGTTATGCGTGCACGGAAAACGTCGCATAAAGCGAAATCGCATATATCGAAACAAGTAACCTATGTAAAATACGAGATTGTTGCCAACAATTTAAAAAATTAAGGATAAAAATGTTTTTTGTATGTTTTGACATTTTAATTTTGAAATAAATATAAATAAAGAACGAAATATATGTGTACTAGACGTATGAGACAGTTTTCAGTTATAAAAATTTATCAAAGTGCACCAGCATGTGCAAGGAAAAAATGCATGAAAGTTATTTTATTTCTTTACAAAATATTTTAAACGTGTTTGTTGCTTCAATGTTCTTTTCTTCTTCTCTTGATACATGACTCGATAGCAGCGAACCGCATTTTCTAATGATCGACGAACTTCCATCCCACGCTCAAGATTAGGATCTGCATCCATTATTTTTTGTTTCATAGATTCCAAGTCACGAAACAATCCGTCGAATTCTTTAATTGTAAATTCCTTTGTTACAGGTTCAACTAAATTTTCATCATCGTGGTTAGGTTCTTCTTCGTATGCACGCTGCTTGTCTAGATTTATTAAGTCTTCATCATTAAGTTCTACGTCATGAGATTGTAGCAATTCTTGAACAGTTTCATTGTCCATTTCTTCTAAATATAACGATGTGCACAGCATGGAAACAACAGCGATACTGAGTACAGGTTGTGTGAACAGTACGTAAGTACGTGCGTACCGTACATATATACGTATGCGAATATGTATGCTTCGTATATATTGGCGCCAAAAATCGCGCTAAATTGAATTTGATACTCGCATTAAATAAGAATTGGTGCCAATGTACAACTCGCATTAAATTGAATTTCGTGTATATCGGAATCGCATATAACGGGGCCTGCCTGTATATATATTATATATATATATATATATATATATAAAACCTTGGTTAACCTTGGTTTTGTTTCCGTCCGAATTGTTTATTCTGACGAAGATCAAGCTTGTAACTTCACTTTAGAGCTACAGTTTAACGTGGAATCGGAACCACGCGCCACCAGCAACCTAGCGTCTTAACGACTAGGCTACTCAGGGTACCCAGTAATCTACCAACCAATTTCTTTATTGTGTGGAAGGATGAACAGCTGGGTTTTTCTGCGCGCCGCCTGCCGTCACCAGGTCTCGATCCTGGGGCCGATGAATTCGTAGTCGGCGACGCTAACTACTACACCACCGAGGCGCATTCATATATATATATATATCAGTGGCGACTCCAGCTCTTCAAGACTACTCGGGCTCCTTTTAAATTTTCAAGTCTACATATGAGCCGACATTTAAATGCATGACAATAACTTAAGATTATCAATAAAATAAATAAATACATACCTCGGTAAAAAAATTATTTGAATTTTATTTACTTGAACATAAAGTCCAAGAGTCTTGGTTTTAAAGCAAATTCCTTTAATATTCGGTCATGTAATTCGTTTTTGCTTTCTAAATCAATAAGTATTTCTTTTTCAATTGAAATCCTAGCCAGGGACGAGAGCCGTTCTTGAGCCATTGTGTTTCTTGAATGTGATCTAATTCGATCAAGAACAGAGAAACTTCTTTCATTTGAAACAGAAGTTACAGGTATGGTAAGAAGGAGCTGAATCAACTTTGTGGTTTCCGACATCGCAGACAATAATCCTAGCTCGTGAAAGACTTCTAAAATTTCATTTGCAGATTTACATTTTCTAAAGTCACTGTCACGATAAAGATATTTCAATTCGTTAACTAAGGATTTGGAGTGAATTACATTTGGATATTTAGTTTGTAAAGCATTAAGATGATGCATTGGAAAATTTTCAGCAAATTCTGGAAATTTGGTCACATCAATCAACTCAAAGAACGCAAACTCCTGAATGCAATCAAATCGTTCCCTCATTGACATTAGTATAATGTCAATTATTTCGAAATATATTGCTTTATAGTTCATTTCTTTGCCTCTTGCTCTTTTTCTCGGTGGAGAAGGCAGGTCTTCGAATTGTTCGAAGTCTGCCATTGTTTCTTGAAAAACTTTATTATATGCTTTATCAGTACGAGCGCACTCAATAAATTCAATAAAGTCATTTACTTTCTGTTGTGCAAACTTCATGTCAAGCTGCTTGCATTGCAGAAGATCAAATAGTTTTTCGGCTTGTGACAATATATTTTCAAAGCAGTTAATAAAAAACAGAAAAGTGAAATCATGCAATTTTATAAGTAGATTAATTATCAGTTTCATTAAAAGTATCTTCATCCCATCTTGCACTGTCATTTAAAATCTTTTGAAATGCATTTTTCAGAGTTTCCGCTGCCTTTTTATTGCTGACACGGTTCTAGATCGATAGCACCACCTTGTTTCACAAAGTGATGGAATGCTGATATTAAGCTCTCTAAATACAGCTTTTCGTTTCGTACTTGAAGAAGCAAATTTACTGAAAGCACGTACATTGGAAAAGAACATTTTAGCCCCGTTAACTTTCTCTGACATTTTACTTAACACTGAATTTAACTTATGTACATAGCAATGAATAAAATAGTCGAATTTAAAACCTTTTTCTCTCAGGCAGTTGAAGGCACGCTTATCGAAACATAAAAGGTTACCATGTATCGCCAGAATTAAAAATTGTGCCTCTACAAGGCCGAAGGACATAAGCCCGAGTTGAAATGTTTTTTTCTTTATAAAAAAAATGAATAGGAGGAAAAACGTATTTTATTTAATGAGAATTAGAAGAAGGACTATTATGTAACCGTATGCAAGCAAATAATTATTCATTAAAAGAACTTTAAATATACGATATTACTTATACTTTCTCGGGCGTAATGTCTTGCGCCCGAGTAAAGGATCTTGAAAGATTACACGAAAACTTAATGTGTCAATATAGTTTTTTTATAGGTAGTAAGGGTATCTAAATGCGCTCAAAATTTGCTTGTGTGACGAAGGCTAGACAGAAAAATAGTAACATACTACCAGCCAAAAACCATTTTTACAATTTGTATTTAAAACTTTTTTTAAAACTTAAATCTATAAATACACAATTTTATATCTCATGCTTCTCCTTGCCCCTTGTCTCTCGGGCTCAGCCCGAGAAGCCCGAGTGCAGGAGTCGCCACTGATATATATATATATATATATATTTTATATCAGACAGTGAAACTGGGATAACCTTCCTTAATATCCAGGATTTTCTGAACAAAACCTTATTAATTAATTAATATACTGTGTATATATATATATATATATATATATATATATATATATATATCAGACAGTGAAACTGGGATAACCTTCTTTAATATACAGGATTTTCTGAACAAAACCTTATTAATTAATTAATATACTGTGTATATATATATATATATATATATATATATATATATATATATATATCAGACAGTGAAACTGGGATAACCTTCTTTAATATACAGATTTCTGAACAAAACCTTATTAATTAATTAATATACGGTGATATATATATATACTGTGTGTGTATATATATATATATATATATGTATATATATATATATATATATATATGATACACACAGACAGTGCATGGAACAAGGAACTCTTCTGGGATAATTAAATCCACTATAGTCCGAATAAGTAATGGTAAATGACAAATACCATAGTTCCATGCACTGTCTGTGTGTATCTAAAAAACTCAGGGGACCATTCTGAGTTCATTCCCATATATATATATATATATAATATATGAGCTACGTCGTGGCCGATGTCGTAACACCGCTTCCCGGAGATCAGCGAAGTTAAGCGACATTGGGTCTGGGTAGTAGTTGGATGGGAGACCGTCCTCCGCTCCCAGATTATGTAGTGACCAGTGGTTCGGATCCCACGTGAAGCTGTAGGTCTCCTCCGTCATATGACCTTAGATGTTGCAAAAGAGGTTAAAACAATCCCAATTAAAAAAATATATATATATATATGTGTGTGTGTGTGTGTATATGTGTGTGTGTGTGTTTATATGTTTAGTAGGCTGTAACAGGTGTTGCGCATGTGCCGAACACATAAAAGTGATATATAGAAATTAAACAAATATTACAATTTTAGTAAATTCCAAAATGAATGAAAATTAGTATATAAAAAGAAAGCATATGTTTAAATCACTTGAAATTAATTTCATTTAGATGCTCATCGACAGAACACAACAGATACTCATGATGATATTCCAAGATGTCATAACTACCAAAACCTCAGTTTATACGGAAGAACGATGGAAAGAAGACGGAAATAGAGTCTAATTTTTGTGAGATTATTGGCCAACTTGAATTAAAATTAATTAAAAAAAAATTTGAATTACTATGAACTTAAAAAAGTTATATTCCAACGCACCTTATTTATATAACAATTCATAACCTATTCAATGTATCTACAATTCCCTTGAAAGAATTGTGATTGAAGACACGTATTTTTTAGTTCTGTTTTCATACTGTGAACAAACGTCCAAAAATTCAAGAAACTGAAATTAGCACCAACTCATATTCACGGTTAAACATTAAATTGTTTTCATTAACAGCTTTTCCACGGGACCATATTTCCTATCAAAGAGAGAAACACTCGAAACTTCTCCTGAATGTAACATTGCTCAGTGCTCATAGCACTACATTTCTGTCTGCGAGTGCCAGTTCTACATCACGATAAGACGATGCGAAAAAAAATTATACAGAAGATATCCCAAAGGAAAATCTAAAAATTCTTCATTAGAGAACGTAGCCTGCAGCATAACCTTCTTTGAAAACGCAAGAAATGTAAACAGTCGAACACAGTCGGAAACAACAGAGCTGAACTACTCAAATAATGGAATTACTTCACATTCATTCTTTATAACTGAGCAAGAAGCAAATTTCTCTATATTTATAAATATCAATACAGATAATCCGAGAAATGTCTACCCAATGGGAAATATAATTAAAATACAGTGTAAATTCGTAACCTGATGGGGAAATACATTTATTTATGAAACCATTATCTTAAATGTTCAAAATGTTCCCCATTCACTTATAAACATATTAATTAATTAGTGAAATTAATTAATGTAATTTACATTACGTACAGACTTTTTGGACACTATGGATGAAACACCAAAACAAATACGTAACCATTTTTTACAACAGGATTCATACAGACTATCTGTAAGTATCTCAGTATTTTAAATTGGGTAATGAAATTTTTAACTTAAATTTTAATTAGGTTTCAGCGTTGTATTATTTTAATATTTATTTATTTTAATTACCGCAAATACCATTTCCTCTGAGTGATCAAATTATGGAAATCTAACTTCAACCATGTCAAATTACGTTACTTTACCGTAGGTTTGGTTAGGTTGGATTAGGTTGCCCACCGACCGTATAGCGTAATGTTTAAATATTAAAACCTTTTGCTCTATTAGCGGGAGTTCAACTCCCGATAATGGTGGTAATGGTAATTAAGGAGTTAGCGCAATGATCCACATTCGTCTGGTCTGAACGTTGTGCCAGTTTCTGTCCCTACTTTGAGGTTGGTTAAATTATAAATAGATTCGATAATTTGGTATTTCGTCGATTTTCTTTTCGATAGATTTCCTTTGGTGGAAATGCCTTCATTTCATCCATTATTCATCCCCTTTACATAAATTTAAACTCATTTATCTTAATGTTATAGATTTTGTATTTACTCTTTAATTTTCATTTTTGTAAATTTTTCTGATGTCATTGTTTTAATACTGTCCTCTAGTTCTGATTATTTTAAAAAAGGGGTTCCAAAGTGCAAAAAGAGATTTCTTAAAAATCGGACAATCAAACTTTTCTTAACGTCAAGAAAAAATGTTAATGGAATTTTAATGTTAATGGAATAAACGATTTCAGTAGAAACATTCGAATAGAAATAAAAGAAGAAATTGCTTTGAAGCCATTTCAATTGTTTCATTACGTCTTCAGTTGGCATTATGTGGCTTATATCCTGGTTATCGTATCAACGAACATTAATTATTATTATTATTATATTATTATTATCTATACTAATAATTGTGACGGTCGAACTGCCTGCGAACTTTATTTCTTTGTCTCTTATGGCCGGCCAAACCACTGGCCAGATTTGAATGAGACTTGGGGGATAGAGGTACCTGAGGCCGGGGAAGAACATAGGCTATATGGCGTCGGTCTCCGAGGTCATCTGAGGCCGCTGGAGGCCTCTGTATTTCGGATTGGTTGAAAGATAGTGACATCATAAACACGTCATAAAAGATAGTGACATAAAATGGGCGAAGCTATCATATATATATATATATATATATATATATATATATATATATATATATATACATACACACCGTTATTCATAGCTTCGATATTCGTAGCTTCGCTTATACGTAATATATTTTTTACACCAAATTCCGCTATCGCAAACCCAGCTCCGTTATTCGCAATCCCAGATAAGGAAAAAAATAATTCACAATTCCGCCTGCTACCATACGCAGCGCAGCATGCCCGTATCGCAGGCCATTATTCAAGAAAAGGCACGGTCTTTGTGGCGAGATGTGGGGAAGGAAGTCGTTACTGAAGGTGAGAGCAGTGGTGGTGAAACTTTCAGTGTGAATCGGGGGTGCTAATACAGGTCTGTATTTGTGTTTTATACTTGCTTTTATGTGTCGTATGGGAACGTATCCAAACATCTTACCTTCTGAAAAATGCCACCGGAACGCATCTCCCGATAAAATATGTATTTATATGGGAAAAAATTATTCGTTATTCGCAATTTCCCTATTCGTAATGAGTTTGAGGAACATAACTCTTGCGAAAACCGGGGTACACCTATATATATATATATATATATATAAAAGAACATAGCCTATGTGGCGTCGGCCTCCGAGGTCATATACCGGGTGGGCCAAAAAAACTATTACCCAACTTTTGAAAAAATATTGTGGCTCACCTCTATATTGATTTTACTCCTTAGGCCGTATGTTGTACCCATACTTTTACTCTTTCAAACACTGGCTTTGAATCTAGATTCAACGCTCTAGGAGTAGAGGTACAGGCTCATAACTGGAGGGAGGTATCAGAATATGGTGCTCAATTGAAAGGCGGTCAAACTCAGCAACTGATACTTTCAGATGACAGTCAGTTTCTCCATAAATAATTAATTTTCCTCATTTTTACACAAAATAATTAATTTATTTCCTTTTTTCATTTCAGACAATCATTCTGCTATAGTTGGTGAACAAGTTATAACATGAAATACTCTTTGGAAGATGAAGCATTGATATTGAACCTGCGTAAGGAGAAACACTGGGGTGCAAAACGAATGAAGAATGAGTTTCCAAATAAACGATGGACGATACCTGGACTTCAATATCTCAAGAAAATCGATATCACAGGGTTGACCAAACGAAAAGAAGGCAGTGGAAGGCCAAAACATCACGTACTGAGGAAAATATTGACACGGTTTCATCCATGATATGCAGTCAAGAAGAACGGCCCAACACCCACAAGTCCGTTAGAGAAATTTAAAAAACTACTGGTATTTCTCGTTCTAGTTTTCGTCGTATAATAAAAGATGATCTGGATCTTAAATGTTTTAAAAGAGTCGAAGTTCATAAGCTCTCTGCATCAAATAAGCAAGCAAGAGTTGAAAAATGTCGTGCTCTGTTAGATCGATTCCCAGACAGAGAAGTGTCGAAAATATGGTTCAGCGACGAGAAGACCTTTACGGTTGCTTCAACAATAAACACAAAAAATGACCGAGTTTATGGAAGACAGGACAAAAAATCTATCAGTCTAGATCGACTTTGCAGGGAACGTCCGCATTTTTCTCAAAAAGTCATGGTTTCCATCTTTATTTCAAAGTTAGGGAAGTCAGAGATTGTTTTTGTTGATCAAAATGCCAAAATCACTGCTGCTTATTACCAAGAAAAAATCCTTGATGCGGTACTGTCGTCGATAAGGGAGAAGTCAAAGTTAAAGCGTGCATTGATAATGGAGGAGGGTACATTCCGCATAATCTTGAACTCAATTAGGTAACTGTATAGAAACAGAGTTTTTCTACCCTTGTGTCTGTGTAACAGCAAATTACAAAATAATGGTAACAGTTAGCAAAATCCAACTTCACCACGAGATAGACCATGAAATTCTATACAGGACACATATATTGATTGTATAAATAACATTTGATAAAGGTAAAATTATATTGTTGAAAATCAGGGTAATAGTTTTTTTTTGCCCATCCTATATATATATATCGAAACCTACAGGAAAATTATTGAATGCCCGGTTAGGTCAACTGTACGCCCTTGACGCCTGGTTAGGTTAAGTCGTGATATTTTCATTAAAACTAACGAAAATATCACGACTTAACCTAACCAATCGTCAAGGGCGTACAATTAACCTAACTAGCATTCAATTAACCAAACCGAAGATATATATATATATATATATATATATATATCGTTCAACTTCCACCCGGGAACGCCGGGTCGCTCCGCTAGTTATTATATAAATGCTGGTAATGTTTGCTGATATCCTTAGATACATTTATTTAATAAAGATAATTTATTATCTTAGTAATTATTAATAATAATTAAAAAAAAATTATGAATAAAATCATTCCAATTTAAGAAGGAATGTGTGTTTATCATGGACTGAATTTAGATTACATTAGTAATCTACAAAAGTATAGTAAACAAACAAAAGTACACAAACGTAAGGAACAAACTTAAAGAGGATTGCAAGATGGAATGATTTCACAACTCCAAATAAATCAGAATCATGAAATGCAGATGACACGCGGAATCTTTATCATAAACGTAACATAGGTCCTACATGCGCAAATGTCAACGTCCGTAGCTCCAGTGGGTAATAACAGCGTTTGCTTATGAGCGAAGGGAAGACACTGAGGTCGGGAGTTCGACTCCCGATGATTCTGGTAAAAAATAATCCAGGAGTTAGCGCAATGGCCCGCATTAATTAGTTTAGCCTTAGTGCTGCGTCAGTTTCTGGTCCTCCTCACTGGTTATGAGGACAAGAAGGCAAACTGCGTTAAGATGATGCCAACAAACAGAAAATATTAGAACCCTAATCCCTTCAGTGTTCATTTTGCACCTAACGTAACCTAACCTAACCGTAGCCGCCGCGGACAAGATCGTAACAAAACACCGAAAGGAATGAATTGTGGAGAACCCATCATTCCAAAATCGTTGAGAGAATGAGAAAAGATCAAAATGACTCAGTAAATGAGTTCAGGAACTGTTTTTCTCACCTTTTGTCCGGGATCAAATCTCTTGTGAAAGAAAGATGGGATCCTTTTCCGGTAAAGATAATTTACCTTTTCATCATATGATTTAAGGCTATGATTCGTTATATCCATATTTCCTTGTTAGTTCCAGCAATGTTTTCACAGTTATAACCCTTCAGTTCGCATACTGCATATCTCTCAACTTTGGTTAAAAGTGAATATCGTAATGTAATTACTGTGGTTTCATAATCTGCAAATTTCCTGCACTTCCAACGTCTAGTTGAAAATGAAATTTAAAAAAAAAATGATTGGCGGGAAAATACCTTCCATACTATAGATAGTATTGAAAATAATAATATCGATGTTAAGTGGAGCTACAGACTAACATTTACATATACCATGAGGTCCATAGTTGTTGTTGTTGTTGTTGGTTAGCCGATCAGCCCACCTTGATCGAGCAAGCCGGCGGCACGCAGGTAACCGATCGCCCTCTCCGGAGTGGACCAGAGGTTCAGCGCACTAGTGATGTTGTGTTGTGTTCTACAGTATGTTGTGTTAGAGCGGTACAGTCTGTCATAATGTGTTCATTTGTTTGTGGTGTGTCCTGGCACAGGTGGCAGGTGTCTGTAGAGTTGTCTAGTCTGTGTTTATATGTCTGTAAGTTGGGGTGATGTTTACATCGGAATCGTCCTAAGTCAACTCGATCCGATCTGCTCAGGCTGGTCTCTGACCTGTCAATGGGTGGCGGCTTCGTACTTAGGACCGCATTCGGACCGAGTCGTATCAGTGCTTTGTGGGTTAGGTGTGTGTGGATGTGTTTTCTGTACTGTGTGATGTCTGTGGGGCGTGGTATGGAATGAAGTATTTGCTTATAGTGTCTCTCTGGTGTTTTCTTAATGGTGCGAGGTGTTGGTGCATGATTGTACATGTAGTGGCAAGGGTGTTGTGGGATAGTTGTCGCTGCTGCCATGAATTGTGTTCCCCTTATGTCTAAATGTTCCCTAATTTTCAGTATTTTTGTTTCTGTGTGTAGGTGTTCTATTGGTGTTGTTTGAGTATATTTTGTAAAGATACGAAGTGCGTTGTTTTGTATTGTCTGTAAGATGTTTATGTGTGTGTTTGAGATAATGGGTGCCCAGCATGGGCTAGCATAGTCCATAACTGTAGGAATATATTGTTTGTATTGGAGTGATGTTGTTTCCTGCTGGTGTCCAAAGTTTGTGCCTGTTAGCGTGTTAAGTCTTGATGTACATTTGTTTTTAATGTCCTGAATGTGGTTTGCAAAATATAATGATGTGCTGTATGTGACCTCAAGTATTTTAGTCCTGTAAGTGTGTGGAATGTTGTTGTTGTTTAGTGTAAGCTGTGGAGTGATCTGGTGTTCTTTTGTGTTGCTTGTTAGCAAGGTGATGGTTGATTTTGTAGGCGTTACTTTGAGTCTATTGTGTGTGAGCCAGTCTTATAATGTTTATAATGACATTATAAGACTGGCTCACACACAATAGACTCAAAGTAGCGCCCACAAAATCAACCATCTCCTATATACTGTTTGTGTATGTATACCGTTTATGTATGTTTGTAGGTTACAGTATTTGTAGCGGTGTCGATGACGTTGGAGCTGCGCGTTTAGGAAGACTATTTCATAATACTGTCTCTTCTTTCAGGCTACCGTAACTCGAACGGTCCCAGCGTAAATTCCACAAATTTCCCCTGCGCTCGCGAAGGTGTCGCAGTCACAAACAATTTGAAGGTTCTATCCCTAAATGCTCGTAGCGTACGAAATAAAATAAACGAATTTTTTTCTTTAATTGTATAAAGACTATGATGTAATTGCGATAAGTGAATGGCTTAGCACTGAAACACGTGACTTTGTAGGGGAGTATCAAATTAAAGGTTATAGACTTTTTGTTGAAAACAGAATAGGTAGGCGAGGAGGCGGTGTTATGTTGTACATCAAAGATAATATTGCGAACGTTATAGAAGTAAAGCACTCAAGTCCAGAACCGATAGATTCGACTATAGCAGAACTTAAATTGAACGATTTAAAACTTGTTGTTGCGGTTATATATAGGCCCCATAATCAAACAGCTGATACGGACGAAGCGTTATATCGTGAACTAAAGAGAATAATCGGTAGTGAGCAGGCTTTAGTTATGGGTGTCTTTAATTGCGCCAACGTGAATTACGATACAATGCAGGGAGACGCGGAAGGTAATCGTTTAGTTAATTTTCTCGAGGACAGCTTTCTTATTCAAAAGGTTGGGGAACCTACGAGGTTGGACAGTATTTTAGATTTAGTAATAACTACGGATGATAGGCTAATTACTGATCTTCAAGTAATAGAACCGTTAAGCAATAGCGATCACAATATGGTAGAGTTTGTCCTCTCAGTAAGTCACTCGAAACCAACTAACTCGACTAAAATTCCTAACTTCCAGCACGCAGACTTGTAAATCGTAAAATTTCACACGTGAAAACGTAATGGGGAACTCCAACGCAAAAACTAATGTGGGAATCGTTCGAAACAGTATTTAGGACTATAAATGAGGAATGTGTACCGTACAAAATTAGCGTGCGAAAGTAAACAACAAGCCCTTGTGGTTTACTTCTAGAGTAGGAGACATTATAAAGAGTAGAGATAGGGCTTATAGGCTACATAAGTGCGATAAAGACAATTTGTGGTTACGAAACAAACTATATATCTCTAAGGTGTGAAGTGAAAAGTGTAATAAAAAAGTCCAAGCGCGAATTTGAAATCTCCATAGCTCGTGACGTAAAGAAAACCCAAGCGATTCTTTCAATACGTCAATAATAGAAATCCAGTAAAAGTGTCTTGGGGCCTTTGAAAACTGTAAACGGAGATCTAGTTTCTGAAAACAAGGAAATGGCTACCTTGCTAAACGAATTTTTTACGTCAGTTTTTACTATAAGATGTAACGAATATCCCTACGGTCATAGACATAATACTTTTGATAATGGTAATATTCCGGATAATATTGTGGTAGTGAAGGGGAGGTAATGCGCTATATTGATAAAATGAAAACGCGTAAAGCACCGGGGCCGGATTTCATATATCCCATACAACTAAAAGAATTAAAAGATAGCATTGTTGTGCCGCTAACAAAGATTTTTAATGCGTCTATTTCTGAGGGTGGCGTACCAGATAATTTCAAGTAGCAAACGTAACACCTATCCTTAAGAAAGGCGATAAAGGTTCGGCGGGAAATTATAGGCCAATCAGTTTAAGTCTGTTGTAGGTAAGCTACTGGAATCAATAATTAGGGATCGTATAGTCGAACACTTAGAATTGCATAAACTAGTTAGAAATACGCAGCACGGTTTTAGGAGAAAACAAATCTTGCTTAACTAATCTTTTAGAATTTTTCCAAAGCGTGGTTGACGTTTACGATAGACATCGGGCGGTTGATGTAGTGTATTTAGATTTCAAAAAGCGTTTGACACCGTGCCTCACAAAAGACTCATTGAAAAAACTAAAGCTCATGGAATCAGGGGTGTAGTAATAAATTGGATAGAAGAGTGGTTGCGAGGTAGGAAACAGAGGGTGGTCCGTTGATGGAGGGGAGTCGTGTTGGCTAATGTAGCGAGTGGCGTTCCTCAGGGTCTGTATTGGGCCCCTTACATTTTCTTATATATATTAACGATTTAGATGTCGGCCTAGTCAGTACAGTTTCAAAGTTTGCGGATGACACGAAGCTGGGTGATAGGGCGATAATGACGAAGATAGAGGTAAAATCCAGGAAGATCGGAATAAAATCGTTGATTGGTTCAGTCACATGGCAAATGAGATTTAACGTCGATAAGTGCAAAATTTTGCATATAGGTTCGCGTAAACGGAATTTTGCGTATAGTATGTCAGGGGAAAAGTTAACAAGCGTAGAGCAGGAAAAAGATTTAGGAGTTATAGTCACTGGTGATTAAAAGTAGCGAAACAAAGTACAGCAGTGGTCAATAAGCCGAACAAAGTGTTAGGTTTTATAGCTCGGAATTTTGAGTACAAATCGCGCGATATTATAGTTCCTCTTTATAAATCATTAGTTAGACCCATTTGGAGTACGCGGTCCAATTTTGGAATCCGCATATGCGCAAACATATAGACAAAATCGAAAGAGTTCAAAGACGAGCAACTAAGATGATTCCGTCGCTTAGGTCAAAGTCGTACGAGGATAGGCTAAGGGGTGATCTAATCCAGGTGTTCAAAATTATGAATGGGTTCGATAACGTAGATAGAGATAGCTTTTTCGAAATATCTCAAATAATAGGACTGAAATAACGGGTGTAAGTTGACAAGTAGAAGGTTCGAGACAACAGTTGCCAAAGCTTTTTTACGCACAGAAAGTAAAATAGCTGGAATAGTTTGCCGGTAGAAGTAATTAGTAACATGTCTATAAACATGTTTCAAAATCGATTAGACGCATATGTTGATAGATTGGGTATAGTTTAAGGTAGTAAAATTAAGGCCTTGTGGTGATAGATCCCACAGCTCAACACAAGTGTTGTGGGATATAGGGAGGCAGCATCTTGGGTTAGGGGATACTCTGTCCTTACGCACCCTATTTAAAGAGATTCCTCTGCCGAGCAGTGCACCCCATAGTACTGTGAGGTATTGAAAAACTCATGATCTTCACTTGCCCCAAAAACACCTTTAAATGGGAGACCCCAAAATGGGTGCCACACACATTTCTACATTACTGTTAGTCTTTATAGACACCTACCTTTTCCTCCTAAGTGTATATTTGGTAATGTATATGGTTGTAAATTGTGACTTGGTCCGCAATTGAAATTGACCGTGACTTATTTTTGGTAATGTATGGTAATGTATATGGTTGTAAATTGTGACTTGGTCCGCAATTGATATGGACCGTGACTTATTTTTGGTTGTCAAGGTACTGGTAGTGATGGATACCGTAATGAAATTGACTGGATTCTTTGGATCTGATATATTTGCATGTCGGTTATAAATAGATATAGAGTGTAACATATTTGTGGATAGTAGTCTATTATGACTTGATCCGCTGGATCGAGAGATTCTATCTTTAGTTTTTAATTGATAATTAATTAGTTTTAAATTGATAATTATTTAGTTTTGTAAAAAGTGGTTGTTGCCAATGTGCAGGCAGTTTTAACATTTATCTAAAATCTTAGATATTTCATTTATATTATTGAAACGTTTAAAATTGTCCTAAGTTTTTAGATGCCTGAAATTACTATCTAAATCTTTTAATGAATTATCTAATGAAACATTTAATAAAACATCTAATGAGATTCCCGGACGAATAAGCAAATCTGACAATCTGTATAGAGAGGAAAATTGAACAATATTATAAAAAAATATATTATCATTTTCAAGAAAACATGTAGGGCCTGTAGGGCCTAAACCCTTGAACTCGAGCAAACCAATTAAACTACTCTAAAATTAAAATATCAGGCCTAATTAAGGTCCTATATGTAGGGCGTAATTGAACTTAACCTTAAGCCAATATAGTCTAGATGTAGGCCACACTTCAGCTCGAGGATAATCTCTAGGAGCGCTCCATTTTTCAATATTAAACATACACTCATAAAACATATACCATTTGAAAGCTCACATTTTTCTGAGTCTAAAAATGTAGTAATCCCAAAGTATCAATAGCAAATGCAAGATTATAGAAAAAAATTACAAGTTACATTTTTATAGTGAATATTTCCTGTTTTGGCTATAATGTGCTTTTTTTCCTAAAATATTTTTCCTGATTGGGCTATTTTTTCGCTACTCTGCGACTTAACCCTCTAACTCCCAGAAAATTTTCAAACAATTTTTACTACGGGAGTACATTTGGACCCCTAAGTCGGAAATGTAATAAAGGATGCAAGAAACATTAATTATACATTATTTATTATACATATTAACATATAATACATTATAACCGAAAAAAAGCCCTTACATGCAGTTTGCAATTTCAAAAAAAAAAAGTTTAAATGGGCCCTATTACAGATACAAAAAAAAAAAGAAAAATACAAAAATCCTTTGTAATATAGAACTAACAATTTTGGTGAAATTATATATATATAGACCCGGATTTAGGTATAGGCGAACTAGGCGATCGCCTAGGGCCTCGCGCCAAAGGGGGCCTCGCTCAAGCCGTTTTGCGCGTTCTGTTCAAGTGATATTAATGATTTAGAACTCTATGAAGAACTTAAAGTACTTTGCAGGTTTATACCTGAGAAAACAGATCCCGGAAATGCCCTTGTTTATATAGTGCAAAAACAACTAAGTGAGATTTATCCTAATGTTTATGTTGCACTTCGAATAGTATTAACCATCCCAGTTACTATTGCTTCGGCTGAAAGAAGTTTCTCGCGTCTCAAACTTATTAAAACATATTTGCGTTCCACCATGTCTCAAGCGAGATTGCAATCATTAGCTATGTTATCAATAGAAAACGATATAACAAATTCATTAGATTATTCTCAATAATTGAAGAGTTTAGCTCGAAGAAAAGTAGAAAAGCATTGCTGTAATATTCAAGGAGCATCTGAACCAAATATTAAAGCATTAATATTTAGCCTGATAAGTCGATCGCTCACTATTATAAAAAATGAAATGTCAACATCTCTTATACATCACATATGAAAAACGTTTGTATACTATGGAAAGTCATTACCTATAATATTATATAAATCTTAGAAATCATTGTCTTATATTTTCGATACAAATCTTGATTCATATTATAATTTATACTTATTTGTATGGTTTATTTATATTTCTTATACAATTTCCATGCGTGATTATTTTGGTTTGGTTTAATTTTTAAGTGCTGGCATAGTTCTGTCTATGCGGGATTCTAAAATTGCTGGTATAGTACCGATAATTAAGTCCATATTTTCATATATATATAGGCCTAGGGCCTCGCAATTTCTAGATCTGCCTAGGGCCTCGCAACTTCTAGATCCGGCCCTGTATATATATACTGTAATATATATATATATAATATATATATATATATATATATATATATAATATATATGTATATATATATATATATATATAAAATCATTCATTGTACAGTACATCAACCTATATGCAATTATGACATACTTTTGAGATGTGATTAGCACAAGCGAACTTCTGACACTTTACGCACTTGTCCCGAGATTTTTTATCACTAGTTCGTGGACAAAACGTGCATCGTCCCCGTTTCCTTGAGTCTACTGAAGTACTAGGATTTGGTGTATCATATTCATTTCCTGTATTGGAAGGAGGACATTGTGGTGCTACTTCAGTTTCATTACTTATTAGCTGATTGCCTAGTTCAACTAGAAAAAGTCGCCTTTTGTGACTTTTTCCATTTTGTAATTTTTATTTACATGCATCCAAATGATGAAGCTATTTAGAGCGCTGATATCAAGCATGTTATAAAATATCACCATGGGCCATCTTCTGCATTTTCGCTTGGTTGAATACTTCCGGACCATTTGATCAGCTGTGTCAACGCCACCTTTGGTCCGATTGTAATCTAAAATCATAATGGGCTTTTTGTCATTACGTGTTGTATCAATCTTGGGCTGGTCGTGAGTGGTGCTAAGCAATGTTACAACTTTTCCCTTTTTTGGTGTGTATGATGAGACTACAGTTCCATCTGTGTGGAAAGCAAACATAGACGAATATGTTTGGCATCCTTTCGTTGTGAGAAGTTGAGTTGAAATTTCTTTACTATTCTTTCTTATGGTTCCTAATAATGTTAAGTCCATTTGCTTCAATTTTTTCCCTAAATCTAATGAAGTGAAAAAGTTATCACATGTTACATTTCGACCACTTTTTTCCATTCCTTTCACCATGTCCATCACTACTCTTGCTCCTTGATTCTGTTCCCTCTCTTGGCCTACCTCTCTGCCAGTACAAATCGATGAATCGGTACAGAATTTAAATTCTGTACCGATTCATCGATTTGTTGTACCTGGTATTCCATACATTAAAACCAAGCTCATCCTCTCGTCTATTGTTAATTTAGCAGCCATCCCCTACCTAAAAGAAAAAATAATATACAGGGTGTCCGAGAATTATCTGTACAATTTTGGCTGTTATTAAAAGTCAACCATGAAGTGTAGAAATTCCAGTATTGTCCCATTTACAGAAAATCTCATTACGTTTTTTCTGATACCAAGTTGTGACAAGTTTTTTAGAAATTCCAGTGTGTCCGAACATTATCTGTACAATTTCATCTTTTAATAAATTCTTGATAGCACACGTAAAATTCTTAAACAAGATTATTTAGAATCTGTATTTCAAAAGTTTCTTTTATTAAAGTAACGTTGTTACAAACATTCGATATGTGACCATTAGTGATTCGCAAAACATCCAATCGATACTTCAAATGTTGCCATGTACGCTGCAGCATATCCACATCAATTCGCTCAATAGCAGCTGGATTCTGCTTTTAAATCATCAATGTCTGTCACCCGCGTACATTTCTAAAAAACTTGTCAAAACGTGGTATCAGAAAAAACTTAATGAGATTCTCTGTAAAATGGGACAACACTGGGATTTCTACACTTCATGGTTGACTTTTAATAGCCAAAATTGTACAGATAATTCTCGGACACCCTGTATATATATATATATATAGCACACACGTGCGTAT
This sequence comes from Bathynomus jamesi, assembly GCA_023014485.1. Taxonomy (NCBI): domain Eukaryota; kingdom Metazoa; phylum Arthropoda; class Malacostraca; order Isopoda; family Cirolanidae; genus Bathynomus; species Bathynomus jamesi. The sequence continues at coordinate 98,852 of JAJOZX010002560.1, forward strand.
AAATTATTTGCTTTACTTTTAAATCTTTGTTTTTAATCCATAATGCTGCCCCCAATTGTGTGTGACCTCATAGTAACAGCTAAATTATGACCCAACTTCTGGTCATAACAGAACATTAGTGAGGACACACAAACTTTCTGAATATAAAAACTACTTAATGATGCCAACTTTTTTCACGCTTTTCAATCGTCTTTTAATTATTTTTTTTTAAATCGAAATTCGTTCCAGTTTTAAAAGTTTTTATTTTCAAAACGTTTCTCCCTAAAAATGCCCCTCAAATCAAATAAAAAAAAACCATTGGTTTTTGGTTTTACTCGACTTCTTATGTCAGTTTCTTAACGAAACTAAAAATAATTTAACCTTACCTAGCATTACGTAACCTAACCTAACCTAAAAATCGCGAAGCATCTCGATGAATGTTGTACGAGGGCTTATAGCAAAATAATGGGAAAATCCTTGGAACTGTCGTGTTTCTCCGAGTAAACAACTTCCTTAGTCGGATAAAATCAACACACACACACACACACACACACACACACACACACACACACACACACGTTTGTCTTACAAAACCACGACGCTTTCACATTTTCGAATGTGGATGGCAACATTCAACATAATAACATAATGTACAGTAAATAACCTGTATACTCTCAAGATTGTCATAATGACGTAAGGTAGCTGAGAACACACACACACACACACAACACACACACACACACACACACACACACACACACACACACAAAGGATATATCCTCGTTTGTGTGCACTTTAGAATTGACTGTATGGCAATCATATCCAACCACACTTATCGGACGCCTGAATGGAATTGAAGGCATTTGTTCAGTGCAGATAAATACAGAAGACGAAGGAAAAGAGGTTTCAGATAAAGAAATAACTCATTAGATTCCCTTTTTATTTTGTTGCTTTCAAGAAGGGGAAAACAACGACGTAATTCATAAAAGGACAAATTACTCATTCTGACGATGGTGGCTTGTTGCTCCACCTTGGACCTACAGCTCAACGTGGAATTGGGTCGTGACCCGCTAAGAAAGAAAGTTTGAAATCACAAAATCACAGCCGGAATTTGATACCACGACCTCCAGCTTAGCAGCCCATCATCTCAACCACTAGGCTAACTTGGCATAATTATATATATATATATATATATAATAATATATATATATATATATATATATATATGTTAAACACAGACCGTGCATGGAACAAGGAACTCTTCTGGGAAATTACAGCCACGATAGTTCGAATAAGTAATGATAAATGACAAATAATATAGTTTTTTTTCTATTTCATGATGGAAAGCCCAACGTGGGCACCGGGTTACTCACAAAGAGGCCCAAAATATAGCTTCCCTCACCAGCTATCTGCTGGATCCTATCTGCTTTGCAGATAGCTGGTGAGGGAAGCTATATTTTGGGGCCTCTTTGTGAGTAACCCGGTGCCCACGTTGGGCTTTCCATCATGAAATAGAAAAAAACTATAGTATTTGCCATTTATCATTACTTATTCGAACTATAGTGGATGTAATTTCCCAGAAGAGTTCCTTGTTCTATGCACGGTCTGTGTTTAACATATAAGTGTCTTAGGGGACCATTCTGAGCTTATATATATATATATATTATATATATATATATAATATATATATACAAAGCTGGGCACTTGCGGTATTTTTTGCGGTACTGCGGTACTGCGGTACTACCGCACTACCAAACCGGTACCGCATAACGCAGTACCGCAAAGGATCGCTGAAAGTACAGCAGTACCGCTACCGCATTCAAATTTCCCGCGGTACTTTCCGCGGTACCGACAAACACGACTTTTCAAAAATTAACACTTTTTTTGAAGTAAACCTTATTACAGGAGTACAGTAAGACGAATGCTGCGTGTGTTGCATCAGCCTAACTCTAGACACGTTAAGTTTTCGTTCAGAACATGTTACGTTGCCATCCTATCACAACGCCTCAGTGCAGTGCTTGCTTTTGAGCCGGTTGCACGTGTGTTACATTTCTGTGACAAAGATCGATTTTTAGCCATTATGGCAGAAAGTTCAGGTGCGAAATCGCCGATATGCAATTTCTGAAATATGTGCTATTACTTGTGTTGTTTTGTGTGCAGTACCGCAGTACCGCAGTACCGCGGAACGCACCAGGGGGACCTGAAAAAGTACCGCAGTACCGCGTAACGCACTGGGCATGCTGAGGTACCGCAGTACCGCGTAACGCACCCCCAAATTTTGGTACCGCGCCCACCACTGTAATATATATATATATATATATATATATAAGCAAAGAACCACAGGGAAAAGGAAAAGGAAACACGAAGTCCGAGCGCTTTCGTGATATATTCACATCTTCAGGGACAAGAATGACATTCCTTTTCCGTTTCCCTGTGGTTCTTTGTTATTAAAAAGATCATGTATTGTTCTGTGATTTTATTGCATATATATATTAATCCTCTAGTCAGAACAAAACAAATCTATCTATAAATAAAAAAAACTATGCTAGGTTTTGAGCGCAGTTGAGCGGAGTAACAAATATCTCTTTCGCTCAGTCGCCTGTTATAATTGGTTGACTCGCGTAAAGTGGATGGAGGTGATGTCTCGCTCAGTCACCCGTTAGGGTCGGATCTATCGAGATAAGCGGCATTAAAGGTCACGAAGTGATCGCAAACCCTACCCGTAGGGTAGGGAACCGAAGGCGCGGCTTGTAAATATATAAAATCTCAATTTCCTTTAAAATAGGATATATTTTTAAAATTTTAAAATTAGGATTTTAAGTAAGTATTCATAAATGCATTTAGTTTTATTGTCTTTTTTCAAATTTATTTTTCCTCAATATTAAATGGAACGAATTTTCGAAAGTGCTAAAGTTTAATTACGTTTCATTTTATTGTTAACTGAAATAAATAAAAACTATAAAAATAAAAATAATAAGAGAAGAAATAAAATATTTCATTTTATTCCAAAGCAAATTCCTAATTAAAATAAGATGAAATATTCCTTTTCGACTGATGCTTTGTTGGACCAATAAAAAGACGTAATTTAAACCACACAATGAAATGTTTGAAAGACAATGTGTAGATAATATATATATATATGCTGCAATTCATTCCCTGACGAGGTGTAGCTCTGAATACACGAAAGACCTTGGAATCGTTTTTCTTTTTCCTTGTGGATTTGCAGCATTCATTCATTTCACGTGTTTAATTGTGAAATTCATCCCATATATATATTATATATATATATATATAATATATATATATATATATACGTAAAGAACGACGCTTTGTATAGGAGAATATTCCGCACAAGATGAGAGCGAAAGAACGAAACAAATGAAAAAATGAGGTAACCAGACGGGAATCGAACCCGGGATCTTCTGATTGCCGGTCAGATATGATAACCATTACACCACGGGCGCATGTAGAGGAATTACGACATTTGATTGAGTGAGGCCCGTGGTGTAATGGTTATCATATCTGACCGGCAATCGGAAGATCCCGGGTTCGATTCCCGGGTGGTTACCTCATTTTTTCATTTGTTTCGTTCTTTCGCTCTCATCTTGCGCGGAATATTCTCCTATACAAAGCGTCGTTCTTTACGTTAATTATACTGCGTGTTTGCAGTTATAATGTATATATAATATATAATATATATATAATATATACAACTCCGGACCAAAAAAAATAGAATGTTGTTTCCAATGCGCTCATGACATATATATATATATATATATACAACTCCGGACCAAAAAAAAATAGAATGTTGTTTCAAATGCGCTCATGACTTTAATAATACCCTCATGTAAAAGCAATTTATGGACACCCTGTGTATATCTATATATACACACATATATATATATATATATAGAGAGAGAGAGAGAGAGAGAAACTTACTTATTCGCCGACGTTGAATCAATATCAATAAAAGCCCTCATTGAAAAATTCATTTTTTCTAAATAACATCATTTAAGGGGAATATAAATATAATTTAGGAGCAAAATCATCGCTATAAATACTTCATTGAATTTAGACGTTTTTGTTTTGTGTGTTTCGGAAATGTTCCGCAAATTTACTCCTGTTTCTCAATTATTTATTTCTAAAAGAAATTTCTGTTATGTAGAAATTGTCTTTGCTCCGTACACTGTACGCGTTGTAGTAGGAAAGTAGAATGGAGTCTTGAGCATCGTTATACGTGGCTGAAGTTTAACAGTGGTGAAGACTTAATTACGTACATTTTCTATTGCTATAATGCCGCGTAGTTTTGTATATTATTTTTACTCTTCTTTTTATAAAGTTCATCTGTCTTACAACACCTTATAATTTATCACTTTGGGTGACGTAATCCTTTTATGAATCTACGTTGTTACAATTTATTTAACTCTGGTTATCGGTCAAGACAAACTGTAGGTTTCAATTCTCTCTGATGGTAATGTCATGAAAAGGAGTTTCAATTTCTGAACAGTTGCAACACAGTGGATGATATTGCTTTTGGAGTCTCTCTCTCTCTCTCTCTCTCTCTCTCTCTATGGGATGACCTGATAGATATATATATATATATATATATATATATATATATATATATATATATATATATACATATAGTGGTGGACCGGATATCCGCATCATTTTTAACATCCGCATCCGCAGTTCTGACTGCGGATGTTATGCGGATATTACTTCTAATAAATTATACAATTTACAATTAAATTAGCTTATAAAGTAGCTTATAAGGCCCAGTCATGCACATTTCATGTAAAGTATTAATTATTAATGAACAAACAAATATATATAAACCTCAAAATACAAATACCTGGTAACACAGAAAATTGAATGAAACTTGTTTCATGAATTTTCTGTGGCTGAAACTCTTGAGAAAGTTATTATTTTTATCATAATGAAAACATTAATATTAATTTTAATTCTTGTGCATTGCCTGCCGTAATAGTAATATCACGAAATTTTAAAAATTATGTAATATAGGCTCATTCATAATTCTATATTATATTGATACAATAACTAAATATATATATATTAGTGGTGGACCGGATGTCAGTTTTTCAACATCTGCGGATGCGGATGCGGATATTTAGTTATTGTATCATATAATATAGAATTATGAATGAGCCTATATGACATAATTTTTCAAATTTCGTGATATTACTATTACGGCAGGCAATGCACAAGAATTAAAATTAATATTAATGTTTTCATTATGAAAAATAATAACTTTCTCAAGAGTTTCAGCCACAGAAAATTCAATGAAACAAGTTTCATTCAATTTTCTGTGTTACCAGGTATTTGTATTTTGAGGTTTATATATATTTGTTTGTTCATTAATAATTAATACTTTACATGAAATGTGCATGACTGGGCCTTATAAGCTACTTTATAAGCTAATTTAATTGTAAATTGTATAATTTATTAGAAGTAATATCCGCATAACATCCGCAGTCAGAACTGCGGATGCGGATGTTAAAAATGATGCGGATATCCGGTCCACCACTAATATGTATATATATATATATATATCTATCAGGTCATCCCATAAGTAATGTTTTAAGATCGGAATTTGAAGGACAAAAAAAACTTAACTGAAACTTTTTAATCTAGTATATATTTTCCATCGGAATCAATAACACTCTGCCAACGTCCTGCAAGCTTTTCAATGCCATGTTTATAAAATTTATTCGGTTTTGAGGCAAAAAACGTACAAAGACTGGTGTGCAGGTCATTTAAAGAAGTATACTGTTTCTCGTCAAGATAGTTTTGCAGATCCTGAAGAGATGATAATCTGAAGGCGCAAGGTCTGGAGGATATGGAGGATGTGGAAGTTTTTCCCACTCAAGCTCCTCAATTTTTGCAGAAGTGATCCGAGCGGTATGAGGACGTGCATTGTCGTGGTGGAACACGATTCCTTTCCGATTAACCAAAGAAGGTCTCTTCTTTTAGTGCAGTGTTCAATCGATCCAGTTGTTGACAGTAGACTGAGCGGTGATTGTTTGGTTGTATGGTAAGGTTTCAAAGTGTATTACACCACTTTATCCCACCAAACACTAAGCAACACCTTCCGAGGGTGAAGATTTGGTTTTTGGCTGTGGTGTCGCTGGTTCTCCGGCACAAACCCACTGTCAACGGCGCTTAACATTCTGGTACAGTATCCACTTTTCATCACCAGTCACTAAACGGTGCAAAAACGGATCTTGGAGTTCACGGGACTGAAGAGCTGTGCTAATGTTTACCTGCACCCCTCAGATTGTCGACCGACAATTAATGTGGCACCCATTTTCCTAACTTAGGCACTTTCCGAGTTGTTGCAAATGTCGATGGATGGTGGACGGGATGAATTGAGTTTCTGGGCCAATTCTTCGACAGTTGTTGAACAGTCTTTCAAGTGCGGCTAACAGCAGGTCATCATCAAACTCAGCAGGGCGTCCAGAGCGTGCTGCATCTGTCAAACAGCAGTCACCATTCCTAAACTTTTGAAACCATCTTTGACATTCCTCACATGCAGAATATCGTTGCCATAAACGTCCTGAATGTTTCGCGTTGCTTCAGTAGCACTATTCCCTTTTTTGAATTCGTAAAGCATTATATTGCCTGATATGCTCTTCTGATACCGCCATGTTATGAGGGTTCACATAAAGCAAAACACACGTCTTCACTGGTCAAGGTCTGTAAAGTATGTAGCGAAACACGATAGATCTCCTCTTAGATATAACCTTCGGAAAATTTATGCTTCTCTCTCCTCACCTTGCGCGGTATATTCTCCTATACAAGCGTTTCTTTACGTTAATTATACTGCGTGTTTGCAGCTAAAATGTATATAATGTTACGACATGCGGGAGGTGCCCCCTTGGGAAATTGGTTCTGCGCGTATGTAGAAGAATTACTGGCATTTGTTCGAGTGAGGCCCGTGGTGTAATGATTATCATATCTGACCGGCAATCGGAAGATCCCGGGTTCGATTCCCGGGTGGTTACCTCATTTTTCATTTGTTTCGTTCTCTCTCCTCATCTTGCGCGGAATATTCTCCTATACAAGCGTCGTTCTTTACGTTAATTATACTGCGTGTTTGCAGTTAAAATGTATATAATGTTACGACATGCGGGAGGTGCCCCCTTGGGGCATTGGTTTCTGCGCGTATGTAGAAGAATTACGGCATTTGTTCGAGGTGAGGCCCGTGGTGTAATGGTTATCATATCTGACCGGCAATCGGAAGATCCCGGTTCGATTCCCGGGTGGTTACCTCATTTTTCATTTGTTTCGTTTTCTCTTCTCATCTTGCGCGGGATATTCTCCTATACAAGCGTCGTTCTTTACGTTAATTATACTGCGGTTTGCAGTTAAAATTATATATATATTATATATTATATATATATATATATATATATATATATATAAACGTTTTTACAATCAACAAACCGAATAAGACACTACAGAATCAATAAGATGGCTTAAACTTTGATTAATCCTCTCCAATAAAGTTAATACGAACTCTTGAACGCCAATCTATATAAACACTTCCCTTTAATCCCTCACTTTGTGTATTTGCAACCTAATGGCGAATGTCGCATTTATGTTCTTTTATTTTTCTGAACAATTGGTGATTACTTTCTTTTATCTTGTATGTAATCTCAATAGTTTAATCTTGTATGAATGATCAAGTAGCCAGCTACACCTCTCAACATCCGTTTCATTTCTGATCTATTTATTGACAACAACGAAAGGAAAGGCGCACTATATATATATATATATATATATATATATATATATATATTATATATTATATACAGGGTGATCCATTTAAAAACGTACCAAATTAAAAGTAGTACGGTTTTAAATGGATCACCCGGTGTGTATATATATATATAATATATATATATATATAATCCAATGTGTAATATACTGAAACTTTGTAACCCAATGAAGAATACATTTATCAATAGAACTATCCAGTTCAAAGTATGTTAATATAATTAATTAATTAGATTAACTAATCAATGAAAATCACACATTAATGCAATTCCCATTCAGTAGATAATTTTTACGTTCTCTCTCTCTCTCTCACTGTATATATATCTATATATAATATATTCTGTACATCTTGCTCCTGAAGAATCATGCACCAGAAATGATGATAACTGGGAGTGTCTATAATACAAACTAGCGAAAATTGCAATAAACTGAATACTGATATGGATGTTCTTTTGACCAGAGTCCAGGGGTGGGGAACCCTTGGCACGCGTGCCAAACGTGGCACGCCAACGACTTTTTCCGGCACGCGATTCCCCGGGCTCACCTTAAAAAAAAATAAATAAATAAATATCCAAATTCTTCGCTGAGTTTTATATTTTAACTTAATGTTTTCTGCTAAAAAATGGTAAAGATTAACTTCTGTTTAATATATTATGTAGGTAAAATAACATTTTATTTTCTCTGTAATTTTTATGTATTATTCATAAGGGATAAGAATCAATAAAAGAATATCTTTAATTTTATTTTCTTTCATTGTGCTTTAGTCAAGTAAAACGATATGAGATTGGCACTGGTAATGTATTGGGAAAACTTGAAAAACTATGGCTGATTGATCTGATATATATAAAAAAAAAAAAAAATCAGAATTATGTTTTACTCTTTTGCTGATATTAAAAATTGCGTTTATAATTGTGTGGCTTGTATAGGCAGCTATAATTACACTTAAAGGCTAATAAAAAATATCCACGCTATCAAACAGGTAGAACGACCTTCAAGAAAAATTCGTCACTAAATTTTACATTTATTCAATCTTACATGACTTACAATAATCACTCTTACAATATTCTTTGATTTTACCGCTCCAGTGTATTTTTTGATTATTTGAAAAGGTTCTCCCAGTACTTAAAAGGCACCAAATAATAATATGTTCCCCAAAATTTCGGTTGGCACGTGAGAAAATTTTGCATCAAAGATTTGACGATTTTGGCACGCTCACTTAAAAAGGTTGCCCACCCCTGGACTAGACGAACACAGAGCAGTGTTGCTGTCAGTAGTGATGAACACGTACGAAAGCTTCGTCAGTACTTTAACCCTCTATTTGCTCAGCAGTATGCTGTGAGCTGCTCGTACCCTTAAATGGGCGTATGGGCGGAATGGTGCTTAATGTAAACACGTGTTTAACCCGTTATATTTCCACTTAAACTATGCATCGATGATTATATATATACTAGCTAAAGTGGGCCCTACGGGCCCATTTAGCTACGCCCGTGGTGCTGGGGCCTATGGCCTCAGTAATTGGGGAGCCGCAGACCCCTCCCGTTACCGGGGAGTCAATTATTCAGTCAATAAAACTATAGAAAAGAATGCAGCCATAAAAATCTTAAGCTTCACAAATCTTGATACAATGCTAAATGAATTTCTGATATAAAAGAAAATTGACAACTCGAAGACTTTTTGAAAGCCGTAAAAATATTTAGTCTGTAATGGTTGCAGCACCAGTATGAAAGTGCATAAAAAGAACTCATTTGGTAAATTTTTGAACTTAGCCGCAGATTAAATTTTGGCTCAAAGCTGAACGCAAAAGCAAATATTTTTTACACTTTTTAAAATTATAATTAAAAGTAGAATTCATTACGCCTTTTTCTAATGCATTAAAACACAAATATCGCCCATATATATCAAGAATCTTCTCTTTTCGAGCGTGACAGACTGACAGACATTCCTGGGTGTTTATATTAATAATATATTCGAGATGGAAAGGAATGAGAAAGTATAGAAACTGGTACTGTGTGCTCTCCTTAAAGGAGGAGAAGTAAAGAGAGAGTGAGGCAACATTGCCGCGAAGAGAGAGATAATGAAGACAATCAGTAAGAGGCGGGGAATTGAGGAGACGAAAAGCCTTTGATTCCACCCAGTCAAGTAAGTACGAGTATATATACTCATATATATATATATATATATATATATATATATATATATTTATTTTTTTAAGAGGTATGAGTATGGGTATAGAACTTCATTTATAGAAATTTTATTTATAGAACTAAAAAAATTAGTTATTGATACAGAAATATAGACATGAATTCTGAATGCCACCCTCACATTAGTAAACATCACCTGCATGTTATGTCCCAAATCTACGTGCACATCGTGTCTAACAAACCTGCATCCAAAAAGAGTATTTACAGACACAATAAGAAAGAATTTTTTACCTGACTGAAAATATTTCAGTGGAAATCTACTGAACCAAACTATCTGAATAACAATTTAGCTTTTGTTTTAGCTTGGTAAATGTGCATTCTGCATTCGGAGAACCAATAAAGCCACAACTTTCCATTTTCTGCCGTTTTTCAGGGGTGAATTAAGGAAAACTCGAAATTTAGAGTTCCTTGTTCCATGCACGGTCTGTGTGTAACACACACACACACACACACACACACACACACACACACACATATATATAGATATATATATATATATATATATATATCTTACAGGAAGGAGGGGCCAAGGACAAATGCCCCCAAAAGTGCCCCTCACATAGAAGAAGAAGACAGCCAAAATCAAGGTCTGAGGTTTTCAAGATGCCTGGACATTGCGTTTGAAAGATGAGAGGTCATAAACATGAGGAAAGATGGATTGAGGAAGATTGTTCCAGAGTTGACCGGTTGAGTACATGAATGACTGAAAATACCGATTAACCCTTGCATTAGATAGTTGGACAGAATACGAATGAGAATGTGTAGAAAGTCTGGTACTGCGTGCTCTCCTCAAAAGAGGATGCATGCAGTTAGAGAGTTCAGAAGAGCAATGTCCGTTATGATTGATAACAGGAATATCCCCAACTATAATATCAGATCACAACATTAATGAAATAACAACCAATATAAAAGCATCAGGGAAGGAAAGAACACGCGCTATAGAAAGAGGCAATTTTGAAATTTTTAATTTTCACTCCAAAGCTATAAATTGGGAAGGTAAGGTGTTGCATCCAGTATGGAAGCAACAGACTGGAAAGCCATTTTTAAGGATGGAAGAGATGCCTAATAACCCTCGAAGAGAAGATGCCCACAAATTGTAGAAAAATATGTCCCAGAAAGCAACAAACAGGAAAGAAAAGTTTGAGAGACAAAAAGAGGCCACTGTTCCGCAAGAGAAAGAGAGTAACTGAAAATTTAAGAAACTGCAAGGACAATAACATCAGAAAAATAGTAAACGACAAACTACTGTAGAGAGCATAGATTGCGTCATACAGGGTTTAATTGAGAACCATACAAAGAAAGAAGAAGTCGCCGTTATAGAAGCGATAAAGGTAAACTCAAAATACTTCTATAATTTTGTAAAAAGGAAATCGAAAAGTTACGCGACCATCGGACCTTTGAAAATGAAAACATTGCACTGGCCACTGACCGATGATCTAAAAGAAGTATTCAAAATATTAAGAGCCATTACGATAGAAACGCGTTCTTTGAAGAAGAATTACAAAGGAAAGGTATAACGGACTTTGACTTCACAATAGATGAGCTATGAACTTCACACGAGCTATAAGGAAACTAAAAGTATGCTCAGCAGCAGGCCCCGACAAAAGGAATGTTACACTGATTAAAAATTACAAGAATGAAATACCTAATCTTCTATTCTGGACATGGAGACAATCACTAGACATGGGAGAAACACCGAACATCCCGAAGAGAGCGAACATAGTTCCAGTTTAAAAAGAAGGAGATCATTCTAAGCCAGAAAAGAAAAAATCTATGACTTTTGGAGACTCGGAAAGAATTAAGCGATAACCAATATGGATTCCGGCCAGGAAGATCGTGCCTATCACAACTAATGGAACTATAACAATATTATACACAGACTTTGCTAAAGCGTTCGACAAATGTGACCATGGAACCATAGCACATAAACTGAAATATATGGAGATAACAGGAAAAGGAGGAAAATGGAAATATAATTTCAAGGAATTCAAGGAATATCTTCATCAGAGTCAGAGAATCCATAGCTCAGTACCTCAAAGAACGATATTACCTCCATTACTATTCATAATCATGCTAACTGATATAGACATTGAGGTTATCAGTAAAAGCACATTCTTTGCCAATGCCACAAAAATTAGTAGAAAAATAAGAAACCCAGATGATATATAATCTCTACAATTGGTCTGAAGGCAATACGAAATTTAATACTGAGAAATTTCAAATGTTAAGGTACGGAAAAGGGGAGGAACTAAAATCCATGGAATGGACAGAAAATTCACAGAAACTCAAAGGCAAAAGATTTAAGAGTTACAATGACATGACTCGAAATTTGAAACACAAAATAAGATAGCAGTAAAACAAAGTAAAGAGAATAACTGAACAGATACTGAGAACCTTTGAAAGAAGGGACAGGAATATAATGATTCCTCTGTTGAAAACTCTGATCACACCGAAGTTGGAGTATTGCTCAGTCTTAATATCCCCATATAAAAAAGAAGACACGAGTCAACTTGAAGGAATTCAGAGAAGCTTCACAGCCAAGATCAATGGACGCAAAGAACCAAATTACTGGGAAAGGTTACGTGAATTAAATTTATATTCGCTGGAAAAAAGAAGAGGTAGGTGTACTATTATTTACTCTTAAAAAATAATGGAGGTACTAATCCCTAATCTCACTTTGAACCCTATAACTACTCAAACAACAGTGGAAAGTAGGAAAGGAAGAATTTGTAGAGTTCCCAAACTAAAGGCTAGACAAAGAACATCCTCAACCCTGAAGAAAATAGATTTTCTTGCATGTAAGAAATACTGTAGTTATCTACTGTAGTAGTTTATCTTTCCGAGTAGATGATTAAGCGAAAATAATTACAGGCTTCAAAACTACTTCCCCATATAAGATGCACTTAATAAGAGGATTTGTCTGTCGGTAAAACTGTGATCAGTAATGATTTTAACCAGTTCAACAAGTTGCCAAAGGAAAACAAAACACGAGTGGTGTATTGGTAGAACTCTTCAAAAGAAGACGATGCCTGGCTCAGAAAAATGCCAGATGAGCCGGGAGGACCTGGCTATGTGAAGTGGAGAGCGCAAGAAACCAACTCTATACCTCACGAGTCCAATTCAAGAGGAGGGGCAACAAGCCTGACCTCTATAAAATGAAGAATCATCGCGCGGAAAACCTGAGAGGTTAAAAGGAAAGATATATACTGTACGCAGTATATGTAATAATGTATATAAGATACAGCTGGAAACAGACTTTTTCATTATAACAAAATCACTTCCAACACAAAACTTTGACGGATTTCATACATAAGATATTGGTTTGAGTCTCATTAATCTTATAAATGACTTATCATGATCAACCACATTTAGTAGTTTTTAAGATAATTAAAATTTCGTGCTAAACTACTATAAAACGAACTTCAGAGAAGGCTTAACTGCGTATAACGTTGTCCGTATCTCCTGATTTTTAAGCGTTACAAAATCCTTTTATAGAGAATTCATCTATTTCGCGTTCCCATAATCCTATCTGACATTCATTATAGAAATACATTTGTTTGAAATACGTTAATTTACTCCTCATTACAGACTCATTAGTTATGGATGACTTCACGCAACGACCCCGTCAATGACAATGAGCGAGTTGATTTACAGGCTCCCAATTTTAGCTTTGTTTTCCTGCGGCTTTTTATTTTCTTAAAAATTTTTAGAATATATTTTGCACACAATATTGTATACAATTTTATAACATTTACACGTGATTCACACGCACGCAAACAGACAGACACATACATACATACATACATACATACATACATTATACATATATATATATGTGAAAAGTGCCCTTTTTTATGTTTTTATTTTTATTTCTATCGTACCCATGTTATTTTTTTCCTTTTTATGTGGGAAGGAGGGGGTCGAGGAGGAATATGTAGCTAGATATAAATTAAATTTTGTTTATTGATGCGAGTGCAGGGGATTAACGCGTAAAAACGCTTCTGCTCAAAAAAGCACTCGTGTTTCTCTCGGGTGATGAAATCTGAAATAGACTGTTTAAACTTTTGTCCTGGGTTAGCCTAGTGTTTAGCGCCCGCGACTCCAAGTCAGATGTCCTGGGTTGGAATCCTGGTATATATATATATATATATATATATATATATATATATATATATATATAATAATCATTGATGCATTCATAACACTGGTATGCATCAATTTTGCTGTCAAGGGTTTTGTAAGTGATTCTTATAGAGTTTTTCCTGCTGATTTCGAATCTGCAATCCGTTTTTCTCAATCAGCTCAGGTTATCCGGCTATGGCCTCATAAGTAAAATAGAATTTTTCGTGATTTTGTCAAAGCGGAATTGGAACAGTAACATCTATCATCACTTGTTTCACTTGTATAATATTTTTTTACTTTTCAGGCATATAGATAAAATATTTCATAATGAATAGAGCGTGTAAAAATGATCCCAATAGATTCTGCTACATATGTGGGACGGTTACCATGCCAAATAACCAGTCCCAAATCACTAAATTTGTGAAGACAATGTATAGAGCATACTTTGGAATTAAGCTAGGGGACCAGGACAAAAATCTCGCCCCTCATATATGCTGCAAGACGTGCATTGAAAATTTGAGAAGATGGAGCAAAGGCAGAGCGAAATCTTTGCCTTTTGGAATTCCCATGATTTGGAGAGAAGGAAAGGATCACGTGACAGATTGCTATTTCTGCATGACAAAACTCCAAGGTGGGCTTATAAATTTATTTTTCTTAAATATTTTGAAATCCTCGTATGAAACTTGACATAATATTCACCATAATGTAATATTCACCATATATAGCATAATATTCACCATAATGGTAATCATATTTACATATACATATTGTTATAGAAAATACATTTACACATACATATTGTTATACAAGTTACATTTACATATACAATGATTGTATATTTTCTTTCTTTTTCTTTCATATTGTCCCCGAAGGGACAATATGAATGAAAAAGAAAGAAAAAATATAGAGACTCCATCGACCTATTTCATATCTTACAGACCGCAGCCTTCCCTCACGAGCCGCCACTGCCTGAATGCTTCTTCTATTTCATATGCAAGTTTTATATCCATGTTTCTTTTTCTATTTTCAGGAGTTAACAAGAAGAATAAACACATTGTTGTATACCCTGACATTCCTTCTGCTATAAGACCTGTACCCCATGGTCCTGGAATTCCAATACCCGACCCACCTCAAACCCTGGACTTCGATGATTCAATGACCAATGCCAATGACCAGTCCCAGTCGTATATACCTCAAAATACCGCTTCAAATGAGCCGAGGCCTCTCAACCAGGCCAAACTTAATGATCTTACCAGGGATTTAGGACTTTCCAAATTAGCTGCCGAGATCTTGGGCTCACGACTTCGAGAGGACAACTTGCTGGCTCCGGGAACAACATTCTCCTGTATAGGAAACGAGAGGAAGAATTCCGCAAGTTTTTTGCAGTGCACGAAAATACCTCTTCCTTAGTGTACTGCTGCAATGTTGAGGGGCTAATCGAATCCTTGGGCCTGCCATATAACGCATCAGAATGGAGGCTATTTATAGACTCGTCTAAACGAAGTTTGAAAGCAGTACTTCTCAACATTGGGAATAGGGTCGCATCAGTCCCTGTAGCACATTCCGTACAACTTACTGAGAGCTACGATAACATGAAAATTTTACTGGATGCTCTCGTATACTACCAACATAACTGGAGGATCTGTGGAGATTTGAAGGTAATACTAATATCATAAGTAAACTATTGCTATTGACTATGTTGTTTTTCCAAAGGTTATTTGAGAGCGTATAAGAACACTTAACTTCCCCACAGAAGTGATACAGTCCAATGCATAGATTTTTTTATCTGATAGAACAAATTCTCTAAATTCTTTAAATATTTTCATTTTTTTTCAGATTGTGGCATTTGTATTGGGAATGCAAGGGGGATACACGAAATACCCATGTTTCCTCTGCAAATGGGATAGCCGAGCGGATGAGAAGCACTATGCACAGCGTGAATGGGCATCCAGAGAGAATTTTGAACCTGGGTCGCATAATGTCGTTTCAGTGCCCCTTGTACCACCAACAAAAATTTTGCTCCCACCACTTCATATTAAGCTGGGCTTGATGAAAAATTTCATCAAATCAATGAATAAGGAGGGTTCAGCATTCCGATATCTCGAGAGTAAATTTCCTCATATATCTGATGCTAAACTAAATGCTGGGGTTTTTGATGGTCCTCAAATTCGAACTTTGATCAAGGATACTCAGTTCGAAAACGCAATGACTCCAACTGAGAAGAATGCCTGGCAGGCATTCAAATCAGTTGTCACTGATTTTCTTGGCAAGCGTAGAAGTCCAGAATACGAGTCCGTTGTCGAAAACTTGATGGAAGCTTTCAAAGCTCATGGGTCGCGCATGTCCATAAAAATGCACTTTTTGTGGTCCAACTTGGACTATTTTCCTGAAAATTGCGGGGATTATAGTGAGGAACAGGGTGAACGATTTCACCAAGATATCAAAATAATGGAAGAGAGGTACCAGGGAAACTGGGATATCAATATGCTGGCGGACTATTGCTGGTGTTTGAAGCGAGACGTGCCCGAAGAAAAACACAGACGGAAAGCCAGAAAAACTTCATTCCTTCCTCAATAAACTTTTTTCCATATTCATTGTATGAATAAAAGTATTTATTCACACAATGTTTTCATTTTTCACGAGTGTTCTTATAATATTACTCGTATCTACAGTGTTTAAGCTAAAAAAATCAATAAATTTGGGGATAAAATTGGACTTATAATAAATGGCCAATAGAGAAAAAACCTGACCTGATTGAGGAAAACCAATGTCATTTTCGAATTCAGCATGGTCGAATTATATAATATGAGTTGAAAAACCCCTCACAGCAGACAAAAAAATTTCATATGCATACCAGTGTAATTTAAGTAAAAGTATATCATAGATCAAATGAAATTACTGTACATTTGCATCAAAAATAATAAAATACAATTCTTTTAAGTGAACTGTAATATTCACTAAATATTAAATTTACTCTTATTAAATTTAGGCATTATTATTTGGCCAAATTCCGCGAATATGAGCAGAACACTCATTAGTGTATAACTGCCGAAGGCACTCGGAATATCTTGCATGCAAGAAATACTGTAGTTATCTATTTTAAGTAGTTTATCTTTCCGAGTAGATGATTAAGCGAAAATAATTACAGGCTTCAAATCTTCTTCCCCAAATAAGATGCGCTTAAAATAACAGGATTTGTCTGTAGGTAAAACTGTGACCAGTAATGATTTTAATAAACCGCTAAATGCTTCTTCTTTGGCACAGATTTCACATTAATTCTGGCAAACAAGAGTGGTCAAAAAATCTCCAACCATTGATCGATAGTGCATATATATATATATATATATATATATATATATATATATATATATATATATATATATATCGGCTATTGATTGGTGGCGCGGAAAACGCAGTTTAATAATAAACAGGAACACCAGAGAAAATACAAACATCCTTCAAGGTTTAATAGTACCAACGTTTCGGAATGCACTAATTCCATCTTCAGGGCTAAAACAATAAAATGCCAAATCACATACAAAATACAATTTGCTTAATAACAATTTAAAATAAACTTAAAAAATTATAAAAAGTAGCTAATTAAATGTAAAACATTAAAACTAAAAGGTAAATAAATGTGAAGTTAAAAAGTTAAAATTATAAAAAGCAAAAGCATTAAAATTGAAACGTAAATAAAATAAACTAGTACCTTAACCAAAACATAGCAGATCTATCGATGATTCGTCAGAATTTAGGTCTGGTTTTAGTTTATAAATAAACAGAGACTCCATAATTTTAAGCTTAAGGTCAGAGCTTCCGGCAGCAAGAACGGCGAAATTAGACTGTGAAATTGGGTGGTTATTGTTGTGCGAGTGATTACGTATGAGAGAATTAGGTGGTTTGCCAAGGGGTAAATTTGTACGGACCGATTTACCGAGATGTTCGTAAATACGGGATTTTAAATGTCTTTTAGTTTTACCTATATATGACCCCATACAGTGGTCACACTTGTATTGATAAACTATGGATGACTTAAGAAGTGTAGGAATAACATCCTTGTATTTAAATAAATGGTAAATCGATTTAGACGGGGTGAATATAATTTTTATACATAGTTGTGGGTAGAATTCCTTGAGCAATTTTATATATATATATAGGGTGTTTCATAGCATGTGGGACGCACTTTCAGGATGGATTCAGGACCTGAAAACAATGAAAAAAGTGTGTGTGTATATATATATATATATATATATATATATACATATATATATATATATATATATATATGCCCGAAATCGCTTTGTTTCCGAGTTACAGACCGTTTTGTGTTCCAGCAATTCTTTCCGCAAACTGTTTACAAACACTGCTTGCCGACAATGTTTGTGAGTGTGTACGAGACTTATTTCATGTATGGCCTTGCTGATTGTAATGTTTCGTACACTCTATAACATGTTTCAATATCGTTGAATGTAGAACCATCAGTCAGTCAGAAGTGCATCGCGGTGTTTCACTGTTCGTATTCGTAACTTCTTACCGTGAATAAGTGCAGTCCAGTGAAAAGAAAAACCTTAAAAGTTTTTGTGCTATTCAGTGATAGTGTGCATTTGAAGTGAGAATGGAGGCTTATTCAAACAGAGAAATGGCAGACATGCATCTCATGTATGGACTTGCCGAGTGTAATGCGGCCGCAGCCAGATGTCTGTATGCGGAAAGGTTTCCGAATTGCCGCCTGCCAGATAGAAGACCTTTCAGAGAATAGACGAGTGTCTTGGTGATATAGGATCATTCAACAAGCGAGTTTCAGATAGTGATAGACCAATCAGCGCCAGAACTGTTGAGTTGGAGGAGCGGGTCCTGAATCGGGTGGAGGAACATCCTGGTGTCAGCACCCGAAGGATAACAGCAGCAGAGGGTGTAAGATACACAACTGTGTGGAGAATTTTACAGGAACAACAGCTTTACCCATATCACATTCAGAGAATACAAGGCTTTACTGAAGCTGATTTCCCACCACGAGAGGCATTTTGTACTTGGTTCCTTCAAGAGTGTGCTCGCGATCCTCTTTTTCTATTCTCCGTGTTGTTTTCTGATGAGGCTGCCTTCACAAGAAATGGCGTGATCAATTTTCACAACACTCATCCTGGGCCGAAGAGAATCCGCATGCCATCATCTAGTCAAGGCACCAACAACAATTTAGTATCAATGTATGGGCAGGACTTATTGTCGACAACTTAATCGGTCCTTTTGTTTTGCCTGGAAGATTAACAGGAGAATCCTATTCCAATTTTTTAAGGAATAATTTAAGCGATTTACTAGATGAAGTTCCTCTTGGTGTCCGATGTCGTATGTGGTTTATGCATGACGGCGCTCCTCCTCATTTTAGTCGAGTAGCCAGAGACTATTTGGATGACCATTTCCCTGATAAATGGATAGGCCGTGGAGGACCCATTGCGTGGCTTGCTCGCTCCCCGGACCTGAATCCACTCGATCTTTTCCTGTGAGGTCATCTGAAATCCATCGTTTAAGTGACACCCATTGACAACTTGAAATGCTTCGTCAACGTGTATAACAAGGATGCCACAAAATCCGAGCAATACCTGGAATGTTTGAACGCGTCAGGCAGTCTATGACAAGGCGTGTTATTGTTTTCAGGTCCTGGACCCATCCTGAAAGTGCGTCCCACATGTTATGAAACACCCTTTGAAAAAACTATATAGGGCTATGGGTTGATTGCCTGTTGACCCTCATCCGTTGAAAATTTCCAGCAGATTTCGGTGGAGAGTTAACGACAAAAACCCTACGTTTTTTCGTTAAAGAGTTATGTATGTGGAGGTCTTCAAAGGACCTCATCAAGTAGTGATTTTATTGGTTATTAAATTTATTTGCCTTCGGTATTTTAGCGCTGCCTAATGGTAAGGAAAGAAATTACCTTACCTTATTATTTCGTTGGGTTTCGCTTCTGGTTGTAGGGCGCGACGATCATGGAGTTACACAACGAGTTTATTTGATTTAATTAATATAGGCAATCACTATATTTAAATTCCTGAAGGTATAGGCCTATCCTTTTGAGTTATTAGGTTTATATTACTCGTTATTCACTCAGAACTTAAAGGAAGATTAAGTACACCTTCCTTGCTTACAAGCATGGCTTCATATAAACAGCTCTCAGTGGGGCAAAAATATAAATCTTTTCTTAGGAATTCGCTGATTTTACAAAGTTCGTTGACTCTTCTCTCGAAGTAATTTTCATGAGTCAGCAATGGAAAATTTTTATATGAAATAATTCGTTTTTCTTGTTGTTATGCAGGCCCAATGCCTACATATGGCGTTCTATGTATGGCAATTAATTTCATTCCCAATAGGCTATGTCGCCAATCCCGAGGCAATTTTGTAGATATTTAATTCAATTAATTAATAATTTGTATTTAATTAAGAAATAAAGGTATCATATACGATACCATATTGTAAGTATGTATAGTTTTTCCATACACCCTGTATATATATATATATATATATATATATATGGCACCTCCCAAAAAGTCTGTTTTTATTTGCCCGTTATTTTATAATGAATTTATACTCGTATTTTATTACTCAGTGTTTCTTCTTCAGAAAGGTAATAGATTGGGGTTTTTATTCCGCATGTACCTATATAAATATACCTCTATATTTCTAATCTTTTATTACTTAATAACTAATAAATATTGTATCATATATTAAAACCATTCTTTCACCATTTCATACTTAAAGAAATAACTTTTCCTAATTTCTTCGAAATTAAGAACAGAGGATACCGCTACCAATAGACTATAGCCTAGTAAGGCCATGGAAGACCTTACCCTAGATTTACAGTAGTTTCAGCAGGATGGAACAGCTTTACACACTGCTAGTGAAACTCGCAAGTTTTTAAGAAAACATTTTTCTGGGCGACTAATATCTCTTCATGAGCCAGGGGAATGGTTCCCATACTCACTTGACGTCACACACCCTTGACTTTTTTATGCGGGGTTACATAAAAGACAGGATCTATTCTGCCAAGCCTAATACACTTGAAGACCTAAACACCAAAGTCTTTGAGATAATCGACAACATCCCAGCTGAGCTATTTCCAAGGATTATTTAAAAAATTTGCGTAAGATTGAATATTGTGTTAGAAAAAATGGCGATTATACTCAACATGTTTATTTAAGGTCAATAAACGCCTATGCTTTACGTACCTATTCCGTTTGCCTTCGTGTCTAGATTCCTTTTTTTTTTAAGTTTAGAACATTTATTTAGAAACAGAAACATTTTAAGAAATAGAAACATTTTCATATATATATATATATATATATATATATATATATATATATATGAAATACTAATATAAATTTTAGTGATGTTAAGACTAATGTCAGTGACCTTACTAGTAACACTGTATCAGTATGTATTCAATATGTATGTATGTCTGTATGAGTTAATCTTTTAAGTATCAATTTTTGCATTTGTCTTCTCTGTGCTATATTGAGTATGATCAATATGTTATATATGTTGGGGTAAATGTGATAAATTGGTAATTATGCATATTTACCGGTAAATATGCATAATTGAAAATATCATGACTTAACCTAACCAATTGTCAAGGGCGTACAGTTGACCTAACCGGGCAACCTTGAATGCCCTGTTAGGTCAATTGAATTGAATGCCAGGTTAGGTCAATTGAATGCCCGGTTAGGTCAACTGTACGCCCTTGACAATTGGTTAGGTTAAGTCATGATATTTTCAATTATGCATATTTACCGGTAAATATGCATAATTACCAATTTATCACATTTACCCCAACATATACACTGCTAAAAAAAATTTTTACGATATGTAAGAAATTTTTTAATGACAAAATAAAACATTAAAATCTAAATAGTTAAACCCCTTAACAAAAATGAATAAATAAATAAATTTTAACAACACACTCGCGCTAAACAAACTTCTTCAGCATTAATTTTAGATAAATCCTTAATTTTAATAATTTTTTTTTTTAACACCAAGATTACTTCTTTAACCTGTATTAATCAGTTTTTAATATAGGAACAAAATGTAAACCAGAATAAAGATTTTTCTTTGGGGAATTTGTTTTGATATTTTATCTCGCCATATCCTGTGCACTGCAACCCTGGAATCAATCAATACATCCTCCTGGATATCACAACTTGGGGAAACTGTAGTAATTTGGGAGGAGATTCAACGGCAAAGAAATTGTTTATATCATGTTTCACTAGGAGGACTGGGAATAAAGGGGGGGGGGATCTGCCTACGTATTTAGTTCATCTCAAAACCTTTAAAGTCGAATTGTAAATTATTTTACGAAATATTTTTATTTTATTAATTAATTTATTTATTTACAAATATATATAGTTTTCGTAGATGAGTATAATTTCATTATTAAATACAGATGCTGCATACAGTTGTAAACTGCCTTTCGCAAACGTGGCCGCTTTACGGGCCGAAATCTACGACTGTAATTAGATATAATTATAATTATATTTATATAATAGATATAACTACACGATTTTTATAATAGACTTAACTACTAAAGGGAACTTACAGACTAGGACATATACTTTTATTAGATGCTTAGTAAGACTAACGAAATGAGAGGCGTGATGAAAAGTAATAGGAGAGATTTTTAGAAGGAGGAGGATGAGAATTTTAATAAGGAGAAAGGGATCACCTGAAGACTAAAGCCCCAATGTCAATCGCCCTTGATGATTGGTTAGGTTGAGTCGTAATATTTTCGTTAGTTTTAACGAAAATATCACGACCAAACCTAACCAATCGTCAAGGGCGATTGACATCGGGGGGCTTTAGTCCTCATGTGATCCGGAGAAAGAAAAGAGTGCCTTCAGTAACTTTGGAATTTGTTAAGTTTTAATTATGATCTTACGTTACGTTATTAGGGCCTACATTAAATTATATACTTTTAACTTTGGTTTTGCTTCCACCGAATTGTTCATTCTGACGAAAGTCCTGCTTGTTACCCCACCTTAGACCAACAGTTTAATGTGGAATCAGAACCACGACCTACTACGGGTGGTCTGAAATTACGAAGTCCTCGCCCGCACGCGAACTCATAACCTCCAGATCAGTTATACCACTAGGCTACCTAGGGTACCCATTTGGCAACCAACCAATTTTTATTATATGGAAAGATAAAAAGCTGGATTTGCTGCGCGCCAACTGCTATTACCGGGAATCGAACCCGTGGATTCTTAGTTAGCGATGCTAACCACTACACCACCGATGCGCATTTTAAACCAAAATTACAAAACGTTATACTTTTATTTTATATGTTTTATTAATTGTAGGTAGCTAATCTTTTGTTGTACTATTTTCTATGCAATTAAACGTTAATCTGCAAAGCCAGTAACGTCCAACATTTAAGGGACGAATTAAATGAAACTAAATATCTATAGTCCAATTAACAATGCTGTGTTCTCTGTTAAAATTATTGTAATATTGTTAAAAATTACAATATTTTATTATTTATTTTTACATATATTTTACATATTATTCTCAATATTATATACAAAAGTGCATTCAATAAAAACCCAGGAAATAAAGCATGAACTATATTGTAATTTTAAAAGTCAGAATTTTAAGTCTTCCTTGGTGGAGTAGTGGTACAGATAGTACTGATATCACTTCTATCATTGAAAGCTGTACGCATGTTTCATCAAGTGATCAATGAATTATTTACCATATAAAAAGGGTTTTATTTATTTAAGTTTAAAAACTAACCATTGAACAGAGAAAATAGAAAAATTAATTTTACGAAATATTTTTTAACCCACGTTTATAACTTCAGAACATTTTCTTAATAAAAAGCAACTTTCTCATGCAGGAAAAAATTTTGTTTTTACTTTGAAGAAACTATTTTTATCAGTGTAGATACGTGGATTTATCAGAACTCAAATGTCAAATTTAAGCATACCGGAACACCAGTTATCTGAATGTGCATTTGGTCACTTGTTAAGAGGAAAACTTTTAAAGTTAACATATTAAAACTTGATGTATAAAATTAATAGGTATTCTTGTCTGTAAGTTCTCTGCCGTCTTTAAATCTTTATATAAATATTTCATTATATTTAAGTAATATATTTCAGTCTCTTCAAAGCAGTTAACAACTGTATACAATATTTATGTTGCACTAACGAAATATATATACCCATCGATGCAAACTTCATAGTTTTTTATATAGTACTAACGTAATTAAACGGGGCAGACCCTAAAACCTTAAGCTAATGCTAAGCTCATTATGTACACAAAAAGAAAGTAACAGGAGATCTATAACTGTCTGTCCGATTTTACCTTACCTTGTTGCATCTCTTCGTAATCGTGATTGGGGAGTACACCCCCCTCCGTTGAAATAAGAAGCTGTTGAGGAATAAACTTTGTTGGAGAAGTGAAGTTCAGAGGATGGGATGGGGAGGAATGATGTTCGTCTTGAATGGAAATCCAGTCTTCCATCGCGGAGTATTCAGACGACAAAATAAAGCAAACGTTTCAAGCGAGATGCGATAAATTTTCATTTGTAAATCAAACATACTAAATTAGTCAATTTATATATTCTTGAACATAATACGTATTTTAAGCGTTTGTTAATGATATCCTTTCATATTTAGTTTAAAAATGTTAACATTTTATCATATAATTGTTTCCAATAAATAAGGACACAAACCTAGAGATAAAAAATGTTAATACAACTTTCACTACTGAGGATGATGAATAAAGTTAATGTACTTAGGATAAAATTAGATAAAAATCTGAACTCCATGCAGAGGTCAAATGCGGAATAGCGAATGCAGAATATCCAGATATTTTCTGTTCATTTAAACCTCAAAACAAAATATTCCTCAAAATGTACTTCTTACCCTGTACTATTCTTTCCTACATATTTACTGTACTGCATATCAGAATGAGGTTGCGTAAGGAATCTCATGAAATAGCCCTTACAAATGACCTACAACTACATACTTGCCAACCCTACCGCTTTTCACATTATCACACGAACAACATGCAAATAATATCAAATCTTTTATGTTCAGAATGCACTGGAGTGCATCATTTGAGGCTAGATTTTCAAAAAATTTCCCGAGGAAGGGGCATGTTCCGGGACCCCCTGGTACTGATTACAAATCCTACCGCTTTTACTTTTCAAAATGTTGGCAAGTATACAACTAATATTTGAATCTTTCAAATAATGACGACCAGCAATCTCACGATTCCCTCAAGTTTGAACACTTAATATTCAAAATCTAAACAACTTCTACAACTTCTAAAGACGGCTGTTAATATGCATAAAATTGTAATTAACGGGCAATATAGTTTTCGCCTTCGCAGAGCAGTCAGTAACAGCAAAATCGTAGCCATAATAAAAGAGCGCAAACTAAATTATACAATGGAAATTGTAGAAAACTCTTTCTCTTTCAAAGGCCCAGATGTGTGACTGCAATACTTTTAATTATTTCACAGGTTCCATCGTTAAATATATTCTGCAAAGTATTGGCCCACGCCTATTTCGGAGTATTTAAGAAAATACCTTGATTATCTCTTTCAACATTTCATTATCTGCGAGTACGCTTTGAATTAATTAATAAATCTAATTGACTTCATAAAAAAAACGTTCTCATAAATGTCTTACCAGAACGTAATTTGTTTTTTCTGTTTCTCACTGAATAAATGCACTATATATATATATATACTAAACAAATAATTATATTTATTCCAACAAATATACTTCACTTTTATGCAAAGTTTGTATTACTCGAAAATTTCTTAAATTGTAACTTCCTGCAAGGCGAGTCGAAAGTCCCGCTTTGTTTTTATAATTTATTATTTTTATAGTTTTTAATTTTTAATGTAAATGGAAACTTCATTTTGGGGTCATTTGGGAAATAAATGTCTACTATTAAGGCCATTTATGCCAGATGGAACCCTTCACATTATGCCAGCATGCCAGATGGAACCCCTCACATTATGCTTATTATGTCTGTTCATTAATGGCTTGATGACCATTCCTCTCGCCGTTAGATTGCTAGACGAGGACTGGCGGAGTGGCCCTCCTGATGTA
This sequence comes from Bathynomus jamesi, assembly GCA_023014485.1. Taxonomy (NCBI): domain Eukaryota; kingdom Metazoa; phylum Arthropoda; class Malacostraca; order Isopoda; family Cirolanidae; genus Bathynomus; species Bathynomus jamesi. Next base: position 125,060 of record JAJOZX010002560.1, read on the forward strand.
TGGAACTCTCTTAGTGCCTCTCTGACAGGCATAATAGTCAGTCAGGAGGGCCAGAAACTCGCAAAGCGCTCAGGACAACTATGGCCCATTGTACTAACTGCTGGATTATTATTACTCTCTGATCTAAGGACGCTGGCGACTTTTTCTTTATGTACATGGGGCAAAGAAAACTACCAGCAAAATCACATGATTTAGAAAATGAAAAGACAACACACTCGACGTGGTGATTTTCCCCAAATTAACATTAGTTTGCGTTTCAGTAAATGTAGAGAACACGCAAACGATTCTATTGAGATTCAGTGACAATTATTGAGAGGCAAGTTATTATCGTCTTTCAGATGTCATAAAAATGAAGGTTCTACTTTTATGAAAATAAATTTATTAACGGGTAGATAGACAATACCTTTCCAATCGGTGGCAGGTATAAATATTCATGTTTATTTTTACGATAATCTAACAAAATTTTTATCGATTTTTCTTACACAATAAAGATTTAAAATCTATTTATCTTGCCTGAATGAAGAACTGTCCTCCATACTGCAAATTTATATAAGAATTCCAACACGGATGAAATGCATGCATACGATATATAGAGTGCGTGTATATATATAATTATATATATAATATATATATATATATATATATATATATATACACGCACTCTATATATCGTATGCATGCATTTCATCCGTGTTGGAATTCTTATATAAATTTGCAGTATGGAGGACCTTTCTTCATTCAGGCAAGATATATATATATATATATATATATATATATATATATATATATATATATAATATATATATATGCCGCCGATTACTGTCCGACTAAAACAATAAAAACCTTTGTTTGTACATAGAGTATAAAGTCACTATAAAACATCATGAAAGTCATTGGCATTCGGAAGCATTTCACGTTTTATACAGGGTGTACATAAAGTCAGGATCTATTTTTGTGAATAATTATTTTTTTCTATTTTTCTTTTCAGAAGCCCTTAGAATGAATACAGAAGAGCGTGTGGCAATAGTAATTTGGCGAATCGAGGGAAAGAAACAATGACATCAGAGAGAAGTTTAGAAGGAGATTTCATAAGCCGGGGCCAATAGACAAGACAATACGAAAATTGGTGAACAAATTTAAACGAACGGATCCGTAAATGATGAAGCAAGATCAGGACGACCGTGTATGTCAGATCTTACCGTGAATGCAGTACGCGGAATTATCACTGAGGAGCCACGTACGTCCGTTCGTGCTGCATCACACAGACTCGGCCTCCCGACGTCATCTGTGCACAAATTCTGAAAGTTAATTTGCAGAAGAAAAGCTATCATTTGCAGGTTTTACATGATTTACATGAGGAAGATTTCCCTCGACGAAGTGCTGTGTGTGCTGATCTCGTAGAACAAATCTGGAGTGATAATTTAATGGACAACATTCTCTTTAGTGATGAAGCCACTTTCCATACGTGTGGAAAAGTAAATCGCCATAACTGTCGAATTTGGGCAGATGAAAGACCGAATGATTTCGTCCAAAATTGGGAAAGAGACTCACCTAAGTTAATGTCTGGATGGGTTTAACAAAATCTAAGGTTTATGGTCCTTTTTTCTTTGCTGAAGCTACAGTTACGGGGCTTATTTATCTGGACATGTTGCAGCAATTCCTTGAGCCTCAGCTGATTGGGGATAGGATTGTTAGTACCGTCGTCTATCAACATGATGGTGCTCCTTGTCACTATGCCAAAATTGTTCAGGATTATCTAAATGGACGTTTTCCAAATCGCTGGATCGGACGCGGCAGCAACAGACCTTGGCCAACGAGATCACCAGATTTAACCCCTTTAGATTTCTTTGCATGGGGCCTTATCAAATCGCACGTCTATCAGACGAAGATTACGAGTCTTGAAAACTTACGTACACGTATACGAACTGCTGCAGATAACATAACCCCGCAAATGCTCCAGAATGTGTTTAGAAATGCTGCGGAACGATTTGAGCTGTGCAGGGATACTGATGGGCGTCACGTCGAATCCTACTCTTAATTATTTAATAAATGTTACCACTTTATCATTTTATGATTGAATTCCATATAATTTCCAAGTGCTTCACAAAAATAGATCCTGACTTTATGTACACCCTCTATAATAAAACAGCAACTAAGTAAAAATATAAATTATTAATGCGAAGTATTGTATTGTTTTATCACAATATTGTTTTTATCATTGTGATATGCGGCTTCCCTAACTCCATTATTATTATTATTATAATTAATCCGTTTTAAGCGCAATAACCGCACTTAAATAACATGAAAAAGGAGAAAGGCAATTATTGCTTTGTCCATATTATTATTATTATTATTATTATTATTCAAAAATGTTGTCAATGTCTGTGTTTTTAATACTTAAAGTAGTGTTAACATCGGTATCACCACTTTTACTAATATACTGTGTATATATATATATATATATATATATATATATATATATATATATATATATAATAGTGTGTGTGTGTGTGTATATATATATATATATATATATATAATAGTGTGTGTGTGTGTGTGTTATATATATATATATATATATAAAGAACTAAAAACTTAAATTATATATATAGAAAAATTACTTGTTTTTTACCTCATTTTATTAGCTCGAAAAAATATAAATTTCTGGGATAACTCAAAACAGCGTACAAGAATTTTTTTTTTTTTTTTGCCATTTCCTTCGTGTTTACTTTCTTTTCTCACTTAATTTTGTCGTAAATGATGGTGTCTCGGAATAAAAATGGGGATTTGCGCAAATAGTTCGAATTTGGTGGTAATTAAGGCCAAATTTAGAGAGTAGGTTATCCCGTTAAGTCCAAATGTCATTAACGATCTACGCAAGCGGCTGTATACATCATTGGGTAATACCGTTTTCCTGTAGGCGAAGTGAAGAAAGATACTGAGGACGGGGATTCGAATCCCGCTGGTGTTGGTAATAATTATCCCTCTCAACAGTCACTTCATGATTCGCGTGAGACGGCTATGGCCATGAGACGGCATGACATCTGATCTTTCTACTATCTCTGATTGGGACAGAGAAAACCTTGTGGGTTTCATTGGCTCAAAAACGCAATTTCTTCATCCGTCTACTCGTCACAATCTTCCGCACGATTATCACCTTTACCTTCAACGATACTCGACTCAATTCTTCCTCTTCTCTTAAAATTCTTGGTGTTTCCTTTTCTCGTAATCTTTCTTGGAAAGATCACGTATACTCTCTCTTTAAAAGAGCTTCTAAGAAGTTAGGTATGCTGTACCGGCGCCGCAGTTTCTTCACCCCGACACAGTTGTTGCTGTCTCTGTACGGGGGTCTTGTCCGCCTTTGTATGGAATATGCTTCTCATGTGTGGGGTGGCTCAACCCACACAGCTCTACTTGACGGAGTGGAAGCAAAGGCTTTTCGTCTTATCAATTCCCCACTTCTTGCTCACCGTCTTCAATCCCTCTCTCTTCGCCGCAGTTTTTGCCTCACGCTCTCTTTACTCTCACTATTATAACGGACACTCTCTTCTGAACTCTCTTACTGCATGCCTCCTCCTTTAAGGAGAGCATGCAGTACCAGATTTTCTACACATTCTCATTCCTTTTCTGTCGAACTCTCTAATGCAAAGGTTAATCGGTATTCTCAATCTTTCATCTATTGAACCAGTCAACTCTGGAACGACATTCCTCAATCCATCTTTCCCCCTCTCTATGACCTCCAAGCTTTCAAACACAGAGTGTCCAGGCATCTTGAAAACTTTGGATCTTGATTTTGTCTCTTTTCTTCTGTGGTGAGACATTTTTTGTGGGCATTCGCCCTTGTTCCCTCCTTCCTGCATAAAAAAGTAATCTAGGAGTTAGCGCAATAGACTGCGTTTGTCTGGCCTGAACGCTATGCCAGTTTATGGCCCTCCTCATAAGTTATTATCAACGATCTATCACTGTTCCATGGGTATATCTGGGATATAGATTTAACTCTACACTTTCATTCGTAAATTTATGCGAACTTACGACATTTCGTTTATAAGACATCCTATTGACAAGTTTTTAGGGGTTATATGAAGTTAGGTGGTTAGGTTAGGTTAGGCTTATATGAGGTTAGGTTAGGCTTATAGTTATGTCAGGTTATGCCTATTTTAGTTATGGGCTAATAAAGTTAATATTTTAGTTATGGGCTAATAAAGTTAATAAAATTATTAATAAAGTTAAAAATTTGCTATTGTAAGTTAAAACGTTCGTGATGGATTAATAATATAAAATTAACGAAAATGTGGAGGGAAACTGCGTAAGCAAATAAATGATTTCCAGTTCTCTAACATGATGTTACATAATATACCTTCTGGATTATTATTTACATAGAGTCTATAGTCTATACATTGATTAATGATGATTATACAAGCTGATTATGCATTATTTCTACATTACTCTTTCGTTACTTATCGACGTAGTGTTTTTCGGAGTTTTTCTACATTTGGTAGTTAGGCGTGTATTCATACAATATGTGAATACTATGTGAATATTATGTTTTGGCTTTTGTTGTTAGAATCAATTCAGTAGTACCATAAATCACATGTTTAATTAACTATATTAATTTTGTTTATCTTTTTTTGCAGAATATATAAATTTCAAACATGCCTAAAACTGCGAAATCAGCTTTTGCGAAATCCAGGCAATTATTATTACTAGCTTTCCTGGTGAATTTCTCCAAACTCCAACAATAACTAAATAAGTTCGTTAATAATTTAATAAATAAATGAATGTGGTGTTTTGTTTTATTATTAAGCGTTAATATTTATCCACAAATAAGTTGCAAATAAAGAATTTTTTAGGTTAAATCAAGTTAATAATTGGTAAGAATAAAAGTTAATAATTTAAATTTTTTAGGTTAAAATTGGGTCGCCCTAGTAATTAGAGTAGTGAGGAAATTTTCCTTCCGTGAAACATGTAGAGATATAATTTCTGTAAGTGGGAAACTAGGAGCTGGCGGGGGTCGAACCCACATCGCGTTGTTCCATAGACCAATCACGTCATCCAGAACCCCAAAATAGTTTCATTTAAGCAAAGCCAATATTTCGGAGTTCTGGATGGTGTGATCGGCAAAGCTGTGCGCGCTACTCATGAAAACTAGCGCCGCTAGCGCTAGCGCTAGTGAGGCAAAATAATAGCGGCGCTAGCGCTAACGCTAGTCATTTTAAAATTTAGCGACGCTAGCGCTATCGCTAGTTTTCAATATTAGCTATAAGCCTATAACAAATAAAAAATACCTATTATGTTAGTTACACTTCTATGCAGTAATATTGTCAAAAAGAATGTTTAAATGAAACAATTATACTATAGAACCAAGGCTTTTTATTTATTTAAATCCAGTATATTTATTTAAATCTAGCTATAACAAATAAAAAATACCTAATACCATAGAAACAATACATTTCATGCATGTTTGAAACGTTCAAACTCGTATGGAATAGGACTTTAAATTCATTTTTGAAATAGCAATTAGCGCTAGCGCATAGCGTTAATTTTTATTTAAAAAACTAGCGGCGCTGGTAAATGCGCTAGTAGTTTGAAAATCTAGCGACGCTAGTGGTGGCGCTATTAAAAACTAGCGGCGCTTTTTAGCGCCGCTAGTTTTAGCGGCACTAGTCACAGCTCTGGTGATCGGTATGATCGCTGAATGTGAAACTAAGCGACGCGGGTTCGAATCCTACTAACTTCGCATTTCATTGCCTTTTTTTTTATTGAAGTCCGGTTACTGCACTTAAAACGCATTTATAACGTGTATCTAAAGTTCAAGTATAAAAACTTACTTGGTAATTAAACGTTACTAAGTAATTACTCGGTAATTAAAAGTTGGCCGTTAATCAAAAAAGTTTTTTTTTATTCCTTCACATGTGACCTTGGAGATGGAGTACCAAAGTGCATATCAGCTAAAAGCTTCAACATGACAGCTGATATGAATCAAACCACCATTCTATTTTGGTAACAGCTAAAAGTTATAAAGCAATGACGATTTGAATTCACTTAATATTAGCTCTCTCTCTCTCTCTCTCTCTCTCTCTCTCTCTCTCTCTCTCTGAACCAAATTTGTGGTTGAACTGTACATCTTTCATTTTCGCGGAAATTTCGTAACATTTTTGTAATTAAATCACATAAAGAGGCGCGTTATAATTTTTAATAACCAAATTAATACTTTATTTCTTTACAGAAAACAGAAGTGTAAAACAATAAAAACATTCAATTTCAACCACAAAAGAAAGAAAAAGTTCTTTGATAAATAGAATAAAATTAGGATTCATTTCACATGTCTGTTTAACAGAGAGAGAGAGAGAGAGAGAGGAGAGAGAAAACCGCCAAAGGAAGATGTATGATGCAATGAATAGCAGAATAACATACCTACACTGTTTCTAGGAATAACTTTGGCCAAGTTGACCTCTGAAATATACGTGAATAACAATAGTGAATTAACCTTTAATTAAGAAAATATTATATATATATAATATATATATATATTATATATATATATATATTATATATATATTATATATATATATCAGGTCATCCCATAAGTAATGTCGTTTTTTTGCATTGCTAAACTCGCGTCGTGTTTGCACATGTCTCTCTGTATACTTTGTGGAAAACTCGAATTTTTATGTGTTTAGACATGTTACTTCTCACTCTAAGTGAAGTTTCATCGTGTTAATAATCTTTGTTTATTTCACCCTTACGGATAAGATGGAGGTGTCAGAGGAACACACCAGGCATATAATGCTTTATGACTTTAGAAAAGGAAATAACGCAACTGTAGCCGCAAAAATGTTCAGGATATTTATGGGAGGAAGCTTTAAATGTAAGGAAATGTCAAAGATGGTTCCAGAAGTTTAGGTCTGGTGGCTATAGCTTAACTGATGAAGCGTGCTCGGGCCAACATGTTGAGTTCAGTGATGACCTTCTGATAGCTACACTTGAAGAAAATCCTGCTGTAACTGTTGAAGAACTTGCCCAGCGACTAAATTCGACCGGTTCTGCAATTCATCGCCACCTGCAACGACTGGGAAAGTGTCGAAACTTGGGAAGTGGGTTCCCCATACGTTGGCACCAGACAACCGTAGAGATCGCGTGAACATTTGCTCTTCATTGCATTCTCGGCAACTTCAAGCACCGCTTCTGAATCGACTCATTACTGGGGATGAAAATTGGGTGCTTCATCACAATGTTAAGCGTCATCGGCATGGGTTAGTGCTGGGGAATCTGCTACATCACAGCCAAGAGGACATCTGCACCCCAGGAAGGTTTTTGCTGTCGTTTAGTGGGATATTCAAGGAGTGGTTTATGTTGAACTGTTGCAGCCCAATCAAACCATTACAGCCGAAGTCTACTGTCAGCAATTTCAAAGACGGAGCGTTGCATTGCAAACAAAACGTCCTTCTTTGGCCAATCGCAAGAGTGGTGTGTTTCAACAGGACAGCGCACATCCTCATACTGCTCAAATCACCACTGCCAAAACTGGACAGCTTGGTTGGGAAAAAATTCCACATCTTCCGTATTCACCAGACCTTGCACCATCAGATTACCACCTATTCAGAAGTCTTCAAAACTACCCTGACGGGAAAGAACTTGAAAGTTTCGAGGCTATCAACATTGCCCTCTCCAAGTTTTTTGCTTCTAAACCGAAGGAATTTTATCAATATGGAATTGAAATGCTTGTAGAGAGGTGGCAGAGAGTCATAGAAAGTGAAGGAAAATATAAAATTGATTAAAATTTATTTTGATACAGTTTTTTTTTAATTTGGAAATAACGATAAAAAAACGACATTACTTATGGGATGACCTGATATCTATATATATATATATATATATATATTATATATATATATATATATATATATATATATACTATATATATATATATAATATATATATATATTAGGCCGGGTCGAAAATGGGAAATTTTTTATTTCTTAAAAAGTACACTATGTGAGAAGTTTCATTTTATCATCTTAAAATATTAAAATATCAAGCATATGCTAACCCTGCTACCCCTAGCACATACCTCCCCCTCTTTTTTACCCTCATATTTGCATATATTTAAATGGGAAAAAATTTTATTTCTTAAAAAGTACACTATGTGAGAAGTTTTTTTTATCACTTTAACAAAATATTAAAAAATCAAGCATGTGCTACCCTACTACCCCTATCACATACCCCTCCTCCCTTTTTTACCTTCATATTTGCATATGTTTAATGTTGTTATATGTTACATGATAAGTTGTTTGTTTAATGCTTGATATTTTTATGTTTCAGATAAATAGAAATAATTTTTCAGATAAATAAAAATAATTTGCATTTGCTTTAATTATAATTTGAATTATCATAAATTATAAATTACATATAATTTGATTTTACTTCTGAATATAAACTATGACTACTAGAAGCAAGTCCTCAAATGCAGCCTTTGGATATCTTACGGAATTCGCAGCAGCCATGACATGACTCCTTCCAAAGCAGATGTTGTGAGACACTACCTTTTTGTGCGTTGTCGTGAAGAAGCTAAATCAAAAGGATCAGCAACTGCTAATGATTGTTACAGGGTTGTTGTAAAAGATACTGAAGACATTTGGATGAAATTTTCTTTTCCTACGATTAACACCAAAGGTATCGATCTTAAAGTCAGTCGACTAATAGAAGAAGCCTCAAAATTGAACAAGGTGCCGTTACATCGAAGAAATGAAAGTTTTGCATTAAAAGTAGCTCAGTATGATGAAATGTTTAATATATATCTTCTTGTAAATGCTATGATAAGGGAATTGATAGGAAATCTTGCAGGTGTAAGGATAAAATACCAATGGTAGAATTGGAGTCTTTTGTGGGTCAAAAACAAAGAAAAAATCAGTTACGACCAATTGATCACATAGTTAGTTCAACAAAGAAGGGATCTTTAGCAAGAGTCAAGAAGCACAAACCGTCAACTAAAAGCACAAGAAGAAATGACTGAAGCCACCAATGTTTTACCATCGGAATTTATAGAAAATACCGAAGAAGACATGGATGTAGATTCAGAGAGTCAGGATGTAGATTATGAGGCCGATTTAGAATTGACTGAGAATATTCAGAACAGGCACTCTTATAAAAACCTAGCATTAACAGCTCGTTATCGTGTAAGTTGTAGAGCTGTAGCTGCAATAGTCAATGCAGCTTTAAAAGATATGGGGATCCTTAACCACACCAACATGCTTGACAGAAATAAATTAGAAAGAGAAAAGAAATCGCATGGGTGAAACAAATACTTTTAGGTTTAAATCCGAAAATCTGAAGATGGAGTGCCTTGGATTTGATGGAAGGAAGGATAACACATTAACTAAAAGTGGAAAGATAAAAGAAACTGCCCAAGTTTGAATGGAAGGCCCAATGGAATGAGTAAGAAACATATGAAATAAAATTTCCTCATGATATTGAAAATTTCTTCCCTTTTGATGTGATAAGGAACAATGAAAAAAATGAATTGAATTTTAGCACATTTATTATGCCTCTAATTTTTTCTTCTGAATATATTGTTGTACTTAATTAAATTTCCTAGTACTATACATTATTAAATAAAATATTATACCTTAATAAAGATTTATGTTATCAAAAAACCTGAATGTAGAGTAAGTCTCGTATAAAGGGAATATTCTTCAATATAGGTCAAAAAGTGAAAAATTGTGCCAGGAGTAGGAGGTTTTAAACAGCGAAAATAATTTATGAGGGGGTTCCTCCTCTGTTCCATTCAAACCCCTCACAATATGTACCTTTTCAATATAAAATTTCGACCCGGCCTAATATATATATATATATATTAATATATATATATATATATATATAATAATATATATATATGTGTTCGCGGCAATAAATGAAATCCAGCATTAAGCTTAATGCCTAGGCAATAAGATGAAAGTTAAGAACGCATATAATCATAAGTATAATGCCTATTTATATATCTATAATAATAATACATATAACCTAACCTAACCTAACATAACATAACGTAACCTAAGCAGTGAAAGTGACCGTTGTAACTAATGCTATATACACATTCTTAGCTTTCAGCGTATTGCCTAGGCATTATCCTAATGCCTGATTTCGCTTATTCCCACTAACATTTATATATATATATATATATATATATATATATATATATATATATGCAAAGACTATAATTTCATCGCGTTGCCAAACTTAAAAAAAATTAACTGCAAGAAAATGCAAATAAGTCACCAAATTGAGTTTTTTGTGTCAATTTCTTAAAAAACGATACGAAAGCATTTGGTCACTCCAGATATTGGCTATCACCATATAATGGTTATCATTTACTACCATTTGGTTTGTGATCATATTTAGTTGTGATCATATTTGATTGACTAACGATTGAAATATATATATATATACCTGTTCTTTTTTATATACAATAAACATGCTTGATAGTCATATAATTTTACTTCGATACCTTTGCCTGCTTTCAGATTTTCTTTTGGGATTCTATTCTAATGAACGCAATATAATTAAACTAAATACGTGTATTTCAAATATGATATATTCTTGTATCTGATATGCATGAATATATGTATTAAATTCGTCCGAGTTTTTTATTGTACCAATAAAATTTGCTTAATTGAAAGAAATATAGCTAAAATTAAAATTCGTAAGAATGATCGGTATATTTGGGACAAAAAACATTTGATAAAAAATCCATAAAATAAACCATATTTCTCTAGAAATGAAAATAAAGTTTTATAAAAACAGTCATCCTCCTTTAAGTCAAGAAATTTGGAGCTCAATTCTATACAACCTCTCACCGTAACTTCCAGACACCAACTGAGGGAATCTGAAACGGCTTCATTTTCCCCTCTTGGTAGTACTGAAACGTCGAAGAGCAGCCGCACTTTGAAATAAAAAATATATCAGAAACGGTCGAAATCAAGTAATGGTTTCGATTCTCCAAATGAAAGAAATAAATTCAATTCGAAACAATAAAAGGAACGAAGCAATCTTTATCGATATCGTAAAACTTTGACCAATTTCATAGTTGGATTCTGTCAACAAAACACGTAATGAATAATTTTGAAGAAATGGCTCTTCAACAATGGTTCAATTGATCGGCCACAAAAGACCGATTTACCGATAGTCACGTATGAATAAGTGAAGAGTTTTTCTCCTGTAAAATCCGACAGGAAATACCTTGGCAAAGGTACAATAAACATTCCAAAAATTAATATTAGTTGGAGGGTAGAAATCAATCGATTCTCATTCACTCAATAGGAATTATTTAAGTTAGAATTTCGTTTGAAACTATCGAATATGTTTTCAGAAGGACATGGTATTATTATTTAAATAATTTAAATTATTTAAATTATTCAAATTTAAATATTATTATTTAAATAATAGAAACAATTTATTTTATTTTACGAGTCGATGCCATATGGCAGTTTATATATATATATGGCGCACTTGAAAACAATGAAAGCTACGATGTCATATACACGGATTGCTAAAGCATTCGACAAATGTGATCATGGTATAATATCACATAAAATGAAACATATGGGAATAACAGGCAAAGTGTGAAAATGGATCTACAATTTCCTCAGAGAACGTCTACAGGTCGCAAAATTCAAGGTATATCATCATCAGAATCAGAAGTACGCAGCTCAGTACCACAAGGACAGTATTGGCACCACCACCTATTCATTATCATGCAAACAGATATAGACAACGAAGTAACCAATTAAATAGACTGCATATTATGCCCCAGATAGACAAATTCAGAGAAGCAAAAAAGCGATAGATTTTGGGGTTATAATGACCGATGATGCGAAATTCGAGACACAAAATCAGATAGCGATATACAAAGCAAAAAGTCGCAGGACAGGTACTAAGAACCTCTAAAAGAAGGGACAAAAGTAATGATTTCTTGCTGAAAACACTGATCACCAAAACTTGAATACTGCTCAGTCTTGACATCCCCATACAAAAAGGAAGAAACTAATACATTAGAAGAAACTCAGAGACATTTCACAGCAAAGATTGATGGCTGCAAAGAGCTCAACTACTGGGAAAGACTACGTAAACTAAATCTGTACTCCCTGGAAAGAAGAAGAAGAGAGGTACACCATAATAATCTACATATGGAAAATGATCGAAAAACTGTTACCAAACCCCAAACTAAACCCATTACCATCCAAACAACACTGGAAAATAGGAAACGCAGAATGTGTAGTGTTCCCAAACTAAAGGCCCGACAAGGGACACTCTCAACAATGAAAGAAAGTAGCTTGGTTGTCAGGGGTGGCCAAGACTTTTTAACCAGCTTCCAAAGGACGTCAGGAACGTCACAAGGGTCGAAGTCTTCAAAAGAAGACTAGATGCCTGCCTCAGGACGGTACCAGATGAGCCAGGTTGACTCTATCTATCAATGTGTGATGGAGAGCGCAAGAGAGCAACTCGCTCCTCCAACAAGCCAAGCCTTGAGGCGGAGCCACCAGCTTGACCTTCGTGTGAAGAGAGATCAACCGACGGAACTGCTACGAGGTTACAAGGTAAGATAACGATAACGTTAATCTTTATTTGCAAGAAATAAATCCCATGAAAAGTTATATATAATATATATATATATATATATATATGTGTGTGTGTGTGTGTGTGTGTGTGTGTGTGTGTATATATATAATATATATATATATAATATATATATATATATATATATATATATATATAGTATACTGTCTAAAATTAGGAGTCTAATTAAGTTGAAAAGGGGTACTTCCTCATACATAAAGAACACATGAAAGCTACAATTATTTCCACAATTACATTCCTACAGAGTTTATGAGTATTTAATTCCTGCAATAATTTTGTTCACTAAATTTCTTTGTAGCACTCAGAAGAATACTTAAACTTTAAACTAACATTAACAATTAACATTGTAGCGTACGGGACCGCCCCCCCTCCCCTACCCGGTCGCTATATCTATCTATCCATTTCTCTCTTTGGATCATCTGAAGATCAGGGCCACCATGCATTCTTGTTTTTTGCTTTACAGTACCAAATATCATAATAAATTAAATTGAATATCCGGTTAGGTCAACTGTACGCCCTTGACGATTGGTTAGGTTAAGTCGTAATATTTTCGTTAGTTTCAACGAAGATATCATTTGATAATTGAGGCTGGGGGCTCTCTCTCTCTCTCTCTCTCTCTCTCTCTCTCTCTCTCTCTCTCTCTCTCTCGTTAAAGGACCCCAGCGGCGTTCTGCGGACCTCCGACGCGGACATCGCTAATGTGCTTAATGAGTACTTTGCGGGAGTGTTCACCAGGGAGGACACCCGCGTCATCCCCGAGCCAGGCGTCAGGCACGAAGGTGCTGGCCTGGATAGTGTTCGGTGTACCGCGACAGTCGTTGCCGATAGAATAGACAAACTGAGCTCGTTTAAAGCTCCTGGGCTAGACCAGTTCCTCCCCAGAGTGTTGCGGGAGGTGCGCGACCAGGTGGCTCCCCACCTGGCTACAGTCTTCAACAAATCGTTGGAGACGGGCCAGGTGCCTGGTGAATGGAGGGAAGCCAATGTGACCCCTATCTTTAAGAAAGGGGATCACGAATGTCCAGGGAACTATCGTCCCATTAGTCCCACTTCGGTTGTAGGTAAATTATTAGAGGGGATAATAGCGGATAGGATCGTTGACCATTTGGATTCCTACAAGCTGCTTGAGGACTCCCAACATGGGTTTAGATGGCATAGATCGTGTCTCACCAACTTGCTTGAGTTTTTCCACGTCATGTTGAGTGAGTATGATAAGAGTAGGGCGATTGATATACTTTATCTCGACTTTCAGAAAGCCTTTGATGAGGTACCTCACCGCCGGCTAATGGCGAAAGTCGCGCGCTTGGTATCGGTGGGGAAGTAGGTAGGTGGATTGAAAACTGGCTGAAGACTAGGCGGCAGAGGGTTGTAATTAAAGGGGCTAGTTCGGGTTGGGCCTCGGTCACTAGTGGGGTTCCTCAGGGTTCCGTTTTTGGGCCACTGTTGTTTATCATTTACATAAATGATATCGACGGTGGCATCGTCAGTCGGATCGCCAAATTCGCTGATGACATGAAGCTTGGGGCCAATGTTGGGTCGCCAGAGGTGATCGAGCAACTGCGTGCGGACCTAGGTATGATAGGAGAGTGGTCCGAAAAATGGCAAATGCCGTTTAACTTGGGTAAATGCAAGGTGATGCACATTGGCTACGCCAATCCCAAGTCGGACTACTCGATGTTGAGGAGTAATATCGAGGCCGCTGATTTGGAAAAGGACTTGGGTGTGCTAATTAGCAACGACCTTTAGTTTACGAAACAGTGCGTAGAGGTGGAAAAGAAAGCCCAGAAGCTGTTGGGTTATATCAGGAGGCAATTTCAGTTTCGGAACAAGGAGATTGTGCTCTCTCTGTACAATTCCCTGGTTCGGCCGCACCTGGAGTATGCTGTGCAGTTCTGGTCGCCCACCCTCAGGAAAGATATTGAGAGGCTGGAGCGAGTCCAGTTGTGGGCCACAAAGTTAATCCCTTCCGTTAGGCATATGGACTACAATCGACGCTTACGCGCCCTAAACTTGTTTTCGCTGGAAACTCGGAGGCTGCGCGGTCAACTCATCGAGGTTTTCAAGCTCTTACGCGGGTTGAACGATGTCGATTTTAGAGCATGTTTAGTTTAAATGATAATCCAACTCGCAACAATGGTTGGAAGTTAGATTTGAAACGGTTTAGGACTAGTGTGTGTGTGTGTGAATTACTTTACCTATAAGATCTGTGACACGTGGCACAGTTACCTTCAGAAGTTGTGAACAGTTCCTCTGTGGATAATTTCAAGAAAAGGTTAGACCAAATCTTGCACACTATTTGAGGGTGTAGAAAATTTTCCCTGGCACCCGTTGCCATTGGTACCTCCTCGGTATGGGCCGCAAGGCCTTTTGAGGTACTTCTTTTCCTTGTAACTCCTTGTAACTCTCTCTCTCTCTCTCTCTCTCTCTCTCTCTCTCTCTCTCTCTCTCCATTCCTAACGCGTAATGGCCTGACCAGCCCCCTGCGACCGTTCTTTGGTGACCAGTTGATGGTGCTTGGCTGTACTGCTCTTAGGTGAGAGAGCTTTACTGCCCTGCTGGCAGGCGAAAGTCTCGGGTGTAGCCTCTGGGTCTGGTGGATATCCCTGGAACACTGGATTCTAAGAGTCTGGCCGCTTGTGAGTGACTAGTAAGACTTAGTAAGGAGCTGGGGAGACCTTTGGTCGGTGCAGCAGCAGCGAGAGGTGTTGTCTTCTAGATGGGATGAACGTCACTTGCAAATAGGCGGATGCAGCTTGCGCGGGAAGAATTCACCCCCCCCTCCTTTTTTATATAGTGGTCAGAACTGTTTGATAGTTTCCATTGCTAGAACGCTTTATCTTATTCAGTGTATTCAGAGTTCGAAAAGAAAAAAGTTACAATGACTGGACCGCAGAAACTGAAGGCTGAATGCGCGAGGTGTGGAGTAAATCAGTGGGTGGCGAACTTCAAAGAAGCTTGCTTCGAAAAGATCAACCACTCCAGCATGTGCCGCTTTTGCGAACTCATGCAGTTTTACAAGAAGCTAGAAGAGAGGGTCCGGCGGCTTGAGTAGACCAGATCGGCTGTTGGAGGTGCTGCGGTCGCTGACGCGTCTGCGCCCTCCACCCCGGAGCTTATTGATAGGATAGCCGCCCTGGAAAGGCGGTCCAGCGGGGACTGGACAGAGCTCGAGACCGCGGAGAAAGGGTAGAGGTGCAACCGGGGGCCGGATGCAAAATCAGTGTCAGGAATCGCCAGCGACCCACGTGGAATGCACGGAACCGCGACGTAATGGAGGGAAGGGGGGCAAAAGAAGGGGCCGATAGAGAAGGGTGGGAAGGGGCCGATAAAGAAAAAGGGTGGGAAGGGCCTACTGACCTACTGATGGCCCAAAGAAACCGAAGGATGTAGCTGCCGGTCGGGGTGGGTCGGGTGGTGTAAGTGCGGCTGAGTCTATGGGTGGCGACGGGTATCGAAAGGTCTCGGGCAAGAAGGCTGCGAAGCCGAAGCCTGAGACCCGGTTGCCCTGTCAGGACCTCCAACCGCTTTAGTCTCCTGTGCGCGAAGGAGGAAGACACCGTTTTGATTGGGGACTCGCAGATCAGGGGCCAGGAGAAGTACTTTGCTTCTGCAAACCGGGACAGGAGGAAGGTAAGGTGCTTACCTGGGCGGGGAACGGCGCACTTAAGGAAGGAGTAGAGAAGCTGCGCGTGGCTAGTCGGAGGACTGCGATCGTTGTCCACGCTGGTGGCAACGACCTGTTCCTCAAAGGCGGTAGGGTAGGTTCGACAGAAGGGATCATCACCGAGATCATGTCTCTTGCGGATGATCTAAAACTTAAGACAGACAGGGGAATGTTGATGGGTATTTTACCGCGGATGAATGCCAGTGACCACGCGCTCAGTAAGGTCATTGGCATCAACGAGAGGGTGCAAGACTTGTGCGTCCCACTGGGCGTGAGGTTTGTTGACCCGTTCGACGCGTTTTCGGGTAGGTGGGACCTTTATCAGAGGGATGGTGTCCACCTCAATGTCAAGGGTAAAGGTGTGCTAGGCACGCTGCTTGACCGGCACCTATACCGTATGGTGAGGTCAAGCCCGGGGATTGATGATGGGCCCCCACCGGGGAGATGATGTTGAGCCGGTGGCGGACGTACCTTCAACTGAAGGGTGCGTCCATACAGGTGGGTGACCCTCCTTCCCGTTGGAGGGGGCTCAGGCTCCTGCGGAAGTTGCCCCCTCGTTGGTGAGGGGCTCTTCAACTCCCGACAGCCCTGGCTGTTCGGGAAACGGGTCGTGCTAGGGGCGGTCAGAATAGGGAAGGCTCCCTCCGTGCAGTGCTTTTTAATGCTAGGTCGATTAGGAATAAGTTTTGCGAGCTACGGGCGCTCTTAGCATCAGAATACCAGGATATCGTTGCTATCACCGAGTCCTGGATTCATACTGATCGTAGGGACTACGTTGGGGAGTTCGAATTCCCGGGTATAGAATGTTTCACAAAGACCGCACCCGTGGGGAGGGGGAGGGGTACTAATATACGTGAGGGACACGTTGAGTCCGGTTGACTGCCAGTTCCGATCGGAACGGGAGCTGCTTGGCGTCGATCTGAACGTGGGAGGGACGAACTATAGGTTAATCTTGGTGTACAGACCTCCGCATCTCCTCCTCGAGGAGGATACAGCCCTGTACACCGAACTCCGTAGCCTGCTAGGGGACAGGGTGTGTGTAGTTTTAGGAGACTTCAACTGTCGCGGCATAAAGTGGGAAGACAGGACTGCTGATGCTGAAGGGAGGAGGCTAGTTGACTTTGCTGATGAGAACTTCCTCACTCAGTGGGTCAATGAGCCTACACGAGGCGAAAGCGTTCTAGACTTAGTATTCACGACCGAAGACAACCTCGTCACTGGCCTCACCGTTGACGAATCGTTGGGCGGGAGTGATCACGGTCTGATTAGGTTCTGTGTCTGCGTCCCTCGGGTGAAGCGTAGTAACTCGAGAGGCAGTAAGCTCGATCTACGGCGGGGACTTTGTTGCCTCCGGGATAGCGTAGGTGAGATGGGGTTAGAGGTCGGCGGCGATGTTGAGGAGTGTGGAGTGCATTCCGGGACGAGTTTATGGTGCTGCAGTCTGCTGCCATACCCTCAAAACCGGTCACCCCTGCTTCAACGCAGCCTAAGTGGTTCAGTCGTGACATCGCTTCGGCTATCCGAAATAGGAAAGCTGCGTATAGGAGGGCGAAGGCCAATCGTTCCCATGAGAACACTGAGGTATGTCCGCCTGTGCAGGGAAGTGAAGGCGAAGGTTAGGCTAGCGAAACGTAACGAAGAACTCGGGTGGCAAGCCTCTGCAAGGGGAACCCTAAGGAGTTCTTCAGTTATGTTAATAGTAGAAAGCCCATTAGAAGCATGATAGGTCCGTTAAAGGACCGAGCGGCGTTCTGCGGACCTCCGACGCGGACATCGCTAATGTGCTGAATGAGTACTTTGCGGGAGTGTTCACCAGGGAGGACACCCGCGTCATCCCCGAGCCAGGCGTCAGGCACGAAGGTGCTGGCCTGGATAGTGTTCGGTGTACCGCGACAGTCGTTGCCGATAGAATAGACAAACTGAGCGCGTTTAAGGCTCCTGGGCCAGACCAGTTCCTCCCCAGAGTGTTGCGGGAGGTGCGCGACCAGGTGGCTCCCCACCTGGCTACAGTCTTCAACAAATCGTTGGAGACGGGCCAGGTGCCTGGTGACTGGAGGGAAGCCAACGTGACCCCTATCTTTAAGAAAGGGGATCACGAAAGTCCAGGGAACTATCGTCCCATTAGTCTCACTTCAGTTGTAGGTAAATTATTAGAGGGGAATAGCGGATAGGATCGTTGACCATTTGGATTCCTACAAGCTGCTTGGGGACTCCCAACATGGGTTTAGACGGCATAGGTCGTGTCTCACCAACTTGCTCGAGTTTTTCCACGTCATGTTGAGTGAGTATGATAAGAGTAGGGCGATTGATATACTTTATCTCGACTTTCAGAAAGCCTTTGATAAGGTACCTCACCGCCGGCTAATGGCGAAAGTGCGCGCGCTGGGTATCGGTGGGGAAGTAGGTAGGTGGATTGAAAACTGGCTGAAGAATAGGCGGCAGAGGGTTGTAATTAAAGGGGCTAGTTCGGGTTGGGCCTCGGTCACTAGCGGGGTTCCTCAGGGTTCCGTTTTGGGGCCACTGTTGTTTATCATTTACATAAATGATATCGACGGTGGCATCGTCAGTAGGATCGCCAAATTCGCTGATGACACCAAGCTTGGGGCCAATGTTGGGACGCCCGAGGCGATCGAGCAACTGCGTGCGGACCTACGTAGGATAGGAGAGTGGTCCGAAAAATGGCAAATGCCGTTTAACTTGGGTAAATGCAAGGTGATGCACATTGGCTACGCCAATCCCAAGTCGGACTACTCGATGTTGGGGAGTAATATCGAGGCGACTGATTTGGAAAAGGACTTGGGTGTGCTAATTAGCAGCGACCTTAAGTTTACCAAACAGTGCGTAGAGGTGGAAAAGAAAGCCCAGAAGCTGTTGGGTTATATCAGGAGGCAATTTCGATTTCGGAACAAGGAGATTGTGCTCTCTCTGTACAATTCTGGTTCGGCCGCACCTGGAGTATGCTGTGCAGTTCTGGTCGCCCACCCTCAGGAAAGATATTGAGAGGCTGGAGCGAGTGCAGGCGAGGGCCACAAAGTTAATCCCTTCCGTTAGGCATATGGGCTACAATCGACGCTTACGCGCCCTGAATTGTTTTCGCTGGAAACTCGGAGGCTGCGCGGTCAACTCATCGAGGTTTTCAAGTCTTACGCGGGTTCAACGATGTCGATTTTAGAAGCATGTTTAGTTTAAATGATAACCCAACTCGCAACAATGGTTGGAAGTTGGATTTGAAACGGTTTAGGACTAGTGTGTGTGGGAATTACTTTACGTATAAGATCTGTGACACGTGGAACAGGTACCTTCAGAAGTTGTGAACAGTTCTTCTGTGGATCTGTTCAAGAAAAGGTTAGACCGAATCTTGCACACTATTTGAGGTGTAAAAATTTTTCCCTGGCACCCGTTGCCATTGGTACCTCCTCGGTATGGGCCGCAAGGCCTTTTGAGGTACTTCTTTTCCTTGTAACTCTCTCTCTCTCTCTCTCTCTCTCTCTCTCTGTCTCTCTATATATATATATATATATATATATATATATATATATATATATATATATCACGAAAGTTGATTAAAAATGTATTATATATGAAAACAGGGCTTTAAAGGTAATGGTTAAACTGATTTGTGAATTAAAATAGAGCTACTAATCTAATGAAGTCTGAAGTGATACGATGATTCTCGTAACCGTAATAAGGCATGAAAATGTAGTGTTGATCTTCTTGCTTAGGTTAGTAAATATCTAGAAATTTTCTCAGAATATTGAGAAAAATGGATGCAGAAAAAGAATTTTTTGTATAAAGTTTTAAAAGTTTTTATTTGTTGGGTGGAATAAGTCATATGTTGAACAGACGTTGTAAGCACGAAAGATAAGAGTTTTTCCACTAGTGAACTTGTAAATACTGAATACTGTATGTGGTTTAAGAACTTAGTTCCTAATGCGGCGTTAGTGGATTTACGATAAAGAGATGTATTGAAGGTGTAATGGTTTCCGCAATACAACAAAGATTTCATTGCATGGGAAAAGACTTTAAAGAGCTACTAATTTGTTCATCCTTTGTAAATTTTATGCTTGGATGTTTGTTGTTAATAAGTTATTCGAGGAAGTTATGGCAGTAGAAGAGATGGTTAAATAATAAAAACCAATCGTAGACGCATTTTTTATATAAAATAATTTAGCATGCGTGCAGGGGGAAGGTGCAGTGTTCTAGCCATTTCTCTTCAAGATCACACACGAATCGCGAGTATAATAAATAGCTTATCTTTATTCTCACGATTAATATATATTGTTCCTTGTCACGAATGTATCTGTAATCCTTCATTCCGATGGTTTTCTCTCGTCTTTCTCTGTATTTTTTTTCTCTCATGTAAAAACTTTTGTTTGTTCAAGACTTTCTCAGCTTAATATAAAAAAGTTTTTAGCGTTTAAACTTAATTTTCAATCTTTTTATTTTATATTTATTCTTTATAATTCCCCTTGTTGGGAACAGAAGAAAACTGGATTACCTGAAGATCAGGGTCTCCAGCCTTCTTTAGTTAGCTTTATAAGGCAAACTAACGAAAATATCACGACCTAACCTAACCAATCGTCAAGGGGGTGCAGTTGACCTAACGATTGGTTAGGTTAGGTAGTAATATTTTCGTTAGTTAGCCTTATAAGACTAACTAAAGAGGGCTGGGGCCCCTGAGCTTCGGGTGATACGAAAAACTTTTTGAAACGTTTGGTCGGGTCAGTAAAATAGTAAAGAGGGAAAAAGAAACGTCTTGTGTTTTGGTTCTTCTGTTTAGCATTAGACTCTCTCTCTCTCTCTCTCTCTCTCTCTCTCTCTCATTCATATACAGGGTGTAACAAAAGTCCATTCCCATAGGGAAATAAGATATAACAGAATTGAACGAGGAAATAGTTTTAACAATACAGTCAACTTACCAATTACTCCAGCACATGCTCAAATTGCATTCCATGCAGCCGTTGACACATTTCTACTCGTCTTTAAGCTATCGGTTACGTTTTGAAGTGTTTCCGCACTAATTCTGTTACATTGATCTGTAATTTTTTTTTTTAACTGCTGGATCGTTCGAGGTCTTGACTCATAAACAACGGACTTTAAGTGGCCCTCCCCACAAGAAGAAATCAAATAGGGTTAAATCAGAGCTTCGGGGCGGCCATTCCACACAACTTCGACGTCCTATCCATCTGCCACGAAGATTCTCATCTAACCATTGTCTCACTGAACGAGCGAAATGCGAAGGTGCACCATCTTGCTGAAACCAGAACTTTCGTCTAGCATCCAAAGACGTTTCGTTAATGTACTTTTGCAAAGTTTTCTCCAGAATATTGTTCAAGTAAGAATCCCGTTCATGGTTTCACCAAAAAAGTATGGTCCTATAATGGTTCTTCTATGAGTTTCTGCCCACACCGTAATCCTGGATGAACCTGCGAATGTGCATCTTCAGCCCAATGCGGATTTTCATCACTCCAGTAACGATAATTGTGGCGATTCACTGTTCCATGATTAATTCTGTTATATCTTATTTCTCTATGAGAACAGACTTTTGTTACACCCTGTATATAAACCTGGGTGCGGCATAAGTCGGTTTACCGAGAATAATGGAATTTATTACAGAAATTGTTCAAAGTGTCCTCCATCATGTTCAATACACACGTTGCATCTTTGAACCACTGAACAACAAATAGGGCATCACACTCAGGTAGGGTGTGTCGAATTTTTCAACTTTCAAATTCCAAATATGAGGGGTGCTAAAAAGTTGCAGCATGACTTAGGAATTCTAAAGATATTTTTGTTAATTTAATATAATTTAGTTTTGCTTGGTAAGAAGCTACATAAAAATAGTGACTTTTTTGACTTTTTTGTGGAATTATATAATAATTATTATATTAATAATTATATATGCTGTATATACAATGCACTGCTGTTTTTGCTTATTTCACAGGTTGAAACATATTCATCAGTGTGCTGAAGATTACTTGTCCGTCAGTGCTACCATCCTAACCAGTGGGAATTGACCTACAATGGCTTCTAAAAGGAGGACAAGACTGGGGACATTCACACATATGAGCAACCTAATTGGAACTGGTAGAGAGTTGTTGCCCTCTGAACTCCCAACTCTGCGAGACGTTCTGAAATATGGGCTACTGCTAAGAGAACAAAGTGGTGAGGATGTGAGAAACTACCCAGCAGCCAGTCTTGCAAAGGACATTTACCCTAAAGTGCTTGAAAAGTGGGAACGAGCAAACAGTTCTTTTGTAGCCCCCGTTGTAAATTCACGAGTCACAATCTTAAACAAGATCCAAGAGAGCTGGGAGCAGGCCAAAAACATATCTCTTGGGAGAGGAAAGCTACATGTCAAAGAGGCTTTCATTGCAAAACTTGACAAGCTTTTTGACATCCTCAGTTGCAAGTGTGAAATTGTTCTCTGCTCTGAATTTGGCTGCCTTGCAGATGCTGGTTGCAAAAACGAAACTCACATTAACTGTACATGCCCTAGGGAGATGAAGATCCCTGTGAAGGAACTTGCTTTCATTAAAGGTCAGAGAGACAAGTCTGGTTCTATTGGACCACATCAGATTGGCTTGCTAGATCAACCTGAGCACAACAGACAAGTCAAAAAGCAGAAGCGGCAAGAAGACGAAAGAAGAAGGCTTGCTGAATATAAGCAAACAAGTAAGCAGGATGTTTCAATGCCATCAAATGAAATAATTTTCTCTGATGATGAAAATGAAGAACAAATAGCTGATGCTCAAGATGGAAAGGATGGAAGTTATGAAGTGACATTAGAAATACCAAGCACGTCTTCAACTTCCAATAAAAAGCCAGAGTACAACACATTAGAAATACCTAATGTTGCTATGCATAGCATCAGATATGGTGTTGGCCTGCGTGCCACAGCTGCCATCACCACTGCTGCCTTTATGGATGCTGGCTTGATCACTGAAGAAGACAAGAGACTTGTAGTTGATCACAATAAAGTCAAGAGGGCCCAAGAAAAAGTTATGAGATCCCTGGATCAGGAATTTGATGATCTTTGTAAGAAGGGTGAAATTGACTGCATCTTCTTTGACGGCCGTCAAGATACAACTAAAGTTATGCTGAAAGCAGACAATTCAGATCGTCAGTTCCCCAGCATCATCGAAGAAGAGCATTATTCTGTGTGCAGTGAGCTAGGTGGAAGATATCTCTACCACTTCACTCCTGAGAAAGGCTCAACGAGGAAAAAACCTGCTGAAGTTATTGCTGATAATCTTGTAGATTTCATGAAGAAGGGCATTGATAAAAGCCTGCAGGCCATTGGAGGTGATTCTACAAATGTTAACACTGGCTGGGAGGGTGGTTCCATGCATTGGGTAGAGGTCAAGCTTTGCCGTAAGCTGATCTGGTTGGTTTGTGCCCTCCGCACTAACGAGTTACCCCTGCGACACTTGATCACAGCACTGGATGGGAAGACCTTGTCTAACAACAAGTGGACAGGTAACATTGGCAAGATGCTAGACACTGCAACCGAACTTGAAATTGATCCTTCATTCACCAAACTCTCAATTGGAGAGCCTCTTACTTCACTGAGTGACAATGTCGTAAAGGATCTCTCTACTGATCAAGCGTACGGGTATAGGATCACACAGGCCATAAGGACAGGAGAACTTCCCACAGATCTGGCCCTTCTTGAAATTGGTCCAGTGAGCCATTCAAGGTGGTTGACAACAGCAAACAGGCTTTGTCGCATATGGGTTTCAAAACATGGCCTTAAAGGTAAAACCCTCAACAACTTAAGACTGATAGTGGAATACATTGTTGGTGTGTACTACCCCTGTTGGTTCAACATCAAAGTAAAACACTCTTGGGTGGAAGGCCCACGCCACATCTTGTTTCAGCTGCGGCTAGTTAGGCTGCAAAAGAAGGCTGTAGTGGATGCTGTTTTGCCAACCATCAAGCGCTCAGCATGGTATGCATTCAGCGAAATGATAATCCAGACACTCTTGTGCTCAGATGACAGTGAGGAGAGCTGGTGTCCAAAAGATTGTTGACATGAGGGGTGGAGATGATGACACACTTGGAGATCTTTCTGTACGTCCCAGGAAGACACCTTCCATCAACCCCAGTGCTTCTTCCGTGTTGGAGCTGACAGACTGGTCTGACGGGGTATTTGAACCTCCTTTGACATGTAAACTGACTACAGCGGAAGTAAAGAAGTTCTTTGACAAGCCTATGCAAGTTCCACAGTGGCCCTGTCATGCTCAGTCAATAGAGAGGTGTGTGAAACAAGTCACAGAGGCAGCAGGCAGGGTGTATACACATGAGAAACGTGAGGGCTATATCAGAGGCCAAGAAGCAAGTCGGCGGCTGATGTCCAAGAACGAATCAAAGCAAGACTTGATGAAACTTGTTGTTTAAATATTTTTTTTTACTGATGTCATTACTTTCTAATGTTGTTTTATGATTACAAGGATATGTTTTATGATTACTAGGATATGTTTTATGCAGAGAAACTAAAATTTTTATAGCATTACCTGACATTTTGAGAAGCTAAAATTAATAAATGTTGTTTTCCGAGAGCAATTTATGTGCTTTTTAATCAAACGTAGATTTACCAAGCTAAGTGTTGAGCAATCACAAAAATAATAGCAGATTTGAATTCTTCACATCCTAAAATATTTTTAAAACCCCTCAGTGAAGGAATTGGCAAAAATTAATTTTCACCTCACAAATTGACACACCCTAGCATCACAGTTCGTTGTTATTATTCAACGTCTCGAACTCTTGGCGTATCAAAGTCATCGTGTGATCGAAGTCCCAAGGTTTCTGGCCGTTGACTGTATCTTTGATTATACTCCATATTCAATAATAATCAATGTGATGTGATTATTCAATGTGGGGTATAATCAAAGATAGAGTCAACGATCAGAAACCGCGGGACTTCGATCACATGAAAACTTTGATACGCCAAGAGTTCGAGACGTTGAATAATAAAGAACTGTGATGCGCTATTTGTTGTTCGGTGGTTCAGTGATGCAACGTATGTGTTGAACATCATGGAGGAGACTGAATAATTTCTATAGTAAATGATAATTACACAACCTAACAACAGTTTTGCTTCCCGGTAAAAACATACTGTTTTATACTAATTATTTGGGCGGTCAAAAGTCAATAAAGTCAAATTGTTTCCTATGGGGCACTTTTCGCTGAAACGACTGAAAATACAATAAAAACACCTGTAGGGGGTATATTACCAAAGTTAATAGGTCAACCAAAAGTCAACTTTTACCTGTTAGGTCAAAAAATAGCAATGAGGTAAATAAAGTCAATTTTTTGGAATAAATAATTAAAATAACTAAAAATTGGCATATGAAACCATTTCTTCTATCAACCTTGGCGAAGATATGTGTTCAGTCAAACAATACATTGAAACAAGACTCAAGACAAATGGTATTTGTGAAATAATTAACCTCAGTAGACCTGAAATCTCACCAACAGTTTATGGTCAGCTTTTGCAATGTCAACCAACAACTGCCGCTGTAGAGAGATCTTTCTCCATGCTTAATAAATTATTAAGTAAGGATCGCAATTTTTTGCCAGAAAATGTCGGCAAATACTTCATAATTTACCACAATCGGTCAACTGATGTAGAAGAGCAAGAATAAGTAATTAAAGTATCGTTTTTATTATTGAAAGTAAAGGCAACTTTATGTCATTTTTTTCAATTCGTAAGGTCAACTTTCTTAATTTTTTCGGTCAACTTTTGACTGCCCTACTAATTATAGGGTGCTGATTCCGAAAATGAACTTCATTTTTGCACGTTAAGTCAGATTTTGTCAGAATATGATGTTTTATACGGTACTGTTTTACATTAATTTTATGATTATAGTTCAATAATTTTGTGATTATAGTTCATTTTACTTCAATACAAAACACAATAATTGCGTTTTTACTTTTTAGATTTATGATGTGTGCTTCAAGGGTTGCGTGAACAGTCCAGATTTATTTTGTTACATCTGTGGTCTATTTACTCCAACTTCACAGCGCAGGAATATGACTCCTCTGATAAGAACAGCGTATTATCACTACTTCGGCTGTCATATTGGTGACCAAGACAAAAGATGGGCCCCACATGTTTGCTGTAGTAACTGTGCAATGAATTTACGTGACTGGTTCAATGGTAGAAGGAAAGGTATGGGATTCGCAGTACCTATGGTTTGGCGTGAGCAAAAGAACCATGTTCACGATTGCTATTTCTGTCAGAGCAAAGTAGCTGGCCTTGCATCAAAAACTAGGAATAAAATTGACTATCCTGTGGTAGCCTCTGCCATCAAACCTGTTCCTCATAGTGGTGAGCTTCCGATTCCAACACCACCAGCAGATAAGAATCTTCTGCCAACATCATCTGAAGAGGAAGCATTGTCAAAACAAGCAAATGAATCTTCTGATGCAGAGTACTGTCCAGAATCTTCTTCTGAACCACATTTCATAACTCAACAAGACTTGAATGACTTGGTTTGGGACTTATATCTTTTAAAGGGCAAAGCTGAACTTTTAGCTTCGAGACTTAAGGAGTGGAACTTAGTTCAGGGTGATGTGCGCATTACTTCTTTTCGCAAGAGAAGCTCCAACATACCGTGCTACTTTCAAACTGTAAATCAACTATATTACTGCTCAGATTTGGAAAGTTTATTCTCGTATTTTAAAATAGAACATGTTCCAGACGAGTGGCGTCTGTTCATTGACTCTAGTAAGCGGAGTCTTAAAGCTGTTTTGTTACACAATGAAAACGTTCACCCAAGCATTCCAATTGGACACTCAGTTCATCTCAAGGAGTCATATGAGAACATGGTAATACTTCTGAATGCAATCAAGTATGATCAATATAAGTGGAATATTTGTGGAGACCTAAAAGTGGTAGGACTTCTCCGGGGAATGCAGGGTGGCTTTACCAAGTACATGTGCTTTCTGTGTTTATGGGACAGTAGAGCAACACAGCAGCATTATGTAAAGAAGAACTGGCCACCACGTGAAGCCTTTGTGCCAGGACAACATAGTATGAAGTATGAGCCATTAGTTGATCAAGAAAGGATTATTTTGCCCCCTCTGCATATCAAACTAGGGTTGATAAAGAACTTTGTCAAAGCGCTTGACACAGAAGAAGCTGCATTCAAATATTTACATTCAAAATTTCCTAGCGTTAGTGATGCGAAGATGAAAGGTGTTTTTATTGGTCCCCAAATAAGAGTGCTTTTAAAGGATAAACAGTTTTTGAGCACTCTCAATGCAAAGGAACTAAGAGCCTGGAATTCTTTTAAGAATCTTTGTGACAACTTCTTAGGCTCAACAAAGTCCCCTCACTATGAAGCAATGGTCACCGAGCTGCTGGATGCATACCAACAACTTGGGGCTAGATTATTCGCTAGAATGTCTCTGAAGATCCATTTTTTGCACAGCCATCTGGACTTCTTTCCAGATAACCTTGGCTCAGTGTCAGATGAACACGGAGAGCTGTTTCATCAGGACATTGCAATGATGGAAAAAAACTACCAAGGACGATGAGATCCTTGCATGCTTGATGACTTTTGCTGGATGCTAAAACGAAAAGGCTCTACTGAGTATAGACACAAATCCAAGAAAACTCACTTCTAAGAAAGTGAACTATATGTAGCAGTTGATATGTAATAACGCATGTGTACGTATTCTTTTTTGTTGTTCTGTTCTGTTCTGTTTTACTACAAATACAAATAAAAGTAGATTTATAAGTAGATTTTCAAAAATTTATTCTCTCTGTGATACTGAACTTTCAAGTTTTGAGTGTATTCTACCTGTAAACGTCTAAATAAGAGTTACAGATATCTAGATAACCTGACCCGATAGAGAAAAACTAATGTGATTTTCAGATTCAGCACTCCAAAATTAGTTTAGATCACCCATTAAATTAGGAGAAGCAGAAATTTTTTTTTTGTAGACCAGTGTTATTATTCTTCACAAGGTGATTCCACTATTCTCGGTAAACCAACTTATGCCGCACCCTGTATATATTAGGGTGGTCCATAACTATAGAGGGGAAATTTTTTTCAATATTCCTAGCTCCCACCTACTGAAGTCGTGAGGTTCTGTGAGAAAATGTCGGTAAATTTTCGTTTCGATCAGTTCATATTTAGGGGTCGCTCACGAGTTTCAAAATTTATTCTTCTATCACTGTAATAGGTATTATGTGGTATGTACTACAGCTCCACCGCCTCTGGGTTCCCCCCATCCACGAGCTGATGGATGAGTACTATCCGTTCTACGACGGGGATGTCATGGTTGGCAACCACTCATTGTCGCCCAGTCAAAGAGCTTTTTCTGGCATCCGGAAACTTCCGGCGATGCTCCGATACTACTTGCAGCAGATACTGCAGCTGCTACTCGTCTTTGGTGTGGCGGCCGCTGTACTGTTGGACAAGGGCCACAGCTCGCTCGGCGTGGTCATTCACCACCCTGAGGTTTTCCACAACCCTAAGCGCCGCCTGAAACTCCTCCATTTTTCCCATTCATCCGGATTTTTGTTCAAGAAACTTGCAGACAATTGCAGTCGTTCGAAGAACCTCATCGAATTCTTTGTCACAAGGCTCTCCAAAGACAAACTGAGAGGTGGGTTGACACACTTTAGAATCTGCTCTCCACTCTGTTTCTTGTATAGGGCTGCGACCATCCGACGTTTCGTTGCAGATGGAATATCGGCATCGAAGAAGGCCAATGAAATCATTTCCTCAGAGAGGTACCAAAGCTGTCCTGCTACCTTCTGACTGGCTGCTTTGGAGATCTTCTGCTGTGGATACGACCTCAATGATTTCAAGAGGCAAAGGTCCTGGGCTGGAGCGGAAGCGGCCATCGGAGCAGTGAACCATGCCTTCAGGTAGACTGTCACAGCGAAGATGCTCATGTCTTGCAAGCATGTTTCCTCTTTCAGTGTGAGATGTTACAATTGCTCCCGGAACATCCACAGCTTGATAGAATACAGGACCTTGCACATCCAGCGAGCGTGATGTATCGCACCTGGGCGCTTGAATCGAATCGGCGATTCAAGATTTCCACCAAGGAAGACAATGGCGAGTCCCAAAAATTCCGTGTAATCGTCTCGGTACGTTTCGCGCTGGATTTGGTCTTTGGCGAACTTCAGAAGTTCTTCTCTGACTAGTAAAAGGGATGGACCAAAAGTGGGGTCGTCGACACCTGTTTGGAACTTGCTTTTGTCGATGTAGTTCCACTGTTGCTGGAATCTCTTGAATAACAGAACTTTAGGAGCAGAAATTGCGTCATGACACGCCATGAACGCGGCGGCGACAACTAACTCCATGATATGATGCCTGCATGCAAAGTAGAGCAGCTCTTTCTGCACTTTCTGCTCTAGGAGCAAACAACATCCTGAGTGACGGCCAATGTTAGCAGCGACAGTGTCGAAACACATCCCCACCACTCTTTCACTTAGTCCCCAAAGTTGCAAGAGATCGAACACCGCTTGTGCTTGCTGTTTCCCACTTCCCGAAGCTATTTTTGGCACTCCCAAGAGCTGGAAGTTGCCATCTGAGGTGGACACTAAGACTGGAAGCAGGTCCACCTGCTCGTTGTTGGTAAGGTCTAGCAGAAGCTTTCCGTCCTAGTGCACCACCACTGGTCCAGAATGGAATCCTTTTTGGACCGATTCAGCCTGCTGCCTGCGATGATGCTCTCGGCTGCACTTCACAGAGGATCGGCTGAGAGTCAGTTCCTCGAGGTTTTGGCCAAGGCTGCGAGCTGTTTCCGATACAATGTAAAGCGCCATCCGGTCACCCACCCCCGTCCTGTCTAAGGCTGAAGATAATTCTGAGTTGAAAATATTCTTGGTCTGGCGTGTTCTTTTATAGGGGGAAGAAGGACAACCTCCAGTGGCTCCCTCAAGAAACGTCATCGGCAGAGCTTGAAGAAGCAAGTTCGGCTGTTTGGGATGTCGAGGCTTGCTCTTCGACTGCTTTCCTCTTTCGGACGTCTTTCTCTGCTTTCCGCTTTGCAACCTTCTGCTCCTTCTCCTCCAATTTTTTGTCGACGGAGCCCATTGTGTCATTCTAACCGGGCTCTCTTTGAGCGAGAAGGAAGTCGCGATCTTCTTGAAAGTGAATCATCTGGAGAGCGTTTCCATGTCTAATGTCGAACAAATTGTTCAACTTGCTTTTGAAAGACGTCTATTTTTGGGTTTGTTTTGTATTTCGCCTTCCCTTGTTCTTTTTCAAAGCCTGCCACTCTTTGAACAAGACCAAAAGCTTCTCCAAACAGTGGTCCTTCCGGCGTGTTGGTATGCGGGCTCTTTTCCAAAACGAGAAAACTTCCTTCAAAACTTCTTCGGCGCTTTGTTTGGTTTCTTTCTTATTCACAACATGATGGTGCAAAAAAATACCTTGAACCTGGCCATTTGAAGGCAGTTTACGGCCTAAAATCTTTTGGTCCGGTTTTTCCAACAAGTAAAACCCACGTGTTTTTGATATGACCGTCACCGTAAGTAAATGTAACCAATATAAACCAATGTATGGTATACCACTATCTATTAAAATCTATTTCATATAGCTATATTTAACACTCCAACCTGTGAAAGGGCAGAAAACGGCATTAATTAGCACCTGTAATAGATCACTATCAGCCGGACTCTGTACTGAACTGACGCATTTCCTGAGCTCTCTGATATTGCTTCTACTTTTACATATTGCTAATAATTTTACTTTTCGAAAGTTTTGAATTTTATATACTTGCATTTATATTCACATTGTTATAGTTAAGTAATTGAATATTAGTGGTTTTTAGCGATTTAGAAGTTTTCATAGCGTGCCGGCTTAATTTAACTTGAACTTGTGACGGTTATAAACTAATTTTAACTGCGCGATGCCGTCGCAGAAAGCGTCATCTGTTAGGTGTGGGGTAAACCGGTGGTATTCGGATTTTAAAGATTATAACGGCAGTCCTATGGCGATTACCGAGAAATCAGTTTGTTTCTTTTGCGAATTAAGGGAGGAAATAGTTGACATAAAACGCAGTGTACGTAAGGTAACGGAAAGACTTGCAACGCTTGATGAGGGCAGGGGTAGGGCTACGGTTGACGAAAGCCGAACCAATACTAACGTTGAAGACGTTAGTAATTTGAAGGGTGAGGTGCGTAACCTAGTTTCCAGTTTAAGTAGCTTATCGGGAAGGTTCGATAGAGTTGAAGAACGGGTTAAGGTTGGTCCGAGATTAGTAGATGGGGAGGGATTTAGAGAAGTTAAGGGTGGAGCTAGGCCGCGTACGTTAGGTGATAGGAATCCCCCCCTATCGAGGTTTCGAACTCTTTCGCCCATTTGGAAAGGGACGTGAATGAGGGGGAAACTATTTTAATTGGGGACTCTTTAGTGCGCCACATGGACACAGAGTTCGTTGAACGGCATCCAACCAAGAGGAGGAGGGTCTGTCTCCCAGGGGCCAGGGTTGACAGAGTTAGAGACGAAGTAGATAGGATTGACGTTGCCTCCCGTCACTCGATGTTGGTGACGATGGTAGGGGGCAACGACTCGTATAGGCCCGATACGAGAGTGCCTGACCTTTTGGAGAGATATAGAGGTTAATTAGGTCCCTAAAGGCGAGGTCAAATAGGCCTTTAGTTCTAGGTATTACCCCTAGGCACGGTTTGGGTCTTAGATTACGTCTAAAACGATATTTTTGAATACTAAATTAGAAGAGATTTGTGCTGAGGAAAATGTACCCTTCGTAAAGCTGTGGTCAGAATTCAATGATCTGTAGCTAGTTTCTTCTTGCTACTACTTGTATTTGCCGGGAAGAATGAAGGATACGAGAGGCAGGCTATCTCTTTGTTGGGTATCTCTTCTAGGGGCCTCTCGTGTCCTCTTCTCTCCCTGTCGTTTGGGAGGTTGGCGTCTTGAAGAAAAAGCCGGTCGCTTTCAGAGTTTATTGAGTTCTTGGTTGGCTGGGGTAATTTTACAGAAGATTTTGTTATTGTACAGGGTGTCTCAAACGTCACTCTCTATTTTGAAAAATAATGGGAATTACGAAAAACTGGTTTAAGACAGGAAAAATATATTTATTTCAAAGTAAGTGCCACAAAGAATTAGTGCTATTTATTTATCTGTCTCCACATGGCGACCATCAGTGTCTCTACAGAGCTCAAAGCGATAAGTTGTTTCCCGGAACACACTTTCCAGCATTTGAGGTGTTATTTTCTGAACTGCATCGGTAATACGA
This sequence comes from Bathynomus jamesi, assembly GCA_023014485.1. Taxonomy (NCBI): domain Eukaryota; kingdom Metazoa; phylum Arthropoda; class Malacostraca; order Isopoda; family Cirolanidae; genus Bathynomus; species Bathynomus jamesi. Next base: position 157,587 of record JAJOZX010002560.1, read on the forward strand.
TTTCGAAGTTCGGCTACATCACTAATTCTTCTACCAGTGTACACCTTAGACTTAATGAAACCCCAGGCGAAAAAATCTAATGGTGTTAAATCGGGTGAACGTGCTGCCCATGGTTGTGTTCCTCCACGACCAATCCAGCGACCGGGGAAGCGTCTGTCAAGATAATCACGTACAATTATTGCATAATGGCACGGTGCTCCATCCTGCTGAAAAACTACTGTGTCAAGAATGCCATCTGTAAGAAGTTGAGGTTCGAGGAATTGTTCAAGCATGTCAAGATAATAAACCAATTAACTTTTTTTAAATACACAAATTTGCACCAGAAGTACATATCTTTATGCCAGCATAGCATTTTTTAAAAAAACATCTAATGTCACCGAAATAGAAGTGACTTTTGAGACACCCTGTATATACAGCTGAATTAATTAAAAATATATATATAAATTTATGTACAATACTTATTTATAAAGATTATATATGATTCTTAAAATTACACAATGATAAAATATATACAATTTGGTAACGCGCAAAATTGGTTTGTCGGTAACTAATATAAAAATAATATAAATGCGGAAAATTAACTGCGCGGCCCCACACTACTGCCCACCCCGAGAAGCGGAGCACGTATATCAAAAGTAGAAATATTCGGGTCTTGATTTGAATCGGATCCTTCGTCCAGCTCGCGTTGATCCTCGGTCGGCCTCATTTCCGGTTGCTGCGTTGTCCTGCGCGCTCGTCCTGAGGTCTGTATTTGCTACCTCCGAGGTGCGTCCTGCATCGTCCTTTTTCCTTGTGTGCTTTTTCTCCGATCCGATGTCGTCCGATTGTGCGCCCGGTACCTGTGTGGGACCTGAAACTATATAAGCCGGTTTTAAACGATTAATTGAAATGGCTTCTGATGATCCGTTGGTTTTTTCTATTACGAAGTACTTATCGTGGCGTTCGAGAACACGGAAAGGTCCTTGATATGGTGCCTCGAATGGTTTTCGAACGCGGTCGATGCGTACCCATACGTGGCTTGATTTGTGGAGTTCCGATAGAATGAATGATTTGGGGGCTGAGTGAATGTTTCCTTGAGAGAGTTGGGCGAAATCGATTTGCGTCATTTTCTTGGCTAATTCGGAGATGAATTTTGAATTGGATTTTGACGACGAATTGGTGATCATTGGCCTCGGGCATAATAGGGTGGTTCCGGTGACGGTGGTGAACGGCGAATAACCCGATTCGTTGGGGAGACTGCGTAAACCAAGGAGAACTATGGGTAAAGCGGGGAGCCAATCTTGTTTTCGAGCGATGATTGCTGTCTTGATGGTGCGATGAGATCTTTCAATTATTCCGTTGGTCTGAGGGCGATACGACAAAGTTCTTAGTCGGTGAAATCCGATGAGAGCTGAGAGTTCCCTAAAGAGTTCGGATTCGAATTGGGATCCGCGGTCCGTTATGACTTGCAGTGGTACACCAAATCTTGAAATCCATACATCGAGAAAATGCTGTGCTATTGATGTGGCTGTAGTATCAATCAGAGGATATGCTTCTATCCATCTTGTGGCACGATCGATGCAGGTTAGGAGATATCTATATGGGGAAGGATATGTTTGACCGGGCAAAGTGGTTGGCGGTAAGGGACCGACGATGTCGATATGTACCGTTTCAAATCTTGAACTTGGTAAATCGAAGGGGGTTATTTCTGATTTTGTATGGCGAGAAATTTTTGAGGATTGACATGATTCACAATTTCGGGACCAAGTTCGAATATCCTTATTCATTGAGGGCCAAAAGTATCTTGATTTAATGATACGAAGTGATTGCTTGATGCCTGGATGAGAAATATTATGAAATTGATTGAAGATGGAATATCGATGCTGCTTGGGAACAAAAGGACGGGGATATGGTGTGGATGTATCGCAATATAAAGTTGTATTTTCTGGAAACGGGAACGGCTCGAGACGTGGGAGAAATTCTTGCGTTTCTTGATCTTTTTGTTGAGATTCCGCGATTGCTGATAAATCGAAAGCGTCGATATGTACTGCGTTTACGTTGCGTGAAAGGCAGTCCGCTACGACGTTTTCGGATCCACAGATATGTATTACATCGCATACGTATTCCGTGATGGCAGACCAATGACGTTGTTGTCGGTCTGTCTTGGCTCGTAAGGGACTCTTGTAGGCAGAAACCATTGGTTTGTGATCCGTGAAGAGTATTACTTGACGACCTTCTAAAAATTGACGGAAATGCAGGACGGCTAGGTATGCTGCGAGTAATTCTCTATCGTATGCGGCGTACGCTTGCTGAGTTGTAGTTAATTTCTTATGAGGAAGTGGATATCTGTCCGGTTTCGTGACAGCGTTTAGGCTTCTATAATCACCACACGCCCGCCATTCGCCTGGTATCTTCTTCGGAACGAGGTGTAACGGTGAGGCCCATGGTGATTTTGAGGGTTCTATAATTCCATCTTGAAGTAAGTTGTTGAAAGTAGCCTTAGCTGAGGATAATTTATCGGGTGGAAGACGTCGAGGGCTTGCAAACACTGGTGGTGCGCTGCCAGTGTCGATGGTATGCTTGACAGTGTTGGTGGAAACTTTCTGCGGTTGAGCTGGTTTCAGTAGTGAGGAGTACTTGTCAAGCAGGTTCCTGATTTCTTGAGGTAATTTGTCGGTAGGGTTAATATTGATGAGGTGAAGGTCTTTGGATTGCACAGGTTTAGTAGTGGCTTGAAGAGTTGTTGCTCTATCCTTCAAAATGCCATGCTTGCAGTCCACAAGGATGTCATAATGGGATAGAAAGTCGGCGCAGAGAAGTGGACTGGAGACTTGGGCGACGACGAATGTCCACCTGAATATTCTTCGTAATTTAGGAATTGATATGTCCAGTGTTACTTCTCCGAATATTTCGAGCGGCTGACCGTTTGCGGTGGAAATCTTTACTGCGGTTGGGTGGAGTTGACAATCATTGACACAAGTTGGTGGTAAAATTGAGATGCTCGCTCCTGTGTCAATGATAAAATTGACCTTCAGACTTGCGATGCGAGCTGCGACTGAGATCAGCGGCAGGCCGGACGTCGCGTTAATCACAGCCTGCTTATCTAGTTTTCCGACGTTTCTCTTGATGGTGAGGAAGATCTTGAATTTGGGCGTGACGAGGGGAGCAGCATGGCGTCATCTTTATTTGGCCACTTGCACCATGGCCTGCAGGTCCTTGCTTGGGGGCCATAATAAAGGTGCGCGCCGCACACCACCGGCCGCTGATTCTCGCTGAAGGGTTTTAGGCCGATGGGGATATTCGTTCCTGGGCTTGTATTCGCTCGAGTTGACGTTGGCGCCGCGTAGCAGCTTTGTTGAGCGAACGGTATTAACTCATCGGTTAGTTTGCCGAGTTGAGTTAGCGTCAGCTCCTTTTGTGCTGCTACGACGAGCGCTATTGAGGATGGGAGCGCCTGGATGAATTTATGTTCCACCAAATCATCGCTGACGCCCACCTTCAGTGCCGTTTGGTGGATATCTTAAAGGAATTGGGAGGGCTTTCCAGTGAGAGGAGTGTTGGAGATGAGTCGTTCGAAGAGTTCTGGCTTCGTCTTTTCGTAATGACTCACGATTTCTTCTTTTAAATCGGTGTACGACTTGTTGGAGAGAGTTGCTGCTGAAATTCGTGAGACGACTTCGTGGGGTAACGAGGCTAGAACATGGAAAAATTTGGTCTCTTCGGATGTTATTCTGGAAATGTGGAATTGTGCCTCCATGATGGAGAACCATCCTGCGGCCGACGCTTCAGAGAACGTGGGTGGCTTGATGGTGACATGGTGCACTCCTGATTCAACAGATTCCATCTTGCGGGAATATAATTCGGGTCTGCTGCTGCTTCGGTTCCGACCGGCTACTACGGGTGGGCGGCGAAGAGGCGTGGCTTCGGTTTGTTCCGCCCGGCGACTGAAGGATGCTGCTTCCGCTGGCTGCTTCGGGTCACTCCGGGGTCACCAATTGTAGCTAGTTTCTTCTTGCTACTACTTGTATTTGCCGGGAAGAATGAAGGATACGAGAGGCAGGCTATCTCTTTGTTAGGTATCTCTTCTAGGGGCCTCTCGTGTCCTCTTCTCTACCTGTCGTTTGGGAGGTTGGCGTCTTGAAGAAAAAGCCGGTCGCTTTCAGAGTTTATTGAGTTCTTGGTTGGCTGGGTTAATTTTACAGAAGATTTTGTTATTGTATATACAGCTGAATTAATTAAAAATATATATATAAATTTATGTACAATACTTATTTATAAAGATTATATATGATTCTTAAAATTACACAATGATAAAATATATACAATTTGGTAACGCGCAAAATTGGTTTGTCGGTAACTAATATAAAAATAATATAAATGCGGAAAATTAACTGCGCGGCCCCACAGATCCTAGCCTTTTTATAAAAGATGGGGGTGCATTTTAATGAAATAGGTAATGCTAGGCTAGGTAGGTTAATAAACGAAAACGTGCGAAAGCTGTATAGGTCGAAGCCTTCTTTAAACGTTGTGGGTCCGGGGAACGCAGGCCCGACTTAAAAAATGGTTTAAAACGCCGACCCGTTGTAAAAAATAACTTAAACGTCTTTTATTGTAACGTGCGTAGTATTAGAAATAAATTAAACGAATTTAAGGCGATAATTTATTCCGGCAACTACGATATAGTTGCTATCACTGAAACGTAGTTAAATGCCGTGACTCGGGACTTCTTGGGGGAACTTGATATACCGGGCTTTAAACTCTTTACTAATGATAGGTTACATAGGATTGGTGGCGGCGGTTTGCTGTACATTCGTAATTCTCTTAGGGCTATCGAGGTTAAGATAGATTTTCTAGCAGCAATTAATGCGATATGCGTTGAAGTTAGGGCGCGTAGTATCAGTTTTAATTTTGTTGTTGTTTATAGACCTCCCGTTCAACCCCTCGATACTGATACTAGATTTTACTCACTTCTTGGTAACTTTATTGACAAGCGGAATAGTATAATTGTCGGAGACTTTAACTGCCCTAATGATAATTATTTGACTTTTACTGGTAATGAGGAGGGTTTGAGATTGATTGAGTTCATGGAAGATAATTTTTTACGACAGATGGTTATCGAACCAACGCGCGGTGACAATATTTTAGATTTGGTGATGACGAACGGCGAAAATATAGTCGAAAGTTTAGAAGTACGCGAGAGTTTAGGATGTAGTGATCATCAAATTCTTAGGTTTAAGTTATTGATAGAAAATACTAAGGATAGTAACGTAATAGAAGTCCCTGATTTTCGTAGGGCCAATTTTGATAGTTTTGCAGATAGGATGAGAGTAGTGGACTGGGATAACTTATTTATGGGTAATGACACAAATTTGCATTGGGAGGTGTTTAAAGAAAGTTTTATGAATATTGAAAGGGAGTTTATTCCTCGTAGGCCCAAACGCGCTAGAAATCATGCTAGGCCCAAGTGGTGGACTAGGGAAATAGGCGAGTTCATAAACGAGCGTAACAGAGCGTATAGACTTAATAAGCGCAATGGCACGGCAGCTAACTTTAATAGATATATCGAGCTTAGACGTCAGGTTAAAAGATCAGTTAGGAATGCTAAGCGTAATTTAGAGATACTTATAGCTGTGGATAGTAAACATAATCCAAAAAAGTTTTTTGAATACGTCAATAATCGTAAGCCGATAAAAGATAACAGAGGCCCTCTAGTGGATGTTAACGGCGCTTTGGCTTCCGACGCACAAGCGATTGCGGGTATTTTCAATAACTTTTTTGCGACAGTTTTTACCGTAGAAGACGTAAATAATGTCCCGACGTGGACGATTTGAAAGATTTGAAAGCGTTATTGTAGGCCCCTTAACGAAGATTTTTAATCAGTCACTCGAAACGGGGATTATTCCTGAAGACTTCAAATTAGCTAACGTCACGCCCATTTTTAAAAAAGGCAACCGCACAGTAGCTAGCAATTATAGGCCCATTAGTTTAACGTCAATTGTCGGTAAACTATTGGAATCCGTCGTTAGGGATCGTATCATCGATCACTTAGAAAGTCGAGATTTGATTAATAGTAGTCAGCAGCTAACTGGTTAGAAGAATGGCTTCGTGCTAGGAGACAGAGGGTGGTAGTTAATGGCAGTGAATCGGGGTGATTAGATGTAGGTAGCGGTGTCCCACAGGGTTCAGTGTTAGGCCCATTGCTATTCGTAATTTACATTAACGACATAGATGTAGGATTGACTAGTAACGTGTCAAAATTAGCTGACGATACTAAAATAGGCGGTAAGGTTGTTAACGAGGACGATAGTAATAGGCTCCAAGACGATGTAAATAGGATTATGGAGTGGACGGATAAGTGGCAGATGCAATTTAACGTAGACAAATGTAAAGTTTTGCATATAGGTTCTCGTAACAATAATTACACGCACACGATGGATGATAGAGAGTTAGCGAGCGTTGACGAGGAAGTAGATTTAGGTGTACGCGTATCGAAGAATTTAAAAGTTCGGAACCAGTGCCTGGAGTCTTGCGCGAAAGCTAATAGGATGTTAGGCTTTATAGCGCGTAATTTCGAATTTAAATCGAAGGCTATTATATTGCCCCTTTACAAGTCCCTAGTCAGGCCTCATATAGAATATGCCATTCAGTTTTGGTGCCCGTATTTGCGTGAGGATATTGATAGGTTAGAAAGGGTTCAGCGTCGTGCCACGAAACTAATTCCGTCATTGCGCAACAAGCCTTATGAAGATAGGATTAAAGAGTTAGACTTGCATTCACTTGAAACTAGGAGATTAAGGGGGGAGCGTATTGAAGTTTTCAAAATCGTTAATAAGATCGATATCGTAAATTTTGACAAATTTGTCACTTTCGATAATAGCAATACTCGTAATAACGGATTTAATTTGCGTGGCAGACGTTTCATTACTAATATCGCTGAAAACTTATTTACGTTTAAAGTAACTGATAAATGGAATAATCTTCCCGCGCCCGTCGTGAGCTCTACCAGCATTAATGTGTTTAAAAACCGTCTAGATAGGCATTTTAAAAATAGTAACGTTGTTTAAAATAAAAAAAAACAATTGGCAACAGAAGCTCTGGGGGTGGTAATCAGGGATGAGTCTGTTGACGTCTAATGCCAGCCTGTGACATGCCAGCGTGTGATATGCCAGCAAAAAAAAAAAAAAAAATAGACTAACACGAACTTAGTTGTAGCGTGTTGAGTAAATTAACCCACTTTTTGTTATTCTTTATACTTTTTTCCTTCTTCTCTCCTTATTTGCATGTCTGTAACTCTTTATTGCATGTCTCTAGTTTGCATGGTATGATAGTGTTTGAATTAGGAATGTGTTGCATGGTTTGTAATGTGTTCTTATTTCACTTCTTTTCGTCTTTCACGCCTTTCCAGCCTAGTGGGCTGCATCCTCTACATCCCTATGGAGTGGAGGATCGGTCTGCAACAGCTGGAAGAATGTGTTGAGTAGCATCCCCGCGTTTGGGGAGAGGAATTTCGGGTGCTTTGAAATCCTGCCCCTCTGATCCAATTTCCTCTAACCAAACGCGGGAATACTACTGAGCGAGTAGTATAGTCGCGTTTATGGAGACAGTGAAGGACTTCAGCCTATGATGCACTCTCCCATTTTGCCGGTCGGACTACTACAATGACTGAGCCGCATTGTGGCGGTCGTAGTGTGACCACAAAATGGGAGAGTGCATCATAGGCTGAAGTCCTTCACTGTCTCCCTAAACGCGACTATACTACTCGCTCAGTAGTATCCCCGCGTTTCGGGAGAGAAATTTGGGGTGCTTTGAAATCCTGCCCCTCTGATCCAATTTCCTCTAACCAAACGCGGGAATACTACTGTGCGAGTAGTATAGTCACGTTTAGGGAGACAGTGAAGGACTTCAGCCTATGATGCACTCTCCCATTTTGTGGTCATACTACGATCGCCACAATGCGGCTCAGTCATCGTAGTAGTCCGAATGGCAAAATGGGAGAATGCATCATAGGCTGAAGTCCTTCACTGTCTCCCTAAACGCGACTATACTACTCGCTCAGTAGTATCCCCGCTAACTCCTGGATTATTATTACGAGTACCATCGGGGTTCAAACCTCTGACCTCAGTGCCTTTATTTTGCTTATAGGGAAATGGTGTTACCCACTAAGCTATACGCACGCGGCCGTTGGTTTTGTGTTAAGAATAATGCTGTCGTTACTTCTATCTTACCTCTCATTTCTAGTTTTATAAGTTTGAACTGTTTAATTTGTTTGATTGAGTTGTTTAACTCCTTTCGTAAAAAAAAGAAAAATGAGCTGTCCGACCTAAAACAACAATGAATGCGTTTAAAAGAATGTATGAAGAATATTTCTGAATATTCATTACACGTTTGATTTGCAATACGAGACATGCGCGAGATAAGTGCTCTTTAGAAATTAATTAGAGCGGGTTAATTATGGTCTACATTCTAATTAGTTACGCAGTATTACAAAGTGTTGTTAGTCTTATACTAGAATATAAAATAACTAATAAAGACGAACATATTAAGTCTAATGTGAAAAATACATCTTGATTTGATGATGCATAAATTTGAGTGTGAATTAATAGATGTAACCATATTCAAAATTCCATTAAATTAAGTTTAGAATTGTATACATTGTGTTATTGTTAACTTTGGTGAGGGAGTTGTTATTCAGGAGTTACGCATAAGATCAATTAGAGTGTAGGTGTGACTCTTTTTGAGGTCGAAAACTGTAGTTGTTCTTAAATTCATGTGCAATAGTTCCGCTCCACCCTCTCTGAGATGTGACAGAAACGCAGTCCTTCTTTCTCCCCTACCTTCCCTCCCTCCCTCTCCCCCTCCCCTTCCCCCTCTCGTTATCCCCGCTTCTCGTCCTCCCCCTCTCCTTTCGCTACACCAAAAACGACAATATTATGAAATCAAACCGTCTACATGGAATCGCACAATAGCTGAAATTAACAATCATAATGTAGAGGAATACAACACTTATTTCTAAGTGTTAATATCGAATCACAAAATGACAAAAAGTACTGCATGATGAATAATCCCAAAATTCGAAGGACTGTAATTCGGCGTGTCAGATTACGATTCGAATAGCATCTAATTTTAAACTGTGATTTGAACCCAACGACGAAATATATTAAATAATATATATTAATATGTATGTAAAAATGAATAATTCTGACATTCATTTTTGCATATAAAGTCCAAACTCGCGTGACATTCTAACTGTATACAGAGTGAGTCACGACGAAATGTTATGACTTCGGGAGCTTATAGCTGAGGTCATTCCCAGTCAAAAACTCCAGAGGAACATAGGTCCGACTCTTAACGGTTATGGAGCTATGGATGTTTGAATGTTTAAAAATAAAAATAAGCGAACAAATAGCTGCTAAAGTTTTTATTCATGAATTTACAACAACTGTTCAAAATGACTATTCTCGGCCTCAGTACACATCGTGGTTCGTCTGTGAATCGCGCGTGTAGCTCGCATTAGTTCATTACGATTGTCCTTTATGAGGGCTGCAACATCCAAAATGCGACGGAGTAATGTATCTCATGTTTCCACTTTTCTCTGGTACACCAGCTCTTTCATGCGCCCCCCACAGATAAAAATCTAGAGGGGTTAGGTCTGGAGACCTGGGTGACCAATTTTGTGTACCACCACAACCGATCCATCGGCCAGGGGAGCGATCATCGAGATGAGTTCTCACTGCGCGGCTAAAATGTGAAGAAGCTCCGTCTTGTTGGAAGTACATACGCAATCATGTTGCCAAAGGTACATCTTCTAACAGTGGCGGCAGTTCGTCTTTCAGAAATCGTAGATAAATGTCACCTGTAAGACCACCTTCGGAGATAAACGGACCAATCAGCTGACCGTAGAGAATACTACACCACACATTGACACTGAACCGATGTCACAATGGCACAATGGCATAAGGATTCATTTCTGACCACACACGTGAATTGCGAGTGTTGTTGACACCGTCGCGGGTAAATTGAGCTTCATCACAGAACAAGACGTATCGATGCAATTATCGATCGGCATTGAGCCAATTATGATACAAAATTCCAGCCGTTGGGCACGATCCCTAGGTTGGAGGTGCTGAACGCGCTGTACGTGGTATGGATACATGCCTTCTTCGTGTAACGTTCTACATACTCTCGTTTGAGGAACTCTAAGACGTGTGGAAATCCTTCGCGTACTAACATGAGGACTCCGCTGTACCATCTGAATAATGTTTTCTTGTTCAGCCACATCTTCTTGTACCGGACGCTCAAATAAAACAGGAACGCTAGGAAATGAACCGCTCTCTCGCAATCTCCGGAAAACATTTCTAAACACTCGTCAATCCGGAATTCTTCGATTTGGAAAACGTCGCTGGTATTCAGCAACAGCAGCAGTAGTATTTCCATTGCAAAATCCGTAAGCATATTTGAAAACGTAAAAGGCATATTGAACGCACAAAACATCAACTGCACGCTGTGAAACACAACACTCTACTGCGTAGTTAGTTCGATTCGGTAAGTAACTGTCAATTCAGTTCAAGGTCACGGATGCGCATGCTTGAAATTCAAGCATCCATGGCTCCATAACCGTTAAGAATCGGAAGCTATATTCATATGAAGTTTTTGACTGGGAATGACCTCAACTATAAGCTCCCGAAGTTATGCCATTTCGTCGTGATTTTCCCTGTATAAAATGCAAGTTTGGAAAAAAATTTAATTTTCTTTCCATTTTATTTTTGCTAAGTAATTGATGAATTATTTTTTTTTTAAATTACCTAATAATTTTTTAGATTAAGCTTAATCATGTTAAATTCTGCAATATTCAGTTTTTTTATAGTCTCGCTAGTTGTAGAAGATGAAGTCATTTCTTGCCGAAACTCTAAATTAACACAATTTTAAATTTGAAGCATTTAATTTTGGCTCATATGCATGTTTAATTTTAACCCATAATAAAATGCATATTTCAATTTCTATTTTTAGTTAACTCGGCAAATCATGATAACATCAGATCTGTTAATATACTGTTTAAAAGAAAAATATGACTTTATCTTCAAATATCTTGCTTATCTACCAATATGCTGTTGCAGCCAAAATTTACCTTTATCTTCAAATATTTTGCATGAAAAAACTCAGCCAATTGAGAATAAGAAATAAAACAGGTCAACATTAAATAATAATGATCACCAAATTATTAGTATATAAACTCATGTAATTTTTCAAATTATTCTTCTGATTATTCTCATCTGATGTAGAGGCTGAAGCATTACGTGTAATATTTTAGAAGCAGTAAAATTCAGTCAGAGAATCTCTTTGTCTTCTTCTTTGAGCCCTGCTTTCTTTAGAGAACTTAGTTTTAAAAATAGAATAAATAATTTCCCGATTTCTCCATCGTTTTCTACGGCTTTCCTCCACCTCGAAAAAATGGCCTTCATTCCTCGCTCATAAAAGTCCGCTGATTTCCGCTGGAGCCACCTCTTAACCTCCTCAACGACCTCATCGTCACTGAAACTTTCTTCCACGAATATCAGCCTTCATTGGCCCAAACAAATGGAAGTCTGAAGGTGCCACATCTGGGCTGTATGGAGAGTGGGATAACACAGTCAAGTGCAGTTTTGTGATGGCCTCTCTTGTTTGCAAACTGTTGTGTGGTCTTGCGTCATCGTGCAAAAGAAGGACGTCTTCCAGTTTTCTCTCCGGTCGAACTCGCTTTATACGTCTCTGGAGTCTCTGTAGGGTAACAATATATGCCTCTGAGTTGATTGTTTGTCCTTTCTTCATAATGTCCACCAGAATCACCCCTTTCATGTCCCAGAAGATGGTGGCCATAACTTTTCCTGCAGAGGGAGCCATTTTGAACTTTTTCTTGCGTGGGGAGTCTGCGTGACACCACTCCATGGATTGGCATTTTGTTTCAGGTTCAAAGTGGTGTACCCAAGTCTCATCCCCAGTCACAATTCGTGAGAGGAAGTCATCCCCTTCTGTCTCGCATCGAACCAACGACTCAGAAGCAATTTCTTTTCTTTGGGCTTTGTGGTCTTCAGTCAGTTCGCGAGAAACAAACCGTGAACACACTTTTGAGTATCCCAGTTGCTGAATTATCGTATTCACACTTCCTTCACTAATTCCTAGCTCCAGTGATAGCTCCTTGTATGTGAGGCGCCGATTTGATCGAATGATGCTGTTAGCATATTGCATAGTGTGAGATGTAACAGCCGATGCTGGGCGACCGCTGCGTGGTTCATCATCGAGGCTGGCTCTCCCTCTCTCCGATGATCTCACACGTTTAGACCAGCGTCCAACTGTGCTTCGATCAACAACAGCATCTCCGTAAACGTTTTGTAGACTTTCGTGAATATTTCCAACTGTTTCCTTCTCTGTGGTTAAGAACTCAATAACAGCTCTGTGTTTACGAAGCACATTAATGTCAAACGCCATTTTCGAAACTGCGTTAACCATCGGTTTTATACAAGGGCGTTTAAAAGCGGTTTTATACAAGGAGGGGAGGTTCAAACTGGAAAAATTCGGCTATGTGAAGCGCAGAAAGTTCAACCTTACGGCCCAAAAGACATTTCAACCCCATGGCCTATTATTTAACTAAGCAAAAAGGATGGGGCAAAATATATTGAGTGCCCCTGGTATATATAAAACCTTGGTTTTGCTTCCGCCCGAAATGTTCATTCTGACGAAGGTCAAGCTTGTCACTCCACTTTAGACCTACAGTTTAACGTGGAATCCGAACCGCCACGCACCAGCAGCGCAGCGGCTTAGCCACTAGGCTAACCAAGCTGCCCATTTATCTACCAACCAATTTTTTTATTGTGTAGAAGGATGAACAGCTGGGTTTTGCTGCGCGCCGCCAGCCGTTACGGGGTCTCGATCCCGGGGCCGATGGATTTGCAGTCAGCAACGCTAAACACTACACCACCGATGCGCATCATATATATGTACAGTATATACACCTTTCAACCTTTCAAATGTCCCGTGCGATGATTCCTCATTTCACGAAGGTCAAGCTTGTCGCCCCTCCTCTCGAGTTGGCCTGGTGAAGTAGTATATATATATATATATATATTATATATATATATATATATATATATATATATAAAGCAACCTTAATATGGTGCCAAAGGAAAGGAAAGTAAAGAATATTGATATTGTAAAGAGTTCTATAAATGTGATATAAAGGAAACAAACAAACTGTCGATCAATGAAATTGCAGTGAATCAGGAAACCACCAATTTGGGCATGACGAACCCATTTCTTTGCATGAAATTCTAAATTCTAAATTCCAAATTCTAAATTAATATGATTTAGTAAATGAGTTCAGAGGTTTTTTTTTGTTTTATTCCCCGAAATTAAATTCCCTATTTTAAAGAATTATTAAAAAAATGAGGTAGGAATGCTATAGATAATTCCATTATTTCAACATGCCACGTGGTAAAAATTCCATAGATTAAGTTATGTTAGGTTGTAGTGGGGTCGGCAGCATCATAGTTCGTTACAATGCTTGTGAAAAGCAATTTTTCGACGTGATAGTATAGATTGGAGCTATTGAAGAATAGGGACCCCAGCCTTCTTTAGTTAGCTTTATAAGGCTAACTAACGAAAATATCATGACCTAACCTAACCAATCATCAAGGGCGTACAGTTAACCTAACGATTGGTTAGGTCGTGATATTTTCGTTAGTTAGCCTTGTAAGCCTAACTAAAGAAGGCTGGGGTCCCTATTCTTCAATAGCTCCTATAGATTTTGACCCAAGGAATAAGAATCGAGAGGTGCGCCAAAAATCTGACCTCAAATAAGGTCACCAACGTGACCTTTAGAGGTCATTCAAGGTCATATAGTTCAAAAACTAAAAATAACAACGGAAGGTCTTACGAAGGCCATATGGGTGTCAAATGAAAGCGCTTATCAAGACAAAACACTTTTATTTCGAAGTATAAAGTGGTGGGGTTAACTATGTGACCTCCAGAGGTCGCTTAAGGTCAACCAAGGTAAAAAAATGACAAAATATAAAATGACGTAAAAATATTTTTACAGGCATGTAAAAGAGCATTGCCGATCTTGAAGGCCTACCAACCTCGGTACTGGATGCTTTTGACGGCCATGGCTGTTGGACAATCAACCACACAATGAACAGGTTTTCCGCCATTGCAATAGAGAATAGACCATGCGCATGAGCAAAATAACAAGCTGGTCAAGAGCGTTGGAGGTATCATCGGGCTAACAGGAGATCCTGCATCACTGGTAAAATGGATAATCATCGGCCCGAGTCTTGCCCGTCTAGCAGAGGAATTCTGGTGCACTTCTGATGACCCTGATGAACAAGAGTTTCTTCCACACCATGAGGATGGCAAATCATATCAAATGCGTTCCCTGATGAATATCCAAAACATGCTGGATACAGTTCTACTCAAAGGGAATCTATTTCAAGAAGGAGAAACGGAATTGGTGTCTCTTTGTGGACGAGTATGACTATCAGCACTGTCAGCTGAAGCAGTTAAAGCAGTTGACACGCTTGGTCAGTCACAGTATGAAGACTATAAGGCATCCGTTCTGGAAAACCGAACGTGCGACCGGCTAGTTCCATTTAAACAAAAGCTGCACTTCTTCAAACAGGTCAAACAACGCAAGATAGCACCCAGAAGAAACTATTGCTCTTCAAGGATCAGACATCGCTGTTTGGTCAACTCTTTGTCTCATTGCACACGCGCCAAGGGAATTTGCCTCTTTTTTCGAGTACGAGTCTGAAACCCCTCCCCCTGCAATGAAGACGACAACCGACAAAGCTGGACTGTACCACTGCACCGTCGAAGAAGATCCCCCTGACGGAGACGCGGGTTCAATGGAGGTAACTGAGGTCCCACTTACAAGCCACGGTGTTGTAATCATCGACGGTGGGGTCCTTATCCATACGATGCAACCAAAGCCAATTTGCTCAACAGTTGACGACTATGGGTCTATTGTGTTTTGTCCTCGACTGCGTGGAACTGAGGATTTGCGATCGCCTTGACTTACTATAGTATGGGATCGATACTTCTCAAAAAGCATCAAAGGCAATACACGAAGCCAGAGAGTTGATGACACTGGAGGAGGAGCACGACAGCGAATCAAAGGATCGGCAAAGATTCCTCAAGGTCAGAAAAACGGAAAAATTTCTGGCACACTCTTCTAACAAAGAAGAACTGTTCGCGTTTCTGACAAACGAAGCGGTTAAAAACAATACTATCCTAAGAACAAGGATTTGTATTTGACTTCACGTGACCGTGTTGTGAATGTGGGGCCTGGAAATGGGGTAACGAAGCCTTCCAATCATGAGGAAGCAGATACGAGAAGCGCTGTACATCTCGTCGATGCCCTTCAGAATCGTAACTCTGTTCTTGTCCAGACAGGAGATACGGACGTTCTTGTCATTCTCTTGGGACAGTTCGGGCGTTTACAGTCAATAAATCCTAGCATTGAACTATGGATCGCCCTCGGTAGTGGGAAACATCAGCGGATGTTGCATGTCAGTCGTCTTTATCAGCACCTTGGTCCGGAACGCTGCCTTGGACTACCAATGTTCTATGCCGTATCAGGTTGTGACACCACAAATGGATTGAAGAACAAGGGTAAACGTATTTGGCGGAAAACCTGGCAAAGTCACTTAGAAGTTACAGAAACACTTACGAAGGCCTCCTGGTCCTCCTTTCAGTCTTTAAATGATGATGAATTAGCTACTATCGAGTCATTTATATGTCGGCTTATGACTTGAATTCAACTACTGTTGAGGTTAATTTTCTTCGGATGAACATGTTCAGTCAGAGGAGCCAGGATGTCCAGCGTATTCCACCAACTCAAAACACACTTCACCTGCATCTTCGACGGGCCTTGTACCAGACATCGATCTGGGCATGAGCCATCAAGCGTATCTCCCGGATGAAGACCCCCTGTTCCCTCGGCTGGCAGGAGGATGACAATAGTCTTGTACCTGTGTGGACATCAGAAGACACTACCACTCAAGTGTTTCACCTCACTATAAAATGTGGCTGCCGCAAGGAGTGCAGGGCTCCTTGCTCATGCAAGAAGGAAAATCTTGCTTGTACACAGTTATGCAAATGTTCGTGCTCGAAGTGATTAGTGGAAAGTGTACAGAAGAGATCAATATCACTTCTGAACTTTATCTATAACCCATTGAACTCGTTATTTTTACTCGTTCCAAATTGTAAAAAGTCAGATTTCTTGAATATGTTTTATGCAATTACTGAAGAGATTAGAAAGCAGAACTTTATAAATACCAGTCTTAGTTGAGAATGCCATCACAGTCAGTTACCCGCACTGATTTGTAATCCATAGTTTTTTGTTTAAAAAATTATCTTTTTTCTCTTATTTAATAATAAGCACCTGGTAGAATAAATGATATATGCTTTAAGTTCCAAACAAGATATTACTTTTATGTAGTAACTCAGCTCATTTCATTACATTCATTTTCAGTTAATTTTGGTTTTTGACCTTAAATCACATGTACAGGTCACATGGTTGATCACACCACTTTATACCTCGAAATAAAAGTGTTTTGTCTTCATAAGAGCTCTCATTTGAGCCGTACACCCATTTGGTCGACGAAACATAACATCGACACTTCAAAAACTACAGTATCTTAACCTAACCTAACCTAACCTGTATATTGCATGTAGTTTATGTACAAACACCTTTTGAACTTGAACAATGAACTAGCAGCTATACAGGAGTAATAATTATAAATATTAGATACATACAGAGGGTTAAAAAAAGTAAAATAGACACCACGATGATTATCCTTAAGAACAGATGGCAAAGCTCATCAATGAAATACCAGAACATGTGTCAACTTTACGTAACTCAAAGGGGAAAGCAACACGATTTTAAATACATTGATTCAATAAATATGTTATTGTTCATTGATTTTTGTTATCAAATCAAAAACTATGGAAAAACCAAAGTTGTCTATTTACTTCTATCAATTCTCTGCAGAGAGAAGGGGACGGCGAAAAAATTGGGAATGAAAACAGAGTGAAAAACTAAAAAAAAGATTTTGCTTTGATATAATAAAAAAAAATTTAGTTTTCGGATATCTTCTTGTATGAAAATTTTTAAACTTTAACAATGTCTGTATCACGTGATGCATTTTTTTAATCACCAGTGACTAACTCAAATATTGTCGTGCAATTCTTCTGTAAGTGGTAATGCCGTCTGCAGTCCGCGGATGTGGGTGTACAATAGTATATATGGATCTAAGGACTTGTTTTGGGAGTGGTGCCCCTACTTTTGTAATTAGGTATGCAACTTTCACTAATTTGTTGTACAGATCTTCAGTGCGTCCTTTGAATAACGTTAAGGGTAATTCCCAAAAGTTTGTTTGTTTTATAGCAGTGGTTCTTAACCTCTGGGTAGCGACCCAGAATTGTGTCGCCAAGCCATTTTGATTGTGTCATTAAATTTATCATTTATTTGTGTTATCCATAATCATTTTAACATTAATTATTTATTCTATTATCTATTACGAGTGAACTGTTTGAAGGCATGGATCGCCGAGCTAGCCCCGCGACCAGAATTTGGGTTGCAGCCCTAAAATGTTAAGAACCACTGTTTTATAGGGATTCCATTTATAGTTAACTTTGAAGGGAATGTTGTTTTTTCTTTTTAATAATTATATTATATATTCATAAAATATTCTGCTCCTATTACATTTTTTATAATAACTTCCGGGATGTACAGTTTCGTTAAAAAATTCGCCTAGAAACAAAATTCTAAACGGTATAAAAAATTACTAATTATGTTAATGACTGGGTTTTATTTTCCAAATTTTTACTACTGAGAAGAAAAAAATAACCCAAAGAAAAAAAAGGATTACCAATTAGTAGTTGTTTATTATTTTTAGAAATATTATGTTTCTAGGTGAACTCTTTTTCTGAAACTGCAATTACAGAAAAAAAATCGTCGAAAGAATAAAAAAAAAAAAAAGCCCTAAAATTTGTTGATCACTAATTTGTGGATTTTTTTTTTTTTAATTTTACTTTTGTTGAAAAAATAAAGTATAAAAAAAAAAGACGAAAACAAAATACTAAAATAATCAGTAAGTTGGGGCCTTCATTAATTTACTTTTTCGGCGAACTTTTTTCATGGAAATGTGAAAGAATTACGAGGAATTGTGTGTTCGTTTAACTCGTTTATGTTGTAACAGTGTATAAGAATTATAAACTAGTTAATGTTTTGATATTGTAATATTATCTTTATTTGTTCTAATATAGTAAAATTAAGGTCATTTTTCTATTTAAAAAATAGCAAAACTACAATTATCGCAGTAACGCATTCATACGTACGAAAGTACAAGTAAAGTCGTGCCACCTTGAAGCGCTGTCGGACTATACCTTTCAACCTTTCAAATGTTCCGTACGGTAATTCCCCATTTCACGAAGGTCAAGCTTAGTAGTATGGACGCAAAATGGACGAGTGCAGAGATGTTGCAGAGATAATGATGAATGTTGCAAATGGGGATGGGGGTATGTTGCAAAGGGGGTGGGGTATGTTGCAAAGGGGGTGAGGGTATGCAATGAAAGGGGAGGGGTGTGCAATAAAGGGGGAGAGGGGAGGGAGAGGGGAGGGGTCTTCGGGGGGAGAAGGGAGGATGACCTCCCCCAAAGGGGTAGCCTTAAACTAAGAGAGGAAGAGAAAGGAGAGACGGAGGAGGTCTTTGGGGGAGAAGTTGGGATGTCCTCACTCCCCCAAAGGGAAACTAACCTAAGTCTTAACCTAAGAAGGAAGGTAGGAGAGATCTTTATTCCACCGGAGTCCGATGCATTATGAGGCTCCCGAAGCCGAGCAGGTCTTATATAGAGGTAGATTGAGTTGCCAGATACCATTTTTTATTTTAAATGTTCAGGTATACATTATTAGGGTGAGTTGCTAAACTTTACCATTTATTTTAATTCGCTGCCAAAGCAAACTAACTTTCTCCTTTAAGAGAAATAAAAACAATATTAATAAAAGAAATACATTTAAACCAAAATAAATAGAGTTTAAATACACACTTTATCTTCTACAGTTGTCAAACAATGTTTTTAAAAGCAAAAGAACTTTCTCCTTAAAGAGAATTAATTATTTAAACCAATAGTAACAATATAAGAATTCACTAAAAATGGGCTTAGCAAAAGAAATCGTTCCATTAACATATTGTCTAAGATTAATATTCAGTTTTCCTTCATTAAAACCTTAGAATACTATACTTTGTCTATTAATTTTGTCATTCCTTATATATATATATATATATATATATATATATATATATATATATACAAGATGTCTTTACAATTTTTTTTCGTTTATTTTATTATTTCTTTCGATTTGAGAAATCTATATACACATACGCACAATTATATTAAATAATAACTAAATTGGAAGAAGCACATTCACGTTGTTCTAAATACTTTTGACAATCCTTTCTTGTGTTTCAAAAACAGAAAAAATATCATTACATTCGCCTAAAGGTCTATTTACTTTTGTCACTCCTCTATATATAAACCTTTTTATTTCATTTCATTTTCATGTCATTTCAGTTCATTTCACTCATTCCTTTTTCGAAATCGTCACAAATAATGTTTTTAAAAGCAAACGAACTTTCTCCTTAAAGAGAATTATCATAATTATTGAAAACCAATATTAACAATATAAGAATTCACTAGACAATGGGCTTAGCAAAAGAAATCGTTCCATTAACATATTGTCTAAGATTAATATTCAGTTTTCCTTCATTAAAACCTTAGAATGTATAATCTGTCTATTAATTTTGTCATTCCTTATATATATATATATATATATATATATATATACACACAAGATGTGTCTTTAAAATTTTTTTTTGTTTATTTTATTAATTCTTTCGATTTGAGAAATCTATACACACACGCACAATTATATTAAATAATAAGTAAATTGGAAAAAGCACATTCACTTTGTTCTAAATACTTTTGACAATCCTTTATTGCGTTTCAAAAACAGCAGAAAAATATAATTACATTCCTTTATATATATATATATATATATATATATATATATATATATATATATATATATATATATAAGTTAAACAATACACAACAGAAAGAATGATTTTTTTAACTAACTTCGCCTAAAAGTCTATTTACTTTTGTCACTCCTCTATATATAAACCTTTTCATTTCATTTCATTTTCATGTCATTTCAGTTCATTTCACTCATTCCTTCTTCGAAATCGTCTCTGTAAAAAAATTCTGAGCAGGTGTCTCTCACGCTAACCGCAAAACTGACCACAACGTTCCATTTGACCTACTTCCGTACTTTCTCTCGACAAAACCTTCGCCTGACTCCAAATGTTAATAGTATTACGCTTATTACTACTCAAGTTAAAAACATGATTTATACTAAAAGCGAGAGAGAGTGAGAGAGAGAGAGAGAGAGAGATAGAGAGAATGACACACACACACACACATGTTGTACTATTTAAATAACATAGGAAGGAATGAATACAAAAATATTTATAATTTCTTTATTATAAAATCCTCTCGAATACATTAGTGATAATAATTAACTCCTCGCCGAATTGTTCATTTTGACAAAGATCAACTTTTCACTCCACCTTAGACCTACAGTTTAACGTGGAAACCGAATACATTAATCCGGGAGGGGAGAAATGTCATCGCCCCGATCTCTCAACAGCACCCGCCGGCTAATCCACTAGGATACCTAGGGTACCCATTTATCAACCAACCCAAGCAGACATTCATTTTCATGAGCTATTTATTCACACATCTACGCGAGAAGTAAAAATCCACAAGTCAGGAATCTTGGGAAAGTTGAGTTTAGTATGGGTGCAAAACATAGTAATGCACAATAATCTTCTAGATTTGATATTTGTGTCATAGGATATTACTGTGCTGTTAATGTCAGAGTAATGAAGAGTAGCGGCGCTAATTTTGTTTCCTGCGGTACTGAGCTGTGCCACTCTGATGAATATATTCCTATAACGAACTACATCCGAAAAAATGAGGCTCAATTTAGTATGGCCGCAATGAATATATTCCTATAACAACTTACGTCCGAAAAATTGAGACTCAATTAGTAGGGCCGCAACATAATAAAATATTGTTGTGAGGGTTATTCCATAAAGGGGTGGGTTGGGAAAACCAAATATGGATGCAAATATTGCCGTGGTAGAGACAGCAAGGGGTAATACGAGCATTAAATCTACAGAGAGAGAATATAAAGACACCGTTAGTCGTCCAAAGCCTGGACCCGTTATAGCGGTGTTACGATTGGTACAACAAACTTATCATAGGCCCGCCCAGTTACAGTAACAACCAATCATTATGAACCGACTCTTAATCTTTTTGGGCGGAGCTTGGCGATCGTGCATATAAAAGGAAATATTTCCAGCTGGGAGTGATAGTAGTTATTTTCACCAGTGAATAAACATTCCCTCTGCCAGTGAGTAAACATTCCCTCCGCCATGAATCAAGAAATGTATAGCTTTCCGGACTTATACCAAGATGTGACATTGTAGCATTGTCTACAATTAATCTTTTTAACGCGATTGATCGGGATGGATTATTTCCAACGCAAACCGTTGATGATATTTGCAATGACGCCCCTTACGATCCGACGCAAGGGACAGCCGTAGAAATGTAAGTGCCTATAACTTTAAAAAAAAAAAAAAATTTAAATTTGCGTTTTTTTTATAAATGTTATTCGGAATTAACTCTTAAATGAACTTCTCTGAGCGATTCAAAGATATCTTCGCATTGTAATACTCTTACTATATGTATACTCTGTGTATGTTTTTACTAAAAAAGATTCAGTATGAACATTATTCTTTCTCCTTTAAGGTCCGATGAGGATTTGTCACGCATTATACAATCTTTTGAAGAACCTCGTGTCATGGATCTGAATACGGAGGATTTACCGAGCAGTCAGCCCAATGAATGTCACATCATTAACGAAATAATGTGGTTTTTTTTTGTATGATCTTTTTTGGGGAAAGAAGACAATGTATTTTCATCAATTTATTAAATGAAAAAAAATCATGTTTTTAGTACAATAACCATCTTAAACTACAGAATATACAAACTAACGTTACAAATATATATATACACGAACAAAACATCATACTATACAACGAGTACGCACAATTGGAAAACGGCTTTTTATCTGTCTGCATACCATTTCATCGTTTCGTTGAGTGTGACAGGTGTCGAATAATTTTTTAAAATTTATAAATTCTTTACCACATGACATATGCATGAGAAATGAAATGCATTACATTCCTTGTAAGCGGAATGGGTTCCATACAATTTTGGAGATATGTAACTGATCGAGAAATTTTACAATAACGGGGTCACTACAGGGTTGAGTACCGAGTGAATCAAATAGTACAGGCGGTGCCTATTTTTAAAATAGATTGCAAACCAATGAATCCCTTCATTACCAATGACATCTGTGTTCACAATAAGACTACCGCATTCTCGCATAGTTGGCAAATTCAATGTTTCATTCTTCGCAAACACGCCGATAAATTTGAAACCATGTGATTCGTTCACTATTCATTACTCTCTGAAGTGTATTCGCATCCATTTTAAAAGTCAGTGATAGCGCCCCTAAATCTGTCTACTTCTATTAGGGCTTGCGACTCGAGGTATACTAGTACACTAATAGGCGCGTCTATAGGCTTGGTGAATTCCAACCTCACTAAGATGTTGCCGCTCTGTTGTGGACTTAAATGCATATTTACGCTAGCAGATAAGTCAGGTGTAATGTCAAACGGATAAAGGTTAAATTGATCAATGAATTCTTTCTGCGTTAACCCATTACCGAGCTCATCACAATCACCTGCAATATGGGCCAGATTACTATAGGCTCTCGAGCAAAGAGGTACCGTCTCATGAATAGTCCATATCCAATGTTCCGCCCAACGCAATGCCATTAACATATAGAGTTATATTTTTAAGGCCGAAATTCTCGAATTTAAAGGCACTCTTTTTATATTTTCCATTCACCGAAGCATGGTTCTGCATTCCGATTAATATCCTTTTAGGAAGATTTTCCAGGGCGATGTTTTCTATCTGTTTCGATGCCAACCCTGCAGGCACCGTATATAGTTTGATTTGTACTCTGTTAATAGGGTATTTCACTGTAGCGTTAAGTAAATTTTTCTCAATTTCTAGTTGTTTTGGTGAACTTAATTTCACTCGCCGTATGCGGAGGTATGTCTCCATAATGTGAACCACAACAGGTTTTGCTCCCTCTTCTTGATCAGCATCCAGATTTAAGCAGATCTCAGGACTCGTGCGGGTGAGCTTTATTTTCAAATCCACCCCATTCACAAGCAACTTTTCCTGGAATGTGAAATCTGTATGCAGACGACCAAAACACTCGTATATCTTCTTTTGAGAATTTTTAAATTTGTCCTTTATACTACTTTCGTCTTTAGTTTGATAATATCCCTCCGCACTTAAAAAGGTAGCCTTCACTTCTTTGGAAAAGTTGAGGACATTTTCGAGATAGGCTCGTAGGTGATAGTACCCCGTGCCTGCCGATATGTTGACCTGATTTAAATATACGTCACACTGGTAGAATATGGTGTGCAGAAAGTTTGTTTCGGGGTATACAGCATATTTGTCATCGCAGTCCGTTCCATCAGAATGGGCTATACGTAGTTTAGCGTATATGTGCACACAGCTTGGATAAAAAAAGTAAGGGCCTGAGCTGCGTATCACGAATTCTATAGGAGCACTCGGGGAACTAATTGTGTTGAAAGGGTTAATTGTAATAAAGTAATTGTGTTCAATAGAAACTTGAGTTGGAGGCAGCTCAAAGAGGGATAGCTCCGATTTACAGCATTGTGAACTTCACGGGTGGATGAAGCGTGCTATGACGAGTTAGAAATAGTGCCTCCTCTCTCGACAAGTAGTAAACAAACTATGATTCATGAGATCAATGTCCTCAGTTTATATTAGTCAAAAAAATGGTCAACCAGAGGTTTCATTCGCTTAGAACACTTCTTTTTTGATATCCTTTTACGTTTAATGCCACGTGGTGGTAATCCCTTCTTCCGGTCAGCCCTCTTCTTCCCACCACCACGCATTTTTCTCTTTGCATCTTTGATGATTTCGTCCCGTGTACGTTTTAAATGTTTTTTTAGAGCTTCTTTATGTTTAGCCCCAGCCAATATGTCTTCTGCAGTGTTAAGACCTGATTGTAGCGCTTTCCTTCCGAGGTATCTGGCACCCCTCTTCAGCAAAGGAACAGCCGTACGTAGTATGGTTGAAAAAATGGACCCAAGTCCACTACCACGCTGGTATCTCACCCCTCGATAGACGGTGAAAGGCTTTCTGTCCATTATAACTCAGTGCGTCGAAAGTGCAGCTTCACTGTTAAGCTCCCGTCACCGAATGGGAAATTTTTACCCTCAATCGTTCTTATATATATTGAGATATTGGTTATTAGATTAGTTGCGACATTCACATAATGGGGTCTGTCATATGTATATACTCTCAAACTCCTTCCTCTATGGTTGGGAATGTGAGCTATGCGCAGCAGGCGTGCCTGGGTATCCCCAACAAACTGGTGCTCCACTATATTGCTGTAAATATAGCACATGTCTGGGGGCTGAGAGCTTTCATCCAATTTCTCCATCTTCAATTGATACATTAACCTGGACAAGTCATGCTGTGCCTCGTGAAAGGTATCTCTTTGGAAGGCTGATCGATATCGCCCCTCGGTTATAATTTTGAACACTCTTCCGTCTTTAATATTTCTGTTAACCTTTGATTTTAGGATTAGAGTATGTGCGGGTTTCCTTTGTTTACGATTTCGTATAATAAATCATTCGTAAGATTTGAGTTTTTTAAACTTACGTTTAAGTCTCTCACAACATCCTCAGCCGAACCATAACGGCCCGGCCCTAGTGTTACTTCTGTACTGTAAAACCGTGCAACCTTAGTCCGGGCGATACGTATAGTTTCATCCCGAGTTAACCCGGCTTTTGCACACTCATTACAGTCTCTAAGAATCGTAAAAACGGTATCTTTATAATCAATATTTAAAAAGAGGGTGTCCAGCTGAATTTCACATATCCCCACCTCATACGAATCACGACCCAATTCAATGGGTCCGTGGAGCTCTGTTACAAAGTTGGCTAGTGTGTTAGGGTGTACAGACAGGGACGAGGAGGACGGGAGTGTGACGTAGAAATGGTTAGGAGCCATGTTGCATACTATTTAAGCTTCATTATTGCATCAGCTTTTATATAGGTGTTGAAGCTTTCTGGGTACCCTAGCCATTTCACCAGGTACATTTTTCTCTTTGCTGAACCTTTGCTTCCTAAAATTTTCTCAATTTTAAACACATTTTTTCCTAAATTAAATGCCACTTTCTGCAACTCCTCGCGGTAAAAGCCCCCTGAGATTTCTTCCCCATTCAAATCTTCAACGTAATACATTATTATCTCACCTTTAGGTCTCATAGCCCTAACTTTAAAAATCTCACGTGTCCATCCTTGCTCAAATTCCCTTGATTTTGAAACGCGCAGAGTGTGGTGGTGGTGTTCCATCTCTTCTCACCTCTGGGCGCGTACCTCTTTCTAAAACATCGTTAGGTGTTGTCCCAATCGTGCGATGGTGTAAGCGGTTGTAGGATGAGGCCAATGATTCCAGAATGTTTAGAAATCTGTGTGTTTTTATGTGTAAAATAACCTGTAGCACGCGACAATTCAAAGCGGAGGCATGATGAAGAGCCCTCCAAGTCAGGTATAAAGCGTGCCAGGATTGCGCCGGTTGAACTCTTTCAGCTAAAGAAGCCTTATGTATAGAATTGGTAGTGTAATAGCTGATATTAAACTCCGTCAACATGTTCTGAAAAGCACGGCCTATAAATTTCTTCCCCATATCCGTACAAAAATAGCCAGGAACCCTGTTTTCTTTTAACATCAGCATTTTGGTGGCTTTAGCAACTGTTTCAGGTGATTTATTTGTCAGAGGAATTAGCCACAGATACCTAGAGAATACATCTATTATGAATAGAATGTAGCGGTAACCATCGTTATACACAGAATATCTTTGCATGTCTGTTAAATATGCTTGCCAAATAGAGTCAATCGAAGCAGCTGTTGTCTTGGCTGTTTTAAACCTTTTTCTCACAGGCTTATGAAGTGTACAAGCGTCCTGCTCCCGCAAAAATCTCTCAACATCTTTTCTACTCCGTAAACACTTCTGTACAGTCTATCTACGCCTCCGTAGGAGGCTGGGTTAGAAATGTCATAATAGAGTCTTCTTAATATGTTAGCCATTTGCGTATTTTAGAGGCACGTGGGTAGGGTTGACCGTTGTTTAACCTTTTCTTTCTCCTCTTCAAAGATGTTACCGCCGGGGGTGATGGCGTCTTCAACTGTATCACGTGCGTCGCATGTTCCAAGTCTTTTATCCTGTTCAGATTTCCTATCAATGTTTTGGGGACATTTATTTGTTGTAGTCTTGCTTCAATATGCTTCCATCCTGATGGTGAGGGCCTATCCCACTTTCTCACCAGATCATGGACAATGTCTACGATATTTTATCCCTGTACCTTTGATCCTTCCACAATGATCTCGCCTGTATCGGTCCATTGTATGGCTGGGTCCTCATTCAATAGATTATAAAGACTTAAACCTTTATTCCTCAATGTATGTGGGAGGGTGCCTTTTAATACATGCTCGATGTTCTGTGTGGCGACCCATTAATCTTTGGTTGGTCAGCTCTATCGTCGGACACAGGTCCTATGTCACCATGTCCATCGTTCCCGTGCTGTGCCTAATAACCACGGGAATCTCTGTCGGATTCTTATAATTTTCGTACTCGTGAAGAAATTTCTGCAGAGCTTCTTGGTATAAGATTCTTTTCTCATCAGGTGTTTTTTCACTGTTTAATAGGGCTAGCAATACGCTTTCCATTCTTTTAAGCCTGCTTTTACGGGGATCTAGATCCGTGTCTGGATTCCTTTGCAGTGAAGCATACACCTCGTGGAATCACTACCACTTTCTTCATTATATTAATCTAGTCAGTAAAGGCCCAAAACTGAAAATAAGATGGGGAGGAATGACCCTCCTCTTGTACAATAATTCGTTTTTTCTTCCCTACAGTTTGACTTTTACGAGCGAGTGCACGTATTATGTTCTTGTAACGGCGTAGGCGAGCCTTCTGAGGTGGTTTCATTGATACATTGCAATTTATAACGTTAAGACAGATTTCACAGATGCATTTTAAAAAGTCGGAGTCGATATTTTATAAACATCTGCTGCATTGCCGGGCAGTCGATGATAGATTTTTATTAATTCATGGTATTTCTTTAGCCTCTTTGTCATTCTGGAATATACACCGTTTCAGGCTCGTTTGGAAATATATTCGTTCTTAGAAGCACCCTAAACGTGTTTCGCGGATGAAGGTCGCAAAGCAAATATCCGTAACGCGCTTGTAGCTTCTTTATAAACTTCCAAAAACTCCTTACGCTGATTCGGGAACATTTGATTGGCTAATACCCCAATTTGTGATACATCTCTACGTTGCGCGAATAAGACTAGATATTGTGTATTTAACGAACATCGCGCATGTATCTATTTTTGAAAAATAGATTCTGATTGATGAAGAACACGCTTATGTTAAGATGGTGGGAGATACTGTAAATGTCTCGCAAACGTTTTATCCATCTCCAACATGAGATCGTCAATTACAATGACTGTATGTTCATTTCCCTTTAACGAATTAACATCATATACACCTTTGTGGAACAAAATATCATCTTGGTACTCGTTGAACACTGATTGATACGTCGAATAGCACCATATAACTTTATGCACAAATTTTGAGAACATCTCTCCTTTTCTTTAATGATTTTAAGCATAAACACAGTTTTACCACATCCTGTAGGTCCAGATATAATACATGTGGATGGGCTCGTGAACCTGAATTTTTCTACAGTCCATTTCTAACACGTCACACTCCTAAGTGGGTCATTTACAAAATATTACAAATTTGAGTGCTGCTCCTTATATTCTACAGTCTTGTTTTTCTCTTCTCCCACAGAACCGTGAATGACGATGAGGTACAGCACCCCATCATCGACATTACAGATGACCCCGACGACAGTGTAGTTGTGATCACAGAATCCTTCCCCGCCGACGAATCCTCACCAGCGATACCTGTAGCACGCGACAATTCAAAGCGGAGGCATGATGAAGAGCCCTCCACGTCAGGTATAAAGCGCCAGGATTGCGCCGGTTGTTAGACCACCAGTAGTAGAGCCCCAACCCTCTACGTCTTACGACACAACCCCACAATAGTACCTTCCTCAAATAAAAATATATCCCCTTATTCCTGTTCAATTCCGTACATCCTCCGCAGCAGCTTCTCGCTCTGTTGAGGATGGCATAACATTCGAGTTGGTGCGTACCGATGCCCCACCCCAGTCTTGACTAGAAATCGGTATATAGTCAGGGTTGATCCTAGATCCGTGTATAGCAATGGTGTTGAACACGGACTACGGCGCATAGTTGACGTATTGTAGAGTTTGCCCTTCAGAACCGCGACGAACGTGAAGTCAGGACGATGCTGTCTTTTGGATTCGGGTCAGATGACGGAGATGTAGATGATTTTTGGGTAGTAATACCTTCAGACGTTTGGCAGCTGAAGATATAGAGTATATATTAGGCCGTATAATGCAGGCCTCTCAAAGTAGTATAGCCTTCAATATGGACAACTTCACGGTAAATATTGACCATGTATACCGTGTTGCAGGTCAATGCGCCACACCTTATACTCTTAACTTCAATTCTCAGGCTATTTTTAGGCGGCATATAAACGCCGATCATGTTGCGGTTTTATAGCAGTAGTCTTGGCCCGTATGTTTACTGTACTAAATACACGGGTCAAAAGCATTTGGTTGCCTACGGTAGTGGAGCGTGCCAGTAAACTAACTGTAGACTGTGAACTTCAATTTGACTGTAATATGGGTCCTGAAGAGCTGAGAAGGATAGAACGGGAAATGAATGTTCGTATAGTTGTATTTGGAATGATGATCGTCGTAGGACTGTGTATATTTGTAAAAGCAGTGTGAGAGATCGTACAAGACCCCTACTTATTTTAGGACTGTCAGGGACAACGTATCTTCCCATCCGTAATATAAGGGACCTTTACGCGAGTTATGATAAAAGTCGAAAATACGGGCGACATCATGATTTGTGTAAGGGATGTATCGAGTTTGCGGATGATATAGTGAAACATTGAAAGCCGTGTAGTTGAAGTTGAGAAGAGGGACTGTGATGTGTGTAGACGCACATTTTTCAATAATAACTGTTTTGAGATCCATAAATCAATTGGTACGTGCAGGAAAATGAGAATCTGTGAATGTGGTATGTTTCATATGATGGATAATTGGGAATTTCAGCATAAATTGATGAAATTCACTGTCTACATGCCATGAGAAATATAAGGCGGTTGGAGTAAAGCATGTATGTTATATGAAAGATGCTAAGCCTAAAAATAACCCTTGTATAACTGTGTACTACGATATAGAAACATACACGAACGCTGAAACCAAAGAGGTTATTCCACATTTACTTGTAAGCCAGACTATCTGTGATGAGTGTATGGAGATCGAGTGTGATGAGTGTCACAAATATGGTAAACGAAACGTTTTTAAAACGATGCCTACGATAGCCCTGTGAAACTTGTGTCCTATATTGTCAAGTTAGCGGACAAGTTCAAAAAAATGACTGTATATTCTCGCCCATAACGGGGCAAAATTTGACACACAGTTCCTTATAAGGAGTTGCTTGAGCACGAGTCATCTGAGATATTTACAGGTGATCCCTTGAAAAGAGGCAACAAACTAATACAGATGCAAATAAGAGGTAATGTACAGTTTAAAGACACTTTATTATTCACACCTTGTAAATTAGCAAAGCTACCCAAGGTGATGGGCGTAGCGCTGAAGTTTCAAAAGGATATTTCCCTTACACATTCCTCACTAGCGAAACTTTAAATTACGTAGGACTACCTCCACCCAAACATTACTTTAACTATGAATGTATGAGTACAGATGAACGTGAAGATTTTGACCGATACTACAACAGTTTTAATGAATCTATCCTTATAATATAGCTGATGAATGTGAGCGTTATTGCGTGAATGATGTGCGCGTGCTTAGAGTATGTTTCCAGGCCTTTAGAAGGATGTACATAGGCCGTTTCAAATGCGATCCGTTGCAAGTCGCAACCACCATCGCCTCATTATGTTTTACGGTGTTCAAGAATAACTTCATGCCTAAAGACACCTTAGCCATTATTCACAGAAACAATCCCCGCAGTTATGGGCACAAGGCTATTTACTGGCTCATACACCTACAGCAGCAGACAGGTGTATACATAAAGCATGCCCGCAACACGGTGAAGTACCCATTAAGGTTAATGGTCGTGTTTTTTGGGTTGATGGTCTAAGTGAAAACCGTGCCACTGGTGAGAAGACTGTGTACTCCTTTAACGGTTGCTGGTGGCACGGATGCCCCCGTCCTGAGTGTGGAATCGCAGGAGATATCCACGGTAGATCTCCTGCCGACTGTCTTGCGTGGACCCGCACCCGCGATCAACTTATAGGATCCCAGTTCACTCACAAAGTCTTGTGGGAGCATGAGTATGATGCACGGATGGAGACAGACGGACAGTACCGTGAAGAAATAAACACGATCAAGCGTTCAATGGTGCTGGATCCTCTCAAATGCGGTGATAGCTTGTTCGGAGGGCGTACAAATCCCTTCAAGCTATACTTTCCGCCTACGGAGGGTGTGAAACTCCATTACTACGACTTCTGTTCTTTATACCCCTACGTGATGAAGAACAATCCGTACCCCGTAGGTGCGCCTGAGAAACTGGTGGGACTGACCTACCCTCCATGACGAGTTCTCAAGAAATTTGAACGGGTACTATTTCGGCCTTTCTTTCGTAGACGTACTCCCCCTCGCGATTTATGGATGCCGATCTTACCCGTCGTTATCGATCACAAGCTCATGTTTCCCTTGTGCGTGAAGTGCGCAGAAGAGAACAATGGTGATTGTGACCATAACCACCAGCGTAAGATTAGAGTGTATATACAAGTCCAGAGCTGGATCTAGCTGTTCGCCATGGCTACAGTATTGAAGATACATGAGGTGTGGAGGTTTCAGAAGCTACCCAACCTTTTCACACCATATATAAACGCTTTTTTGAAAGATAAGGTCGAAGCATCATGGTATCCGCGAGTTGATACCGAAGATGAAAAATCGGCCTATATTCAACGTTACCGTGACCGTGAAGGTATGCAGCTTGACCGTTCCCAAATTGTAAAGAACCCTGGCAAGCGCTTTAGTGCAAAGTTGTGTCTAAACAGTGTTTGGGGAAAATTTGCACAGAATACGGCAAAGGGAACGTTCATTTGGCACAAAGTTATAGTGAAGTCTGGGATTATGCCAATGCTCCCGATAAAGAGGTCATGGAGATCATGAATGTAGGTAATACTTACATAATAAAGTACAACAATACGGAATTGGCCACAGATACCTCACGGGTTACAAACATACCTGTAGCCAGCTTCACAACGGCCTACGCACGCATCAAACTTTGGGGTTATTGCATTCTCTTGGGCGGAGGGTTTGTACGCTGATACAGATAGTGTGATATTCACAGAGAGGGAGGGTGAATACATGCCTCCTATTGGTGAATTCCTCGGTGAGTTGACTGATGAGATCAAGGATGAGTATGGAGACACGCATACGCCGACTCTTTTGTCTCAACAGGACCAAAAACTTATGGGGTACGGGTGAGGGTGGGGAGGATATGAAATATATCGTGAAGGCAAAGGGTATCACGCTCAACCATGCGAATCGGCGGGTCGTTAACTTTGAATCGTTGAAGGATCTAGTGTGCTTGGATGATGAGGGCGATCGGCCCCCCAACTAACTGTAGGCACCCACAATTTTCGGGCGCAGAAGCTGGGGGGCGTGAAGGAACTTAGGGGTACAAAGGTGTGCCGTAACACCTATAGGAAACGTTACCAGTACCTGGTACCTATGATACCGTACCCTTTGGATACCATAATCTTTGATGTCTATTGTTAACTTATTTATTACACGTATTTGTAAATATATATATATATATATATATATATATATATACATCTTGAATATTACGTGTATTAAATAAATCGTGTTTCACTTTCTCCTTTGTGTGTGTGTGTGTGCACACAGGAGAAAGTTCTAAGCTCCGCCCACTGTAAGACCAGCAACGTGAGTCATGCTACTACCTGGGCTTCCCTGCGTGCTCAGTTGATTGCAGTAAGCCCTGGAAATCAGACGTGTATTCTCCCGCGTAGACAGAAAATAGTAATGGCTACCTTTAATATTGCTTGTTCAACGTTTATGAAATGATATTCTGCAAGGTGTCAAGATGTAGTGGATGCTGAAAAAATCCCTATTCCACCCTCCTTTGATGCTTTTAATGTTACATTGAATCGTGGAAAGGAGCAA
The DNA here is from genome assembly GCA_023014485.1 of Bathynomus jamesi. Taxonomy (NCBI): domain Eukaryota; kingdom Metazoa; phylum Arthropoda; class Malacostraca; order Isopoda; family Cirolanidae; genus Bathynomus; species Bathynomus jamesi. The sequence continues at coordinate 190,168 of JAJOZX010002560.1, forward strand.
GATGTACAAATACTCTATGGCTATTCTGGTGAGAGCATTGTAGGATTTCGTGGGACAAGTGATGTGTTGAACTATGTTGTAGGACTAAACTTTATAAAAGCTTTCATATACCGTGAAGTAAAAGAAACAACACGTGCAGAAGAGAAACAACGGTTATGGATAGTGAGTCTTGTTGATGAATGGTATAATAAGCGTTATTATGTCATGTTGCATCATACCGAGTACTCGTACCCTGCGACTGAAAATGTAAATCTCGTCATCATGGAGAATCTTAAGTATTTTTATCACTATATTAATATATATAATGACGAAGTTTGTAGTGAGGTTGTGGCTAATGCCCTGTGTGAGTTTTTAACAGACTTTAGAGATGAGTATCGCTTGTTAAACAAAAAGGAAAAATATGGGCATATGTTCCTCTCAAATAGTGAGCCGGAATGTGAAGATGTTTAGTTTGTGGAAATGGCGAGTGGTAAAACATTAAAACCGTTATAAAATGAGTTTAGTTCGTGAAAATTACCCTGAAGGAAAATGCCTGGTGCGTATTCGGGGAAGTGGGAGTGATAAAACATTAAAACCGAAATTAATTCTTGTATCAAAAACAACGTGTTGGATCAGCGCCGTACACGTTTCATTAGATTATGGTGCGACTCACTCCTCCCGTCGAACCGTCGCGTTGCATGTGCCTCATAGTTATCTCAGAGCTTCAGCCGAGTGGACGTGCGCTCCTCGAATACGATGGAACTTCCTTTGAGCAGCATCTTCGTGATAGTTGAGAAGTGGAGTGAAGATCGTTATAAAATTCCTACAGGTGTAGGTACAAGAAGAGAGCAGATTAGTGACACTCCCTCATACGCCGTTGTGTGTACGTTGTGTATAATTAACGATCGGCCATGCATTGATATACGGTTGATGTGGAAGAATGCTTCTGATAATAACGCTCTTCTCCCTACGCGAAACCGTTTCATCCTCGACAGAATGTTTGAAATCGTCGGATTCCGCAAGCTGAAGCCTATATTAGACGCGCGTGTTACGGATATGCTTTATTTTGATACGGTTCTTGAATACGCATACACCGTCCTGCTCGATGAGTTTACCGAGTGCAGGACTGAACAAGGCGAGAATGGTCTAGAGCTGGACGTTTATTTAAAAAGTTTAGACTCTTTGAAATATCATGAACTTTGGTACAAAGCACTTGATCGGTACAGGGCTGAGCTCACCTACACCGTTCACCCTGAAGAATTATTTCTTTATATAACGAGCAGCTGTCGTAACGACTTAGAAGATTATTTCAACTGTCGCTATGCAGTGTGAAGAAGAGTTCACGAGTGAAAAGCTCGGGTCGGCAGAAATAAACCCTCGATTGAAAAGGCGTATTTATAAACTTGTATTTGACGCTGTGGCTAACGATGAACTCATTGTGGGTGCTTTTGATTGTATTCTAGACGTATTTAAAGATAACTTACCAACCGGTTGTAAAGTGGGCACAAAAATAGTACTGAACGATATGAAGGCCCTTTATATAGAGTATAGGTATCCCTATACCTTAAGCGGTGAAATATTATTAAACCGCTTATACTGAGTAATGCAGAGCAATAACGATGTAATTGTAGACTCGATTAAGTGCGAGTTTAGTGTTTTGAAAAAGAAGTGAAATGTATTTAACATAATTGTGTGTATATATATATATGTATATTTCGCCTGTACTGCTATATTGATGGCTATACGTTTTGTATTTCTTATTTTTATTTTGTGCGGTAGAAGATAAAGTGTATGTATTTATTTATTTAACATAATTGTGTGTGTGTATATTTCTGCTATATTGATGGCTATACGTTTTGTATTTCTTATTTTTATTTTGTGCGGTACAAGATAAAGTGTATGTATTTATTTATTTAACATAATTGTGTGTGTGTGTGTTTGTGCTATATTGATGGTTATATTATTTCTTATTTTTTATTTTTTTGTTTTTTGATCATTTCAATGTGTACTTATTTTCTATATATTTACAATATTTAATAAACAGAATGATGTAATGTTTTATTCAATTATTTTGGTTGTAAACAATTATACCAAATGGCTGGTCTGATTACGCCTTCTAAACCTACTGACGGATTTCTAAGCCAACTGCTAAGAATTAATTACATGAATGGTACAATCTGGCAACTCAACCTAATAATGTATACCTGAACAATTAAAAACACTATTTGGCAACTCGTGTGAAATAAAATAAGTGGTGGTATCTAGCAACTCACCCTAATAATGTATACCTGAACAATTAAAATAAAAAGTGGTATCTGACAACTCAGCCTGTACAAGCCACTTACGCCTTCTAAGTCAACTGGCGGATTAAGCCAACTGGCTGATTAGGGGCCTATAAGAGGACGGCGGGTCGGCTGAAGTGTTAATATGCACTTGGCTCCTGCCAGGTGAACACCTCTCTCCCTTTCTCTCTTTCTCCTGTCTTTCTCTTGGGGGATAACGCCGCCTCCAAGTTTCATGACCCTTGTTGCACCTGCAGCATTCCCCCACCCCCCCTTTGCAACATACCCCCAACCCCCCTCTGCAGCATTGCAACATTGATCATTATCTCTGTACTCGTCCATTTTGTGTTCATACTACTAAGTTTCTTGTACGCTCCACCTCATATAGCCAGGTACGCCTGGCTCATCTGGGATTGTTCTGAGCCAGGCATCTAATCTTCTTTTGAAGATGTCCACCACAATACCACTCGTATTCCTTAGTTCCTTGGGCAGTTGGTTAATCAGTCTTGGTCCTCTCACAACAAACCTATTTTCCTTCAGGTTTGAGGATGTTCCCTGTCTCGCCTTTAATTTGAGAACAAGACACAGTCTTCGTTTTCTACTTTCCACTGTTGTTTGGGGAGTTATTGGGTTCAGAGTAAGATTAGGGGCTAGTTTCTCCATTATTTTCCAAGTATAAATAATGGTGTATCTCTCTCTTCTTCTTTCCAGTGAATATAGGTTTAATTCACATAACCTTTCCCAGTAGTTTAGTTCTTTGCACCCATTGATTTTGGCTGTAAAGCTTCTCTGAATCCCTTCTAGCTGACTGTCTTCTTTTTTACATGGGGATGTTAGGACTGAGCTGGGATCACTTTAACATATTGCTTCCCAGGAACCTCTCTTTAACATATTGCTTCCCAGTGTATATCACTTTAACATATTGCTTCCCAGTGTTAATCACTTTAACATATTGCTTCCCAAACATAGACATTACACAACCAATTACAGTTATATTACAATAGTTTATAATATTTAGAGATTAGCTAGTCGAGAAAATGTAAATTTATGGACAACTTAACTTATTATGCTTTGCCATTTTTTGTGAATGTAAAATATTTGGATAACCTGAAGATCAGGGCCTCCAGCCTTCTTTAGTTAGCCTTATAAGGCTAACTAACGAAAATATCACGACCTAACCTAACCAATCGTTACGTCAACTGTACGCCCTTGACGATTGGTTAGCCTAGATTACCAACCTCTTTCTAACCACCCAACCTTCCGCTTTTTAACATATTGCTTCCCAGGAGGGATCACTTTAACATATTGCTTCCCGAATGCTTTGGGAAGCAATATGCTATCTTTCGATCACTTGTAGATTCTGTTCATGTCTGTTTGTAGAGATCCTATATCACCTGGGGTTCTTACTTTTCTACTGAACTTTGTGTCATCGGCAAAGGATGTTACTGTGCTGTCTCTGGTAACGTCCTCACCTATGTCAGTTAGCATGATTATAAAGAGTAATGCAGCTAATAATGTTCCTTGTGGTACTGAGCTGAGGACCTCTGAGTCTGATGAAGATATTCCTTGAACTGTAACGACTAGCCGCCGCTCACTAAGGAGGTTATATATCCATTTCCCTACTTTTCCTGTGATTCCCATGTATTTTAGTTTATGTATTATGATTCCATGGTTACATTTGTCGAACGCTTTGGCAAAGTCTGTGTATATTACATCCAGTGTTGGGAGTAACGCCTTTACTTATTTTGTAACGGTAACGCCGTTATTTTATTTATACTGTAACGAAATTGGTAACGCCGTTACTTTTCATTCCATTTTCAGTCATTATTCGTTACTCGTTACTTTCTCATTTGCTCAACTTGGAAACGTATATGAATGAAAAAGGCTTCACACTAAACGTGTTGCAAACATGCTTGAACACAACACTTGTGACACTAAGTGATTCAACACGTGGACAGACTGTCCTTAAAAAGGACATTTTTGAAAAATGAGTTTTTTTGAAATGTAAGTCTTCTTGAAAGACATTCAGCAATAGTTTTAAGATTTTTATTTTTTTCTTATATGAATAATCCATTAATCCTTCAGGCATTTTGTAATTTTTTTATTCACGATTTATTTTAGTGTATTCTGTTCAATAATTTCCGTTTTTGTAATACTAAGCGCAAAGAGCAATTTTATTTTAAATTTTTAGTTTTATACTTAAGATCTATTGATCGCTATTAATATTATTTCAAATAGTAAAATTGTTAAATTGTATTGCTTATTATTTAAGTATAAGTCTAAAATCAGGTATTGTTTCATTGTATGATATATATCTGACCTTAATTAAATATTTGCTCGATATTCAGAAATTCTTTTATAATAGCGATGTAGCTATATCATATTCTTATGTTGAGAAATACTATATTTTCTACTTTATTATAAAAGTAACGGTAACTGTAACGCATTACTTTTTCATAAAAGTAACTGTCGCGGTAATGACGTTACTTTCAGTTGTAATTAACGGTAACGTTAACGCCGTTACTTTAAAAAAGTAAATCCTCCAACACTAATTACATCGTAGTTTTCATTACTTTCAAGTGCATCAAAAATGGTGTTGTAGTGTTCCATTTGTTGCGATAGGCATGATCTGCCTGACCAGAATCCATGTTGGTTATCATTTAATTTTTTCTAAGTTTCCAAAAAGTCATAGATTTTTTCTCTAACTATTCTTTCAAATATTTTAGTGAGATGAAATGTAAGCGACAGTGGCCTATAGTTTTTGGCCTCGGATCGATCTCCTCCTTTATATATTCATTGAGACTATGCTCGCTCTCTTCGGGATGCCCGGAACTTCTCCCGTGTCTAGTGATCGTCTCCATATCCATATAAGTCCAAGCCGTTTTACTTTTAAATCCAGGCCTCGGTGGTGTAGTGGTTAGCGTCGCTAACTAAGAATCCATCGGCCCCGGGTTCGAGACCGGTGACGGCAGCCGGCGCGCAGCAGAACCCAGCTGTTCATCCTTCCACACAATAAAGAAAGTGGTTGGTAGATAAATGGGTTCCTTGGGTGGCTTAGTGGTTAAGACGCTGGGCTGGTGGTGGGGCTTGGTTCGGATTCCACGTTAAACTGTAGGTCTTAGGTGGAGTGAAAAGCTTGACCTTTGTCAGAGTGGACAATTCGGGCGGAAGCTAACCAAAGGCAAAGGTAGACTTAATTGATAATATCTTTGTAGGAGACTACTTCTCCACCAGTGATCATAAGCAGATCATTTGAAATTAAAATTAATGTCCATAATTCAGAGAGCCTGGAATTCGTTTTAGATTTTAAAGGAGCTAAATTTTGTGACGTGAAACTGCAACTTTCGACCCATAATTGGGATGAGGCTCTGTCGCAAGTAGTATAGCCACAAAACTCTTGAGTGCAAGTTGCAATTCAATATTACGTAATGTTGCAAGAGTGCCACCCACCCCCTTTGTTGCAAGAGTGCCGAGCTTACGGAATCCAACGATCTCAAACATTCTGTCGAGGATGAAACGGTTTCGTGTAGGAACAAGAACGCCATTATCAGCTGTGTTCTTCCACATCAGTCGTATATCAACACATGGTTGATTGTTATTTACACTCAATGTACAAACAACGGTATATGAGGAGGCTTCACTAATCACCTCTCTTATTATACCTACATCAGCTGGTATTTTATAGCGGTCCTCAGCCCACCTCTCAACTACCATGAAGATTTTATGCATCTCCTCAAGATTTAAATAAATAACGTTGCGCTTGCTTGCAGGTCTACTGTTCGTTTCAAGCACACAGTTAATGGTGCCGGTTTCCCGCCTGAACACACGCAACGACTTCGTCACAGAGACGTCGTACGAGGCGTTGAGAATGCTTCTCAAAGGGAGTTCCATCGTATTCACACAGCTCGAGATGACTATGGCACATCCACTCGGCGCAAGCTCTAAGAAGACTATGAGCCGCGTGAGGCACGCAGGTAGGCAGGAACGGTTCGATGGGCGGTTGACTCACCCTGATGATGCGTGAATGGGTTTGTTCGAACCCGTATGGTCCGTGAGGTGCGATTCGCACCATAATCTAATGAAACCTGCGCTGCGCTGGCCCACCATGAATTGTTGTACCCCATTATACTGGGTAGGCGTTTTGAGAAATTTTCCGGTACAAGAACTAATTTCAGTTTTAACGTTTTATCACTACCACTCCCCCGAATACGCACCAGACAGTTTCCCTCAGGGTAAATTTCATGAACTAGGCACATTTTATAATGTTTTATCTCTCCTAAAAATCTTCACACTGCGGGGCGCTGTTAGAGAGAAACATATGTTCATATTTAGGCTTTTTATTTAACAGGCGATACTCATCTCTAAAATCTGTTAAAAATTCACATAACCCTTTAGCCACAACCTCACTACAAACCTCATCATGATATATATTAATGTAGTGGTAAAAATACTTAAGATTGTCCATGATAACGAGATTCACATTTTCAGTCGTAGGGTATGAATAATTGACATGGTGTAGCATGATATAATACCGTTTATCATACCACTCATCCACAAGGCTCACTACCCATAACTGTTGTTTAGCTTCTGAGCATGCCGCTTCTTCTACCACGCGGTGCACGTGTGCCTTTATAAAGCTTAGTTCTACAACATACTTCAGTACATCGTCTGTACTGCGAAATCCTACAACCCCCTCGCCAGAATATCCGTAGAGTATTTGAATAGCCTGACCCTTCGCACGATTCAATGCTTCCTTAAAAGAGTCAAAGGAGGCTGGGATAGGGAGTTTTTCAGTATTCACTACATCTACGCACTTTACTGAGTACCACTTCAACTAAATGTTGAACACGTGATATTAAAGGTGGCTATTTTCTTCTACGCGGGAGAGAATACACGTCTGATCTCAAGGGTATACAGAGGTCAACTAAGAACGCGGGGACAGAGGCCTGCTCAGGCTACGGGATGAATCACGTCCCCGGTTTTACAGTGGGTGGGGCTTAACTTTTACTGTACATACGCATGCACGCAAAGTGAAACACAAGTTGAAGCACGATTTATTTAATAAACGAAATAATCAGCATATATATATTTACAAATACGTGCAACAAATAAGTTAACAATAGGCACATCAAAGATTGTTCTCAATACATATATATTTACAAACATTTGTGATAAATAAGTTAGCAATAGGCCCATCAAAGTTTATGGTAACAAAAGGGTACGGTATCATCGGTACCAGGTAACTGGTAACGTTTCCTATAGGTGTTAAGTCACAACTTTGTACCCCTAAGTTCATTCACGCCCCCCAGCTTCTGCGCCCGAAAATTGTGGGTGCCTACAATTAGTTGGGGAGGTCGTTCGCCCTCATCATCGGTCAAACACACTAGATCCTTCAGCGAATCAAAGTTAACGACCCGCCGATTCGCTTGGTTAAGCGTGATACCCTTTGCCTTCACGATATATTTCATTTCATACCCTATCCTCACCCGTACCCCATAAGTTTTAGGTCCTGTTGAGACAAAAGAGTCGGCGTATGCGTTGTCCCCATACTCATCCTTGATCTCATCAGTGAGCTCGCCGAGGAATTCACCAATAGCAGGCATGTATTCACCCTCCCTTGCTGTGAATATCACGCTAGACTCTCTGCCCAAGAGAATGCAATAGACCCCAAAGTTTGATGCGGGCATAGGCTGTTGTGAAGCTGGCTACAGGGATGTTTGTAACCCTTGAGGTATCTGTGGCCAATTCAGTGTTGTTGTATTTTATTATGTAAGTATTACCTACATTCACGATTTCCATGACCTCTTTATCGGGCGCGTTGGCATAATCCCAGACTTCGCTATAGCATTGTGCCAAATGAACGTTCCCCTTGCCAGTATTCTGTGCAAATTTTCCCCATAGACTGTTTAGACACAACTTTGCACTAAAACGCTTGCCAGGATTCTTTACAATTTGGGCACGATCAAGTTGTATACCTTCGTGGTCGCGGTAACGTTGAATATAGGCAGACTTTTCATCTTCGGTATCAACTCCTCGCGGATACCCTGATGCCTCAACCTTATCCTTCAAAAATGCGTTTATATACGGTGTGTAAAGGTTGGGTAGCTTCTGAAACCTCCACACCTCATGTATCTTCAGTATTCTATACCCATGGCGTACGGCTAGGGACAGCTCAGGGCTTGTATATACGCCTCTGATCTTAAGCTGGTGGGGTGTATGGTCACAATCGCCGTTATTCTCTTCCGCACACTTCACGCACAGGGGAAACATGAGCTTGTGGTCGATGACGACGGGCAAGATCGGCATCCATAAATCGTTAGGGGGGAGCACGTCTACGAAAGAGAGCCCAAAGTAGCGATCATTCAAATTTCTTGAAAACTCGGCGATGGAGGGCAGGTTAGGTCCCACCAGTTTCTCAGGCGCACCCACGGGGTACGGGTTGTTCTTCATCACGTAGGGGTATAAAAAGCAGAAATCGTAGTAGTAGAGCTTCACACCCTCCGTAGGTGGAAAATATAGCTTGAAGGGATTTGTACGCCCACCAAACAAGCTATCACCGCAATTGAGAGGATCCAGTACCATTGAACGCTTGATCGTGTTTATTTCCTCACGGTACGCCTCGTCTGTCTCCATCCGTGCGTCATATTCATGCTCCGACAAGACTTTGTAAGTGAACTGGGACCCTATAAGTTGATCGCGGGTGCGGGTCCACGCAAGACAGTCGGCAGGAGATCTACCGTGGATATCTCTGGCGGTGACACGGTTTTCACTTAGCCCATCAACCCAAAAAACACGACCATTAATCTTAATGGGTACTTCACCCGTGTTGCGGGCGTGCTTTATATATACACCTATCTGTTGCTGTAGATGTATGAGCCAGTAAATAGCCTTGTGGCCGTAACTGCAGGGGTTGTTTCTGTAAATAATGGCTAAGGTGGCTTTAGACATGAAGTTATTCTTGAACACCGTAAAAATAATGACGCGATGGTGGTTGCGACTTGCAGTGGATCGCATTTGAAACGGCCTATGTACATCCTTCTAAAGGCCTGGAAACATACTCTAAGCACGCGTACATCATTCACGCAATAACGCTCACATTCATCAGCTATATTATAAGGATTACGTTCATTAAAACTGCTGTAGTATCGATCAAAGTCTTCACGTTCATCTGTACTCATACAATCATAGTTAAAGTAATGTTTGGGTGGTGGTAGGCCTAGGTAATTTAAAGTTTCGCTAGTGAGGAATGTGTAAGGGAAGTATCCTTTTGAAACCTCAGCTGCTACCCCCATCACCTTGGGTAGCTTTGCTAATTTACAAGGTGTGAATAATAAAGTATCTTTAAATTGTACATTACCTCTTATTTGCATCTGTATTAATTTGTTGCCTCTTTTCAATGGATCACCTGTGAATATCTCAGAGGACTCGTGCTCAAGCAACTCCTTATAAAGGAACTGCGTGTCAAACTTTGCCCCGTTATGGGCAAGAATATACACAGTCATTTTTTTGAACTTGTCGGCTAACTTGACAATATAGGACACAAATAGTTTCACAGGACTATCGTGGACATTCGTTTTAAAAACGTTTGTCCGTTTACCACATTTGGGGCACTCACTACACTCGATATCCATACACTCATCGCAGATAGTTTGGCTCACAAGTAAATGGGGAATTACCTCTTTGGTTTCAGCGTTCGTGTATGTTTCTATATCGTAGTATAGTTATACAGTACAAGGTTTGTTTTTAGGATTAGCGTCTTTCATATAACATACATGCTTTACACCATCCGCCTTATATTCCTCCTGGCATGTAGGACAGTGAATTTCGTCACATTTATGCTTAAACTTTCCCCAATTATCCATCATGTGAAACATACCACATTCACAGATCTTCATTTTCCTACACTTGCCAATTGATTTATGGAGATCAAAACAGCTATTATTGAAAAATGTGCGTCTACACACATTACAATCCCTCTTCTCAGCCTCAACTACACGGCTTTCACATTTGGGGCTTTTACACTGTTCACACACCATGTGACAATCTTTACAATGTTTCACTATATCATCTGCAAACTCGAGACACCCTTTACACAAATCATGATGTCGCCCATATTTTCGACTTTTATCATAATTCGCGTAAAGGCACCTTATGTTACGGATGGGGAGATACGTTGTACCTGACAGTCCTAAAATAAGTAGGGGTCTTGTACGATCTCTCACACTGCTTTTAAAAACATACACAATCCTACGACGATCATCCAGGCCAAACACCACTATACAGACATTCATTTTCTGCTCTACCCTTCTCAGCTCTTCAGGACCCATATTACAGTCAAATTCAAGTTCACAATCTACAGCTAGTTTACGGGCACGCTCCACGACCGTAGGCAACCAAATTTTTGTGGCCTGTGTATTTTGTACAGTAAACATGCGAGCCAACACTACTGCCATAAAACTGCAACCACGATCGACGTTTATATGCCTTCTAAAAATAACCTGAGAATTGAAGTTAAAAGTGTAGGGTGTGGCACTATGACCCGCAACACGGAATACACGGTCAATATTTACCGTGAAGTTGTCCATATTAAAGGCTATACTACTTTGGGCGGCTTGCATTATACGTGCTAATATATATTCTACATCTTCAGCAGCCAAACGTCTAAATGGCACTACCACTCAAAAATCATCTACATCTTTATTATCTGAGCCGAAACCGAAGGACAGACTCGTCCTGACTTCACACTCGTCGCGGTTCTGAAGGGCAAACTCTACAATGCGCCCTACAACGCGACGTAGCCCGCGCTCAATTCCATTGCTATACAGCGATCTAGGGTCAACCCTGACTATATACCGATTTCTAGTCAAGGCTGGGGTCTGGGTTGCGGTGCGCACCAACTCAAATTATATCATCCTCAACAGAACGAGTCACCGCTGAGGAGGATGGACAAGGCCTATATTGATGTGGGGTTGGCCGCGTAAGACGTTGAGGGCTGGGGGTCTATTACAGCAGACTCTACAGAACGGGTGGGGTGTGGAGGATGTACAAGGGGTATATTGGAAGCTGATGTAGGGTTGGTAGCGTAAGACGTTGAGGGCTGGGGTTCTACTACTGGTTGTCTAACAACCGGCGCGTATTTCGCGCGCTTTATACCTGACGTGGAGGACTCTTCATCATGTCTCCGCTTTGAACGTGCTACACGTGTCGCAGGTGAGGGTTCATCGGCGGGTACGGCACTGTAGATGCACGGTCAATGGATTCACCCGTGATGTCGATGATGGGGGCTGTACATCGTCGTCATTCACGGTTCTGTGGAAGAAGAAAACAAAATATAAGGAGCAGAACTCGTTATTTGTGATATTCTGTAAATGAGTCACTTAGGGGTGTGACGTGTTAGAAATGGATGCTGTAGAAAAATTCAGATTCACGAGCCCATCCACATGTATTATATCTGGACCTACAGGATGTGGTAAAACGGTGTTTATGCTTAATATTTAAAGAAAAGGAAATGTTCTCAAAATTTGTGCATAAAGTTATATGGTGCTATTCGACATACCAATCAGTGTTCAACGAGTACCGGATGATGTATTGTTCCACAAGGGGGTCTATGACGTTAATTCGTTAAAGGGAAATGAACATACAGTCATCGTAATTGACGACCTCGTGTTGGAGATGGATAAAACGTTTGCCGAGACATTTACAGTATTCTCCCACCACCTTAACATAAGCGTGTTCTTCATCAATCAGAATCTATTTTTTAAAAATAGATACATGCGCGATGTGTCGTTAAATACGCAATATCTAGTCTTATTCGCGCAACGTAGAGATGTGTCACAAATTGGATTAGCCAGTCAAATGTTCCCGAGTCAGCGTAAGGAGTTTTTGGAGGTTTATAAAGAGGTCACAAAGCAACGTTATGGATATTTGCTTTGTGACCTTCACCCGCGAAACACGTTTAGGGTGCTTCTAAGAACGAATATATTTCCAAACGAGCCTGAAACCGTGTATATTCCAGAATGACGAATAGGCTAAAGAAATACCGTGAATTAATAAAAATCTATCAACGACTGCCTCGGGCGTTGCAGCAGATGTTTGTTAAAAATATCGACTCTGACTTTTTAAAGTGCATCTGCGAAATCTGCCTCAATGTTATAAAATGTAATGTTCCAATGAAATCCTCTCAGAAGGCTCGCTTACGTCGTTACAAGAACATAATACGGACGCTCGCCCATAAAAGTCAGACTGTGGGTAAGAAAAAGCGTATTATTGTACAAAGAGGCGGTTCGTTCCTCCCCATCTTATTTTCAATTTTGGGGCCTTTACTGACTAGATTAATATAATGAAGAAGGTGGTTGTGATCCCGCACGAGGTGTATGCTTCATTACAAAGGACCCCAGACGCGGCTCTAGAACCCCGTAAAAGTAGGCTTAAAAGAATGGAGAGTGAGCTACTATCCCTATTAAACAGTGAAAAGGCGCCTGATGAGAAAAGGGTTTTGTATCAAGAGGCTTTGCAGAAATTTCTTCATGAGTACGAAGATTATAAGCATCCTACAGAGCTCACCGTGAGGCACAGCTCGAGTAGCGCTGAGCATAGTGACACAGGCCTGAGCAACCAAAGAGTAGCGGAACACCACATCGAACATGTGCTAAAAAACAGCCTCCCCCATACATTGAGGAATAAAGGTTAAGTCTTTATAATCTATTGAGTGAGGACCCCATCATACAGTGGACGACACAGGCGAGGTCATTGTTGATGGAACAAGGGTACAAGGGTCCAATATCGTTGATATTGTTCATGATCTGGTGAGAAAGTGGGACAGGCCATCACCAACAGGATGGAGACATATTAAAGCAAGACTACAGCAAATAAATGTCCCCAAAACATTGATAGGTAATCTGAATAGGTTAAAAGACTTGGAACATGCATCGCACGTGTCACAACTGAGTACACCTTCGCACACAACAGCTGCCGTACCTCTGAAGAGAAGAAAGAAGAGAGTAGAAGGCCAACCTTATCCACGTGCCTCTAAAATACGCAAATGGCTAACGTATTAAGTAAGCACTATTATGACATTTCTAGCCCTGCATCCTATGGCGGCGTTAATAGACTGTACAGAGGTACTTATGGTGTAAGGAAAAAGGATGATGAGAGATTTTTGCGTGCCCAGGATGCTTACACACTTCATAAACCGGTGAGAAAAAGGTTTAAAACAGCAAAGACAACAGCCGCATCGATTGACTCTATTTGGCAGGCAGATTTAACAGACATGCAAAGATATTCAGTGTATAACGCTGGCTATCGCTACATCCTGTTCATAATAGATGTATTCTCTAGATATCTGTGGCTAGTTCCCCTGAAAAATAAATCGCCTGAAACAGTTGCTAAAGCGGCCAAAACACTGATGTTCAGAGCTGGGCAGTATTTAAATACATTTGTATTTAAATACGTATTTAAATACATTTGTGTATTTAGAACTGTATTTATAAATACATTGTTTTTCATGTATTTAAATATAGTATTTAAATACTTTAATGACTATTTAAATACAATGTATTTAAATACTCAAAATATAAAAATGTAAATACTTTTACTGGTTTAATACACGTTCTGTACTAGCACAGTACGACGCGTCGACAGTGTAGTACAGCATGGTTCATGTTTCAACGTGTCAGTTCAATCAGTTGTGTGCCACTCTTAGTCGAAAGGGGTTGATTTCTTTATCGTGTGCGTGTCATGTCTTCAACAAGCAAATCCGGTGAATCAAACAGTGATATATCTGCAGATAACAATTTAGTGCACCCTCTGTTTGATGGAAAATACTTTAAAATTAAATCTAAAGACGGTAATAAGATAAAGTGCACCTGCTTGCTGTGTAAACACGAAGTCTCTGCTGCAAGCAATGCTACAACGAATCTGTACACTCATCTGAAGGTAAGTGTTTTTTTAGACATCAAAAAATATCTTGAAATTGACCGAATAATCGTACAAAACGGCTCTGCCTTAAGTGGGCCTGTGTAACTAACTCGTTGCAATCAATCCAAATTGCGATGGAAAATTCATTGATGAAAAAGCTTTTAAAATCGTCTGATCTATCGAGTGGTGTATTTATTTCGAAATTCACCGTGTCCCCTAAGGTAGAAATTTATCAAAACATGAATTAGTGAATGCATATGTTAAAATTTGTATGTATTTAAAATGTATTTATAAATGTATTTAAATACAATTGATGTATTTTGTATTTAGTATCTAAATACATTCGTAAAATGTATTCAGTATTTAGTATTTAAATACATTTCTCCCATGTATTTAGTATTTAAATACATTCAATATATTTATTGCCCAGCTCTGCTGATGTTGAAAGAAAACAAGATTCCTGGCTATTTTTGCACGGATATGGGAAAAGAATTTATAGGGCGAGCTTTTCAGAACATGCTGTCAGAGTTTAATATCAGCTATTACACTTCCAATTCTATACATAAAGCATCTTTAGCTGAGAGTTCAACGTACCATAAAGGAACGCATGCACCGTTATTTTACACATAAAAACACGTACAAATATATAAACGTTCTCGATTCACTGGCTTCATCCTACAACCGCTCACACCACCGTACGATCGGTAGAACGCCTAACGATGTTTTAGAAAGAGGCAAGTGTCCGAGAAGAGATGGAGTGCCACCACCAACACACTCTGCGCGTTTCAAAATCAGTGACTATGTTAGGCTGTCACGTTCGGGAAATAAATTCGCGAAGGGCTTTGAGCAAGGATGGACACGCGAGATTTTTAAAGTTAGGGATATGAGGCCTAAAGGCGAGATAATGATGTATTACGTTGAAGATTTGAATGGGGAAGAAATCTCGGGAGGTTTTTACCGCGAGGAACTGCAGAAAGTGGCATTTAATTTAGGAAAAAAATGTGTTTAAAATTGAGAACATTTTAGGAAGTAAAGGTACAGGAAAGAGAAAAATGTACCTGGTGAAGTGGTTAAGCTACCCAGAAAGCTACAATACCTATATAAAAGCTGATGCAGTAATGAAGCTTAATTAGTATGCAACATGTCTCCTAACCATTTCTACGTCAGGCTCCCGTCCTCAGCGTCCCTACTATAGCGCAATTGTTTCGTTAGGAGTCGGGCATTATGACACAGCCATGGACATTGTGGCGGGTTTAAACAAGAGTCTTGAAAAGTCATACTTGACATACGATTTACTTTTTGAAGTCGTAAACATAAACGCGCATGCATGCACATTGAAGCTAAAGTCAACGCTTGGTGGAAATATTAAAGATAAAGAGCTGTTCAAAATTGTGGCTGACGGGCGATATAGCGCAGCTTTCCAAAGAGACACCTTTCACGAGGCACCGGGTGACTTGTCCAGCTTAATGTATCAATTGAAGATGGAGAAAATGGCTGAAGACCCTGAGCCCCCAGACATGTGCTATATTTATAGCAATATAGTGGAGCACCAATTTGTTGGGGACATCCAGGCCCGCCTGCTGTGCATTGCTCACATCCCCAACCATAGAGGCAGGAGTTTGAGTATTACATATGACAGGCCCATTATGTGAATGTCGCAACTAATCTAATAACCAACATCTCAATATATATAAGAACGGTAGAGGGTAAAAATTTCCCATTCGGTGACGGGAGCTTAACAGTGAAGCTCCACTTTCGGCGCACTGAGTTATAATGGACAGAAAACCTCACGCTATCTATTGAGGTGCGCGGTACTAGCATGGTAGCGGACTTGGCTCCATTTTTTTCATCCATACTGCGCACAGCTGTACCACTGCTGAAGAGAGGTGCCAGGTACCTTGGGAGGAAGGCGCTACAAACAGGTTTTAACGCGACAGAGGAAATGCTCGCGGGAACTAAACCTAAAGAAGCTCTAAAAAAACATTTAAACGTACACGGGATGAAATCATCAAAGATGCGAAGAGAAAAATGCGTGGCGGAGGAAAGAAGAGAATTGATAGGAAGAAGAAGGGAGTGCCAACACGTGGTGTAAAGAAGAAGAGGATTGTTAGGAAGAAGGGGTCACGTGGTATTAAACGTAAAAGGGCGCCAAAAAAGAAGTGCTCTAAGCGTATGAAACCTATGACCGATCATTTTTTCTAACTGATATAAACTGAGGACGCTACTCTCACGATTCATAGATTGACTGCTACTCGTCGAGGGAAGTGGCACTGTTTCTAACTCAACATGACCCGTTTCATTCATCCTTGCAGTTCACAGTGCTGTAAATCGGAGCTATCCCTCTTTGAGATGCCTCCAACTCAAGTTTCTATTGAGCACAGTGACTTTATTACAATTAACCCTTTAAACACGATTAGCTCACCCAGTTCCCCTATAGAATTCGTGATACCCAGTTCAGGCCCTTACTTTTTTAATCCGAGCTGTATGCACATGTATACTAAACTTCGCATAGCTCATTCTGACGGAACGGACTGTGATGATAATTATGCTGCATACCCGAAACAAACTTTCTGCACACCAGATTCAGCCAGCGTGACGTATATTTAAATCAGACTAACATCTCAGCAGGCACGGGGTACTATCACCTACGAGCGTATCTGGAAAATGTCCTCAACTTTTCAAAAGAAGCGAAGGACACCTTTTTATCCGCCGAGGGGTATTACCACACTAAAGATGAGGGTAGTATAAAGGATAAATTTAAAAATTCTTAAAAAAAAGATATATGAATGTTTTGGACGCCTGCACACGGACTTGACATTCCAGGAGAAGTTGCTTATGGACGGGGTAGATATGAAATTGAAGCTTACCCGCACGAGCCCTGAGATCTGTATAAATCTGGGCGCTGACCAAGAAGAAGGCGCGAAACCTGTTGTGATACACATCATGGAAGCATATTTGCGTATACGCCGAGTGAAACTAAGTTCCGCGAAACATATAGAAATTGAGAAAGAACTGGTACACGCCACAGTGAAATACCCAATTAACAGGGTACAGATCAAACTGTACACGATTCCCACAGGACTGACATCGAAGCAGCTAGAAAACATCGCTCTTGGCGTCCTACCTAAAAGGATATTAATAGGGATGCAAGACCACGCTTCGACGAATGGGGATTATAAAAAGAGTGCCTTGAAGTTTGAAAATTTTGAGCTTAAAAATATTACTTTATATATCAATGGCGTCGCACTGGGTGGCACTCTTGCAACATTACGTAATAATGAATTGCATCTTGCACTCAAGGGTGTTGCGGCTATACTACTGTCGCATGATGATATTAATGGCGCATGGACTTCTTTTTATAATTATTTTAAACTTTTAGGATTGAGTAATATCCCATTACGTAAAAAAAAACTGGCGAAGTCTGTTAAACCTAAATGGTGGAATGCTGAAACTAAAAGTAGCTTAACGTTAAAAAGGAACGCGTATTTTGAATTTAAAGAATCAAACAATTTGTCCGATGAAAATGCTTACAAGCTATTGAGAAGGCAAGTAAAAAACTTATTAGAAAATGTAAGCGCAACTATGAGCTATATATTACTTACTTACTTATGTCCTCTTCACTCCTACATGGAACATCATAGGGCGTCAACTGTGTTTCACCATCGGGTACGGTTGGCTGCTTGGGCTTTAACTTCTGTCCAGGTTCTTCCAATTCTCTTAGTTTCCATCAGTGAGGATCTCCTCCAAGTCATCACCGGTCTACCCCTCTTCCTTCTTCCTTGCTGATTCCATTCCAAAGCAGTCTTAGCTATTTCTCCCCCTTCTTTCCTCAAAGCATGTCCAACCCATCTCCACTTCCTTCTCCTAATTTGCTCTTCTATCCTTTCCTAACTTGTGAGCTGCCATAGTCTTTCATTTGAAATTCTATCCGGCCATCTAATTCCCATAATCCTTCTCAGACCTCGATTCGCAAACATTTACACCTTCTTTATCAGTTCTTTTGTTACCTTCCATGATTCACTACCATACAGGGCGACTGATTTAACATTACTGTTAAATATTCTTATTTTAACTCTCCTCGACAACTGGTTTGATCTCCATACTGGGTTTAGCAGCGCAAAAGCACATGCAGCTTTAGTCAACTTTCTTTTATCCTCCGCTCCTCCATCCTTTGCCACTACACTACCCAAGTAGACAAACTCGTCAACCTCTCCCAGCTCAATCTCCCCAACTCTGAAGGCTCCATCTGTGCCATTTAATTTCATTGTCTTAGTTTTTCCTTTATTAATTTCTAATCCTAACTTTCTTCCCTCTCTTCCCAGATCCTCCAGCTTTGCTACCATATCCTCACGCCTCTGTGACAAAAGGCACAAATCGTCGGCATAGTCCAAGTCCTCCAAAACATCCAGCAATCCCCAACCAATACCCCTCCTACCTCCCTCTTCATTACAGTATCCAGCATTAATAAAAATATCACTGGTGACAACAGACAACCCTCTCACTCCTGTTGTCACCTCAAAAGGCTCTGTAAACTTCCCGTTATGTTCCACTAAGCGTGCAAGAAAATCCTCTGTATGATTCTTTAACGATATTAATAATCTCCGGTAGTCCATAGTTTTCCATCACTATCCACATACAGCCTCTATCCACACTATCAAAAGCTTTCTCAAAGTCTACAAACGCCAAATACAGGCTGGACTGCCATTCCAAGCTCTGCTCCACAATAATTCTCAGTGTATTGATCTGATCGGCACAGGATCGGGTCTCTCTAAATCCTGCCTGTTCTCTTCTTAGCCTAGCATCCACCTTCCTCCTTATTCTTTCCAAAATAACATGGGTCAGCACCTCACTAGGTATAGACAACAGTGTGATTCCCCTCCAGTTGTCACATCGCGATAGATCTCCTTCATTTGGTACTTTCATAAGCAAACCCCCTCTCCATTCCTTGGGAAACTTCTCAGTTTCCCATATTATACCGGAGAATCCATGTAATTCGTCTGTCATCATCCCTGGATCCACGTTCAACAGTTCTGTCTCTACACCACATCCCTCTACACTACATCCCTGGCGCCTTTGCTCCTTTTAACTTCTTGATAGCTCTCCAGATTTCAGCCTTACTTGGTGGTCTAACATCTATGTTCAGCTCCTGGTTCCCTCTTACCTCTTCTTGAATTAACTCCTCGGGTCTATTTCTATTCAAAACTTCTCTAAAATGCTCTTTCCATCTTTCCAATTGTTGCATCTCCGCAGTCAATATAGTTCCATCCTTTGATTTTACTTGTTTTTTTTCTCTCTATAATTTCTCCCTGTCAGTGAATTCGTTATCTTATATAATTCCCTCATATCTCCTCTCCGCGCTGCTGTCTCTGCCTGTTGCGCCATCTCATTCACAAATTGTCTCGTATCGTTTCTGGCCCTTCTTTTGACTTCTCGATTCAGTTGTTATCACGTCTTCACATCTGTTCATTCTTTCTTTTGCTTTCCTTCTTTCTTCTACCGCATTCCATGTGTCCTCAGTCATCCACTCTCTTTTCTCCTTCTTTCTGAAACCGATTGTCTCCTCTGCAGATTTCCGTACGGTGTCTCTAAATCTCATCCACTTTCTTTCTACTCTTTTTACTCTATCCTCTTCATTTTCTCCATTTTCTTCATCATCTTCATCCTGGCGAATAGCAAATCTATTTCTCACAGCCAATTTGTATTCCTCTTTGACCTCCCTTCTTGCGAGCCTATTTACGTCAAACCGTCTCCTTCCTCTCTAGACTCTTTCCTTGGCCTTTGCCAGTCTCAATTTCACCTCAGCTATCACCAGATGATGATCGCTTGCTACATCTGCTCCTCTTCTATTTCGCACATCCATCAGCGATCCTCTCCACTTCTTCCTAATGGCTATATGATCAATCTGGTTTTCCGTCCTGCCATCAGGCGACATCCAGGTAATTTTATGACACTCTTTATGCGGGAACAGAGTATCACCAATCACAGGCTCCTGCTCTCCACAGAAATCTGCGAATAATTCACCATTTCTATTCATTACTCCTATGCCATGCTTGCCCATTACATACTCCCTGTCTTTGTTGGCTCTCCCCACCTTTGCGTTGAGGTCTCCCAATAAGATAACAATGTCTTTTCTCTTAACTCCCCCAAAAACTGTAGTGAGTTGTTCATAGAACTCTTCCTCCTGCTCATCCTCCACTTGTTCTGTAGGCGCATAACATTGAATAATTGTTATGGGTCTAGCCTTCGTCTTAAATCTTACTCTTATTATTCTCGAAGATATTGGCTCCCATTCCAATAAACTTTTCTCCGCCTCTCCTGTGAGCAATATGCCTACGCCTTCTCTATGTTCTTCTCCACTTGGTCTTCCGGAGTACAATAGTTTCTGGCATGGTCCCACTCGTACTTCTCCGTCTCCTGTCCACCTCGTTTCGCTCAATCCCAGAACCTCTCAACCTCTCTTACAATTTGCTTAAGCCTCAATGCCTCGTACATAGTTCATATATTCCAGTATCCAGTTCGTGTCCGATATTTCATGCCAAAGTTCGTCAACATTAGATCTGTCCGGTTTTGCACAGTTTTAGTTTCTGTAATCGTAGCGTTTAGGTTATGCAGAGGATTAACCCACAGCAGCCGAGTCCGGTGGCGGGGCTGCCACCTTAAGGTCTCCAAACATACCCTGTCAGTTTTTGGTCCACGGGCGTAACGCCACTCCCCAGCGGGGAGCTCCACTATCCGCCACCTGGGGACGCGCCCAATGAGGAACTGACAAAGACCCCTCATGGGATGAGCTATATATTGAACCAAATTAAATCGAATCTGAAGGAATTCTATAATTATGTTAGGAATAGAAAAGTAGTTTCATAGACTATATAGTTATTGGTCCACTCATAGGCGAAAACAACGAAAAAATTTACGATGACTTACAAATTACGAAAGTTTTAAATAAATTCTTCTCTTCCGTCTTCACTAACGAAAATATGAACAACATTCCTGTTCATGCTCAGTGATGATCATTTAAAGCTTCACGATTTTACCATAAGTGAAAGCGAAGTACTCTCGGCCATATGTAAAATTAATCCTAATAAAACTCCCGGTCCAGATAAGCTTTTCCCTAAGGTACTTAAAGAAGTGAGCTGCGCAATAGTCCCTCCTCTCACATATATATTTAATAAATCGTTACAGTCTGGAGAAGTTCCGCTCGGTTGGAAACTTGCAAACATTACACGCCAATATTTGAAAAAGGGGACAAATCGCTTCCTGGAAATTATCGTCCCATCAGCCTGACTTCAGTAGTTGGAAAGCTTATGGAGACGATCGTTCGGGACACAATAGTTAATCATTTAGAAATTAATAAATTAATCAAAGATTCTCAACACGGCTCTCGACGTAATCGTTCTTGTCTTATTAATTTCCTCGACTTCTTTAATAATATTGTAAATATATATATATAACGAGAGTAAAACAGTAGATACTACATATATATTTCGATTTTCAAAAAAGCGTATCATAAAGTGACACATAGAAGATTATTGGCTAAACTTCATTCTCATGGACGTAAACAAAGAGTGGTCATTAATGGCAAAGCGTCTAACTGGAAAATTGTAACTAGCGGCGTGCCTCAGGGATCAGTTCTGGGACCAGTTCTTTTTATTATTTATATCAATGACATCGGCTTCGGAATTAAGAGTATAATTTCCACTATTATAATTTTAATGCCGAAAATTCATTTCGTTTCTGCTATCAGCGGGTAGCCTTCAAATAGAATGAGTAAAATATGTATAATTTGAGCACACAAATAGCGATGGAAAACTAGACACCGACCAGTTTCGAACTCATTTGTTCTCATCAGGATATCACAAGCTTTAACCAATTTTGTTCGAGGATGTACAAGTACATTATTGGAAAGACTAAATGTAGGTAAATAAGACAATATATTACATTTCATTAACTAGTGTGTACTGTGTATACCTAAACCTATTATATAATTAGAAATATATTTGAGAAAAAATTAAAATGTGAACACCTCTAGATTTTTTTTATAAAAATAAAACCGAAAGATGAAGGCAAAATTGAATTTGTGCAAAATTTGATTTTTCAAATTTTTATTCATTACTTTGTTTTCATGAAAATTTGGAAATAGTAACCAGTGATTTATGTAGTAAAATAAAATAGGTTAAAATAACCGATAATCTTATTAATCCACCTTGAAAATAGGTGTTTAAAATGGTTGAAAATAGGGCTCAGATTGCATGAAATTGACTCTTCGTAGTCAAAAGTTTCCTGGGGGAGGGCCCCCGGACACCCCGCCTTAGCGCCTAATTCGGGGCAGCCCTCGAAAGAGGGGCGCCATTCTCTACCACAAACCCTCGCTATGTCACTGCTCTCATCACCACTATAAAGAAAAATAAAACTGGTGAAGGTCTTTTATTTTATCTTTCGCTAACTAAATCCATCTTTATCTTGTAAATCTCTGGTTGAACAGTTACATGACTCAATTTAGTTTGTCAAATGTTGCAGGCGACAAAAACAGAATTAAAAGACTTCGAGCAAATAGGCAAAGAAAAATATGTTTTGTGGATATGAAGTAAATTGGTCGAATACGTTTCTGTAGTAAAATTCGAGAATATAATTTGCATGTAAATGGATCATTTTTGTTCTTAAAGTTATTATGTATTCATGAATTAAAAGAAATAGAATTGATTGTTTTTCAAAATTTAATTTTTTTTTATTTAGATCACTGCTGAATTAAATGAAAAATCAGTTAATTACATGCTAATTCTATGATTTAAGATTTCCCATAATATTCTTCGAAAGAGACACTAAATCAACTTCATCATTTTCTTATACAGTAAATTATCACGCGATAAATGGCGTGCATGTATTTTTCTCTTACTTTTTGTCAAATGGAATTAACACTATGGCATCCAATAATCCGATGATCTAAGAGAAGCAAATTTTCTATAGATCTTTTAATGTTTATCAGCCGTGAAACTCCTCGGCCAGTTTTAAAATCCTTTTCTTTGTGCGATTTTCACGTAATAATGATGATAATAATAATAATAATAAGTACGTTAGATCAGTTCCTAATAAAATGTAATGTTTTGTCGACTTTTCCAAATATCTAAGCAAAATTTTGAAGATGATTTCCTCCGTTGAAAGAACTACCTTTAGAAATTTGGAAAGGCGACAAAGCATTGAATAATAATAATATAATAATAATAATAATAATAATAATAATAAATGTTTAGTAGCCGAGCCTTTCACTGTTTCATTGTGATTAAGATATGTTAATCGCTGAGATGACACGCCCGTATAAAGTTACGAATTCCTCCTTAACATTAAATTAAGACTATGAAGCTCACTAACACCTAGGTCACTAACCTCTAACTTCCATCCGCACAGTATTCAGACGTTAAAAAATGCGTCCTTTTATATGAGAGAGTCCTGTTTTTCTTATTTTGGATCTAATATTGACCCTCCGATTCAGTAAGGATCAGGGCTTCCCAACCTTTATCATGTCCGACTCCGAAAATCATGTTCACATAATTCAGGACCCCACACTAGTCATAGTTCGACACAAAATTAAAATATATATTAATTATATATATATATATATATATATATATATATATATATATATATATATATATATATATTATATAAAACCTTTGGTTAGCTTCCGCCTGAATTGTTCATTCTGACGAAGGTCAAGCTTTTCACTCCACCTTAGACCTACAGTTTAACGTGGAATGGGTACCCTATGTGGTCTAGTGGTTAAGACGCTGGGCTGCTGATGGGGCGTGGTTCGGATTCCACGTTAAACTGTAGGTCTAAGGTGGAGTGAAAAGCTTGACCTTCGTCAGAATGAACAATTCAGGCGGAAGCTAACCAAAGGTTTTATATATATATATATATATATATATATATATATATATATATATATATATATATAATAACTTTTTGGGAAGTGTGTCGAACTATGACTAGTGTGTGGGGTCCTGAATTATGTGAACATGATTTTCGGAGTCGGACATGATAAAGGTTGGGAAGCCCTGATCCTTACTGAATCGGAGGGTCAATATTAGATCCAAAATAAGAAAAACAGGACTCTCTCATATAAAAGGACGCATTTTTTAACGTCTGAATACTGTGCGGATGGAAGTTAGAGGTTAGTGACCTAGGTGTTAGTGAGCTTCATAGTCTTAATTTAATGTTAAGGGAGGAATTCGTAACTTTATACGGGCGTGTCATCTCAGCGATTAACATATCTTAATCACAATGAAACAGTGAAAGGCTCGGCTACTAAACATTTATTATTATTATTATTATTATTATTATTATTATTATTCAATGCTTTGTCGCCTTTCCAAATTTCTAAAGGTAGTTCTTTCAACGGAGGAAATCATCTTCAAAATTTTGCTTAGATATTTGGAAAAGTCGACAAAACATTACATTTTATTAGGAACTGATCTAACGTACTTATTATTATTATTATTATCATCATTATTACGTGAAAATCGCACAAAGAAAAGGATTTTAAAACTGGCCGAGGAGTTTCACGGCTGATAAACATTAAAAGATCTATAGAAAATTTGCTTCTCTTAGATCATCGGATTATTGGATGCCATAGTGTTAATTCCATTTGACAAAAAGTAAGAGAAAAATACATGCACGCCATTTATCGCGTGATAATTTACTGTATAAGAAAATGATGAAGTTGATTTAGTGTCTCTTTCGAAGAATATTATGGGAAATCTTAAATCATAGAATTAGCATGTAATTAACTGATTTTTCATATATATATATATATATATATATATATATATATATATATATATATATATATATATATATAAGCACCGTTTATTATGCGCGGGAAGGGCCTGGATTTCAGTGGGTTATATGCAAGTCCATTCATGATTGATAAATGTCTCGTCGGACGGCCGTAGGAAGAAAAATGCAAATATAAGATCAGTTCGCGACCCCAAATATGATCTTCGCGACCCCACGGTTAGGAAGCTCAATAGCTTTTCAGATTCAATTTATTCTTTATCTCACTTATGACGTTATGGATTAAATATTCTTTGTACTTGCTTTATTTGGAACGTAATTCACTGTAAATGAAGTGATTACACGCAGGTAAGCAGGCAATTATTTAATTAACATGAATTAACATGATCTAAAAAGTGTAGAAAATGAAGGTAATCACAACTTATAAATAAACAGTAGTAGTACTATCGCAAAAAGATAAAGTGCAATGCAACTGCATGCAACATGACAAGAGTGTTTTTGAACTCCACTTCATCCCCCCAATATATATATATATATATATATAATATATATATATATATATATATATATATATATACAGGGTGGCCCAAAAAAAATGGCCCAATTTTCAGAAGTGATATCTCATAACCATTGCAGTTAGGGATTTTAAAAATCAACCAAATGAAGATAATTAGTTTTCTCTTTAAATACTTATTCAATAGCTTGATGGTTATAAACCCAGTAATGCCAAAAATTGGCTTATAAGAAAAATATACAAAAAAAAGTTGCGCATTTAATTTATTCTTTTTATTTTTTCTAATTAATTATCTTCTAATTTACGGTCTTTGAACGAAGTTCGTGGTTTTAAGTTAAACCTAATTTTCAATAAATGGCTCAATCTGCCCTCCATTATGGTCAACCACAGCCTGTAATCTCGCCCTCCATTTTGAAATTGCCTTTGAGATCGTCACTTGTGAGAGATTTTCCCATGCAGCCTGAATTCGTTCACGAAGATGGTTCACATCACGGATTTTCTGACCATGGTAGACTTCTCTCTCTAAGGCAGACCACACAAAGTAGTCAATGGGGTTTAGATCTGGGCTGCATGGTGGTCAATTATTTGGTTCGATAAAACCAGGACAATTATTATTGAGAAATGTTATTGTTTCCTTGGCTGTATGAGATGGGGCTCCATCTTGCATGAACACAAAATCAGTGCTCGTCTCCTTGATCTCTGACAACATTGGAGACAAAATGTCATTACAGTAGTAAATTGAGTTAATTTTAACGCCTCGCTGAATAAAAATGATGGATGTTTTGTTCTCAGATGACGCTGCAAGGGAAACCATTATCGAATCTGAAAAGTGTTTTTTTTCACGCAAAAGTCGTTTTGGGTCAACATGAGTTTTTGTCGCCACTGCTGCACGAACCCGATCATTTTTGGGTATTTCGTGGTGTTTCGACCGTAAATCGTCTCATCAGAAAACCAAATTTTTTTCACAGACTCATTTGACCGAAATCTTCGCAATAGATCTTTACATCGATGGAAACGTCTTTCTTTCACAGGCTCCGATAAAGCAGTAACCTTCACCTTCTTAAATGTTTTCAACCCAAGATCTTTTCGAATTATTCGCTGTACTGATGAACGTGAAATCCCGGTTTCTTTCGCAACTTCACGTTCACTTTTACTTGTTCCCGGTTGTTCCTCTTGACTTAAAACCATTTCATTTACTTTTTCAATGTTTTCTGGCGTTCTAATACTTTTTGGTCGACCACTTCCCGGACGCCGTTGACTGCTGCCGGTTTCTTTAAGTTTTTGTAAAAAATGTGCCACAGTTCTTTTTTTCCAATTTCTATTTGGAAATTCGTAAAGGATTCTGTTTAATGAATATCCCTTTTCTTCACGTAGTGCTTGTATAATGTTCTTATCAGATTCTCTCAATCCCATCTTGAGGGGTCTGGAATAGAAAAATTTAATTTAAAATTAGGATCAAGGAATAAATATAAATGCGCAACTTTTTTTGTATATTTTTTTTGGAAGCCAATTTTGGGCATTATATGGGCTTATAACCATCAAGCCATATAATAAGTATTTAAAGAGAAAAGAATTATCTTTCATTTGGTCGTTTTTTAAGTCCCTAGCTGCAATGGTTATTGAGATATCACTTCTCAAAATTGGTGCCATTTTTTGGGCCACCCTGTATATATATATGGGGGAGGGTGCATACATGTATAGCAAAGCTTCTTTTATATATATATATATATATATACACACACACACAGGTATGCCCCGGTTTTCGTAAACGTTATGTTACGAAACATTTTTTCCCACATAAATTCATGTTTTATGGGGGAACGCGTTCCGGTGGCCATTTTTCAGAAGGTAAGATGTTTGGATACGTTCCCATACGATACATAAAAGCAAGCATAAAACACAAATACAGACCTGTATTAGCATAGTAAGTTATGAATAACACCAATAAAAGAATAAACATACCTGTACTGTACTTTTATTTCCTCAAACCACCCCCGACTGGGGTCAAACCACCTCCGACTCGCACTGAAAGTTTCACCACCACTGCTCTCACCTTCACCAACGACTTCCTTCCTCACAACTCGCCACAAAGACCGTGCCTTTTTTTTAATAATAGCCTGCGATACGGGCATGCTGCGCTGCGTTTGGTAGCAGGCGGAACTGTGGATTATTTTTTCTCTTACCTGGCACTGCGAATAACAGAGCTGGGTTTGCGAATAGCGGAATTTGGTGTCAAAAAAATATATTACGTATAAGCGAAGCTATGAATAACGGGGTATACCTGTATGTGAAATGAATGTGAGCTCCAATGGGTAACCTAACCTAGCTGGTCAGGCCCACAAAAAATATATACTGTATATATATCTATATATGTATGTGGGTGTGTAAATGTGGGTAGCCTAAACACAGGTCCATCCATTCGCAACTATGGAACATTGCATAATGGTGTCTTCAGCATCAAAGCCGTCAGGTTTAAAAGGCAGCCAATCACCTCACAGCCAGTCGTGTAGGGCGTACACAGTTATTTACGTACATATAAACTAGCATCGCTTTGCCTCAAATAAGCAAACACGTAAAGTTGAAGTAACGCAGTTCTATCCCAAAAAAACGAACCCTTAGAATACCTCGCAATTACACAGAACCCCACCTCAACATAACGTACACGGAGAATTAAAGCAGTTCTATTATATTAAAATAGATCCAAGCCCTTAGAATACCTCACAACTCCCATCGCACACAGCCCCATCTAAAAACACATACCATACCTCATAAACAGCACATTAGACCGGTAAGGCCTCAAAAATACGACACAGACAATAGTCAAAGCTATTAATCTTCTCATTAACGTATTAAAATACGTTTATGAGGCTATAATAGACCAGTAAGATCTCAAAGACCGGCACAGCCAATAGTCGAAACTATTGAACTTCTGGAGGTAGGAAACCGCTACGAGGCCATGTATTGACGGCTAGGCGCTCTTATAAACAAACACTCAAATATGGTAAGACAAAAAATTTGTTTTCGCTTTAAATTTGGTTTAATATACAAATATATCTTTAAACCTTATTATAAAAAATATTAATATAACTTTATAATAAAACTAGATTTTAGTTTAGGGCTAACTTATTCATTTTATAGAAAAAATATCCTATTTTGAACGGATCCTGTGTTACAATATATAAAAAGTCGGCGAGCAGCAGTCAATTAATTTCAGAAATAAATACACGGTTGTGTATATAAGACAAATATATACAGGGAAAATATATATCTAAATACATCCTTTAGTAGGTATCACCACGAATGCAAGAACAGAATAATAAATGATCATTCTTTTACCCGCCAAATCTGACAAACTTCTCAACACCTGGACTGAGAGTTGCCAGCGAGGTCTTTAATCCAATATTATTTTTCTAACTGTATTTTGCTTATCAAAATGTTACTGAATTTTTTTGCCTTTTATCCCCGCATTAAAGAAGAATTATCTGAAACAAGGGATCACTTTAACATATTGCTTCCCAGGAACCTCTCTTTAACATATTGATTCCCAGTGTATATCACTTTAACATATTGCTTCCCAGTGTTAATCACTTTAACATATTGCTTTCCAATATTTAGGATAAGGAGTACGATAAAAATTGTTCGCTTTAATAAAGTGAAGGCATAAAAAGTAAATCATAACATGTTAAAATATTAGATTGAAAGTAAATTTATTAGAATTGTTGCGCTATAATGGTCACACAAAGTAAAAAATGGATTTTGGAAGAATCGGTCACGCCACATCATTTGCCACAAGTAGGAGTTGAGTAGTTCCTTTTTGCATCTTTTCATTTTCTTTATATATTTAATGTAGGTTAACTGAATGCCCGGTTAGGTCAACTGTACGCCCTTGACGATTGGTTAGGTTAAGTTGTGATATTTTCGTTAAAACCTACGAAAATATCACGACTCAACCTAACCAATCATCAAAGGCGTACAGTTGACCTAACCGGGTATTCAGTTGACCTAACCGCGCAATCAGTTAACTTACATTAAATATATAAACAATGCCCGGTTAGGGCAATTATAGCTTTGTTTACGGTCGGTAGGTTATCACCTAGATTACTAACCTCTTTCTAACCAACCAAACTTTCTCTTTTTAACATATTGCTTCTCAGGAGGGATCACTTTAACATATTGCTTCCCGAATGCTTTGGGAAGCATTAAAGTGATCCGAAACAAATATTACTTCTAAGCATATTATAAAAAATATTAATTAATTGGTAAACCGGATTTTAGTTTTAGAGGGAACTTATTAATTTTTTATAAAAATATCCTATATTTCGGATGGATCCTGTGTTTTATTATATAAAAAGTCGGCGAGCAACAGGCATTTAATTTCACAAATAAATACACAGTATATATATATATATATATATATATAAGGCAAATATATAGAGGAGAAAATATATAAATGCATTACTTTAGTTAGTATCAACTAGTGTTGAAAAATAATCGAAACTTTACAAACCGGTTTTTAATCGATCTGTTTTTTGAAAACCGGTTTTAACCGGTTATGACCGAAAAGTATAATAATTTTTAAAAGCCACAATTGAAAGGTACTGACTTTAACTCTTAACAAGCATAGCTTATCGCCTATTTTTTGGTCAAAAGAATGCAAAAATGCAGCATCATATGTATGCATATGAATAAGAAAATGACAACTTTGACATATTTCATTTTAGCCAAAATAATACATTATTCAAACAATTCAGATTTGAAATAATTTTTTAAAATAAAACATCTATACTTAGAAAGAAATAAACTTCTTTTTGTAAAAAAATTATAAAGAATAAAAATAAAATTTATCACTATTTTGGAAAAAACATTGAAATAAAATTTTTTAATAAAAAAAACTTTACCTAGAAAACAGGAGATTGACTCTTCGTGTAAGAAAAAATATATAAATTAATTTAGATTTCACCCCTATTTTGGAAATGACATCTTAAGAAACAAAGGGCATTAAGGGTCTTATACTGCGAATAGGGCTTTAGTCGACTGACTCTACACTACAGCCTACATGATGAGACAAACTGAAGATCGAGTTGCCAGATAGGCAAAAATTATACTGAAGAGCAGTTGCCAGTTTGTCACAATTTAACTTAATAGGTAATGTATTCGAAGTTATTTTTTGTGCGCTGTAGCGCGTAGCTGCACGTTCGCGCAAGTTTGAGCCAAATAAAAATCAATCGATAAAACCGGTTTTTTCTTTCGGTTTTCGATTTTTAGGGAAATTTTACAAACCGGTTGAAAACCGGTTTTCATCACTAGTATCAACACGAAGGCAGGAGCAGAATAACAACTGTCCATCCTTTTACAAGCCAGATCTGCCACATACACACACACACACACACACACACACACACACATATATATATATATATATATATATATATATATATATATATTATATATATATATGTTATAATGTTTCAGACCAACAAAGACCCTAGGATCCACTCATGGCTGGTCTACCTAACTGTGTTCGTAATTGTGTATTGTGCATGTCCTCCGTGGTGGCGGAGGGGACCTACAATTTTACGTGGGTTCCGAACCACAAAGAACATAAGAACATATAAAATTTTTATAGTGGGCACACTAGGGGCCACTTCGGCCCATCGAGGTGGCTCCACTATGTAAAAACTGCCTGTACATTGGCAACAACCAATTTTTACAAAACTAAATAATTATCAATTTAAAACTAATTACTTATCAATTTAAAACTAAAGATAAAATCTCTGGATCCAGAGGATCAAGTCATAATAGACTACTCCACAAATATGTTACACTCTATATCTATTTATAACCGACATGCAAATATATCAGATCCAAAGAATCCAGTCAATTTCATTACGGTATCCATCAATACCAGTACCTTGCCAACCAAAAATAAGTCACGGTCCATATCAGTTGCGGACCAAGTCACAATTTACAACTATATACATTACAATATATTCATATTTTTCTATTTCTACAAACCATAATTCATATTTTTCTCTTTCTACAGGCCATAATATCTGTGAGCAAGGAAGAAGAATCCATATAATTCTACTCATAGGAAATCGGAGTCAAAGAGAGGCCGCTGCTGAATTTAACAGACTGCATCCAGACCGCGAGCCAATAACACAGAGTTGTGTAGCAGACTTGTTGCAAAGTTTAAGGAAACAGGATCCATAGAAGATAAACCACGCAGTAGACCTTCAAGGAGGTCCACTGACGATGATACAGCGACTGCTATCCTGGCTCATTTTAACAGAAGTCCCAATAAGTTTCTCCGGCGATTGTCCGCCGAGACAGGAGTCGAAAAGTAGCATCCATCGCATTCTTCAGGCTCACAAATGGCATCCATATAAACTTCAGATCCTACAGAAATTAAGTGAGGATGATCCCGACCGGCGGATGGAATTTTGTGAATGGGCTACGGAAGCAATATGCTCGGGATGCCAATTTCCCGTCCACCATTCTGTTCAGTGACGAGGCTTTTTTTTATGGAAATGGTGAGGTAAATCGACAGAACACCCGCTACTGGTCTCAAAACAACCCTCACTGGTATACCTCTTCAAAGGAACAAGGTGCATCTCGGGTGATGGTATGGTGTGGCATTTGGAAGGATCGCATCATAGGTCCCCTCTTTTTCGATGAACATGTCACTGGAGGCACCTACCTACGTATGCTCAAGGAAGAAGCATTTCCCAGTTTTCTTGAACGAAGAAGGAAATTTCCCAACATGGTTCCAGCAAGACGGCGCTCCTGCACATTACAGCACCCAAGTAAGGGAATACCTGTACCAACAATTCCCTGGTCATTGGATAGGACGTCGACGGCCCGTGGAATGGCCAGCTAGAAGCCCGGATCTCACGCCACTAGATTTTTATCTCTGGGGCACTTGAAAGTGCTGGTATACGCAGAGAAAATTAGCTGTTGAACATTTGCGGCAGCGCATTATTGGGGCATGTAACACCATTACTCCTGACATCATTCACCGTGTGCTTGCTGACTGGGTATCACTTCTGAATTTGTGTATTGAAAACAAAGGTGGACATATTGAGCACGTTCTGTAAATAAAAGCTTTTGTTTTGCCTTTTTTTATTATTTTTCCTATGATGCCGGACTTATGGGACACCCTGTATAATTAGGAGGAAAAGTGTAGGTGTGGCTGTAAAGACTACAGTAATGTGGAAATGTGTGTGCACCCATTATGGGCCTCCCATTTAAAGGTGTTTGTGGGGCAAGTGAAGATCATGAGTTTTCCAATACCTCACAGTACTATGGGGGGCACCGCTCGGCAGAGGAATCTCTTTAAATGGGGTGTGTAAGGACAGACAGTATCCCCTAACCCAAGATGCTGCCTCCCTATATCTCACAACACTTGTAAAACTATGTTTTCTTAAATTTGTTCTACATCTTGGCTTAAATAGTTTCATACTATGACCTCTAGTCTGGTTATTGTGATCTTTAATGAAAAGAGAATCAAAATCTATCTTATCCAACCCTTAATTTTACTACCTTAAACTATACCCAATCTATCAACATATGCGTCTAATCGATTTTTAAACATGTTTAGAGACGTGCTACTAATTACTTCTACCGGCAAACTATTCCAGCTATTTACTATTCTATGCGTAAAAAAGTTTTTGGCAACTGCTGTCTCGAACCTTCTACTTGTCAATTTACACCCGTTATTTCTAGTCCTATTATATTGAGATATTTCGAAAAAGCTATCTCTGTCTACGTTATCGAACCCATTCATAATTTTGAAAACTTGGATTAGATCACCCCTTAGCCTCCTAGTCTCGAGTGTAGTCAATTTTAACTCTTTAAGCCTATCTTCGTACGACTTTGACCAAAGCGACGGAATCATCTTAGTTGCTCGTCTTTGAACTCTTTCGATTTTGTCTATATCTTTGTGCATATGCGGATTCCAAAATTGGATCGCGTACTGTAAATGGGGTCTAACTAATGATTTATAAAGAGGAACTATAATATCGCGCGATTTGTACTCAAAATTCCGAGCTATAAAACCTAACACTTTGTTCGCTTTATTGACCGCTGCTGTACTTTGTTTCGCTACTTTTAAATCACCAATGACTATAACTCCTAAATCTTTTTCCTGCTCTACGCTTGTTAACTCCTTCTCTGACATACTATACGCAAAATTACCGTAACGCGAACCTATATGTAAAATTTTGCACTTATCGACGTTAATTCTCATTTGCCATGTGACTGACCAATCAACGATTTTATTAAGATATTCCTGGATTTTACTTCTATCTTCGTCATTAATCGCCCTACCACCCAACTTCGTGTCATCCGCAAACTTTGAAACTGTAGTGACTAGGCCGACATCTAAATCGTTAATATATATAAGCAAAAGCAAGGGGCCCAATAAAGAACCCTGAGGAACGCCGCTCGCTACATTAGCCCAACACGACTCCGCTCCATCAACGACCACCCTCTGTTTCCTACCTCGCAACCACTCTTCTATCCAATTTATTACCACACCCCTGATTCCATGAGCCTTAGTTTTCTCAATGAGTCTTTGGTGCAGTACGGTTTCAAACGCTTTTTGAAAATCTAAATACACTACATCAACCGCCCGATGACTATCGTAAACATCAACCACGCTTTGAAAAAATTCTAAGATTAGTTAAGCAAGATTTGTTTCGCCTAAAACCGTGCTGTGTATTTCTAACTAAGTTATGCAATTCTAAGTGTTCGACTGTACGATCCCTAATTATTGATTCCAGTAGCTTACCTACAACAGACGTTAAACTGATTGGCCTATAATTTCCCGCCCACCTTTATCGCCTTTCTTAAAGATAGGTGTTACGTTTGATAACTTGAAATTATCTTGTACGCACCCCTCAGAAGTAGACGCATTAAAAATCTTTGTTAGCGGCACAACAATGCTATCTTTTAATTCTTTTAGTTGTGTGAGATATATGGAATCCGGCCCCGGTGATTTATGCATTTTCATTTTATCAATATAGCGCATTACTCCCCTTCACTAACCACAATATTATCCAAAATATTACCATTATCAAAAGGTATTATGTCTATGACCGTAGGGATATTCGTTACAGCTTCTATGGTAAAAAATGACGTAATAAGTTCGTTTAACAAGGTAGACGTTTCCTTGTTTTCAGAAACTAGATCTCCGTTAACATTTTTCAACGGCCCCAAGACACTTTTTACTGGATTTCTATTGTTGACGTATTGAAAGAATCGCTTGGGGTTTTCTTTACGTCACGAGCTATGGAGATTTCAAATTCGCGCTTGGACTTTTTATTACACTTTTCGCTTCACGCCTTGGAGATATGTAGTTGTTTCGTAACCACAAATTGTCTTTATCGCACTTACGTAGCCTATAAGCCCTATCTCTACTCTTTATAATGTCTCCCACTCTATAAGTAAACCACAAGGGCTTGTTGTTTACTTTCGCACGCTTAATTTTGTACGGCACACATTCCTCATTTATAGTCCTAAATACTGTTTCAAACGATTCCCACACTAGTTTTGCGTTGGAGATCCCCATTACGTTTTCCCAATTGACGTGTGACAATTAATTTCGAAATTTACAAAAGTCTGCGTGCTGGAAGTTAGGAATTTTAGTCGAGTTAGCTGGTTTCGAGTGACTTACTGAGAGGACAAACTCTACCATATTGTGATCGCTATTGCTTAACGGTTCTATTACTTGAAGATCAGTGATTAGCCTATCATCCGTAGTTATTACTAAATCTAAAATACTGTCCAACCTCGTAGGTTCCCCAACCTTTTGAATAAGAAAGTTATCCTCGAGAAAATTAACTAAACGATTACTTTCCGCGTCTCCCTGCATTGTATCGTAATTGACGTTGGTGCAATTAAAGTCACCCATAACTAAAGCCTGCTCACTACCGATTATTCTCTTTAGTTCACGATATAACGCTTCGTCCGTATCAGCTGTTTGATTAGGGGGCCTATATATAACCGCAACAACAAGTTTGAAATCGTTCAATTTAAGTTCTGCTATAGTCGAAGCAATCGGTTCTGGAATTGTGTGCTTTACTTCTATAACGTTCGCAATATTATCTTTGATATACAACATAACACCGCCTCCTCGCCTACCTATTCTGTTTTGAACAAAAAGTCTGTAACCTCTAATTTGATACTCCCATACAAAGTCACGTGTTTCAGTGCTAAGCCACGATTCATTTATCGCAATTAAATCATAGTCTTTACAAGCAATTGAAGAAAGAAAAAAAATTCGTTTATTTTATTTCGTAAGCTACGAGCATTTAAGGATAGAACCTTCAAATTGTTTGTAATTGCGACACCTTCGCGAGCGCAGGGGAAATTTGTGGAAATTACACTGGCACCGTACGAGTTACGGCAGCCTGAAAAGAAGAGACAGTATTATGAAATAGTCTTCCTAAACGCGCAGCTCCAACGTCATTAAGATGAAGTCCATTTCCGAGGAACAAGTCCCCTCCTGCCATAGAAACTGTTCTAAAAATTCGCAAAATGCACTCCTTCCTGTTGGCAAAGAGACTTTAGGTTATTGTTGATATAGGTCGCCTTGCCGTAGAAATCGCTACGTTGGATAATTCGAGGAAGTGTACCTGTTAATACAATCTTATTAGTTTTTTCCTTTAGTCGCTCTAGTAAGTACCTAGCCAGCAGTTCTTCCGATCTAGAATTTAAAACGTTATTAGTACCGACATGAATAACATACGTTGTGTCCTCAGAGGTACCGTCTATAAAATGGTCAACACTATTAGTTATATCCTCCACCCTTGCACCAGGGTAGCAGTATCGGCGCCTACGACGAGGGTTTCTCTCACAGAATTCCTCGAGCTGCCCTCGAACAATGGAATCGCCAACGAGTCGTATTTCCGGTTCATCAGCATCATCGAAACCTAAAACAGAAAACTTATTGTTTGTTATTAATGGTAGACAAGTCTTAGGTTTTCTCAATGGGGCTCCATTACGCACTCGAACGAAGGGTTGGGAACTAGAGGAAGAGAGAGAGGGCTATTAGTACTATTTATATTATTAGTAGAAACTGAGGCAGGAGGGGTCGTAACTGGAGTCTCAAGGGATTCTAATTTTGCCGTCAGGTGCATCACACTTTCTTCAAGCCTCACTCTAGCCTCACTCTCACGTTCTAACTACGTGTGTGTGTGTGTGTGTATATATATATATATATATATATATATATATATACTGTGTGTGTGTGTGTGTGTATATATATATATATATATATATATATATATACTGTGTGTGTGTGTGTGTGTGTGTGTGTGTGTATATATATATATATATATATATATGTGGGTGTATATATATATATATATATATATATATATATATATATCGTAAAGAACGACGCTTGTATAGGAGAATATTCCGCGCAAGATGAGAGCGAGAGAACGAAAACAAATGAAAAAATGAGGTAACCACCGGGAATCGAACCCGGGATCTTCCGATTGCCGGTCAGATATGATAACCATTACGATCCCGGGTTCGATTCCCGGGTGGTTACCTCATTTTTTCATTTGTTTCGTTCTCTCGCTCTCATCTTGTGCGGAATATTCTCCTATACAAGCGTCGTTCTTTACGTTAATTATACTGCTGTTTGCAGTTTAAATGTATATATATATATATATATATATATATATATATATATATATATATATGCACTAAAATCACAAAATAACACGTGACCTTATTAATAAGCAAACAACCACAAGGTAAAGGAAACACAAAGTCCGAGCGCTTTCGTGATATATTCACATTATCAAGGAGGAACAGAAAATAGACGGAGATTACAAAGTAAATGAGTTAAATAGACAAGCAAAAAATTTCACAATTGGCACCTCAAATTAAAGGCCTTAAAGCCCTCTAAAGATTTTTTCAATTGATAACATAATCTGTAGGCAGCTAAATTACTGAATATAAAAAATATATACTGTATAGATGAAATTAGACAAAAAGAAAACCAATACAGAGAACAAAAATTATTATAATGGTTATTAACACTAATATTTAACTAAAACAGGCAATTAATTGGCAAGAATTTAATGAAAAACAAATAGATAACGTAGATAACAAATAGAAAACATAATCTGTAGGCTGCTTAATTACTATACAGATGAAATTAGACAAAACACCAGTACAGAAAACCAAAAAATTATTATAATGGTTATTAACACTAATATTTAATTGAAGTAGCAAAAATTAAGAGGCCCGAAATTAATGAAAACAAAGGGAAAGTTGCCATCGTCTTACAGATTATTACAAAATTTCCACAAACAATGTGGAAAAAAAATTTTTTCCCAACAGCAACCCACTTCAAAAATCCAATAAACCACCCAGCAACCAAAGATTATACACGAAAGAAATATTACAATTAAAATAGACACAAGAATGTTAACAGTTCTTACAATAATATTTATTTATTTAACCAGGGCAAACCATTAAGAGGCAAAAAATGCAGTTAAAAAACAGTAGGCCCATCGCCAGCTTACTGACAATGTACGAATCTAATTTGTACAACCCAGGCTAATATTAAGGACCAAATCCGCATTATTCTTGATCACACTTGATTCCAATATATTTCTGCTAACAATAGATTTACTAAACCTTAATTTGGAAGCATTTTTCCAATCAATGGGATGATTAGAATCTCTTACGTGAATGAAAATGGCGTTAGATTCCTGGCCACTTCTTATACTGTATTGATGCTGTTTAATACGTAACTCAAGGGTCTTACCAGTTTGGCCAATGTAAAATTTATTACATATTGTGCAAGGGATTTTATATACACAACCATGTTCACTTAAAGGGGAGTTCTTAATCAATGAATTCTTAATTACATCTAAATTTTTGAACGCAATATTTACGTTAAAAGTCCTCAGCAGATTCGGCAGCTCAAGGAAATTTTCTCTGAATGGTAACACTAAACATTTTTTGTGTTATAAGGAATCTTATCCTTTACTTCGTAGAAGGTTTTCATTGCCATTTTTAAGGACTTATCTATGCAGTTCTTTGGGTATTTTAAATCAAAAGCAATTTTGTATATTTTACTAATTTCATCGTCAATAAACTCAGGGCTACAAATTCGTAGGCCTCTTAGAAACAAAGTAGAAAGAACGGATCGTTTTACATTAATGTGGTGATCAGAATAATAATGTATATAGGAACAATTATTAGTGGGTTTTCTGTAAATATTGTACTTAAACGTTTTTCCAGACCTATATATTAAAACATCTAAAAAAGGGATCGAAGAATCTTTTTCTATTTCAACTGTAAAATTGATAGAGGGAATTAAATTATTAAGTTTGGGTAGGAATTCATTGAGATTTAAAGTCACTGGCCAAAGACAAAGAACATCATCTACATATCTAAACCATGGAACATAATTTGGCAGAATCTTCCTTAATAACTTACTTTCAAAAAACTCCATATAAGTTACTCAAAATGGGGGAGAGAGGGTTTCCCATCGCCATACCAAATTTCTGTCTAAATATTCATTATTGAACACAAATTTTGAGTCTACTATGCACAGCTTAATTAATTCTATAATTGTGGCCACAGGTAAAGGCAAATTATGCTTAACCATTCTTCCGAAAGAAACACTAAAAGATCCTCCACCGGGACTCTTGTAAATAAAGCGGTAACATCAAAGCTTACCAATCTAAAATTGTAATTGACACTGATACTATTTAATTTTTCCACAAGGTCTACATTATTATTTATGTGTGATTGTGAAATTGTGCCAAGGAGAGGATTAAGAATGGAGACAAGCCATTTGGATACCTTATATGAGATAGATCCTATAGAACTAACAATAGGCCTTGCCGGATTATTTGGCTTATGAGTTTAATCAGGCCATACATATAAGGTAATGACGGTGAAGTACTCAGAAACTGTTTAAGTAACATTTCATTCCCTTCAAAAGTGTTTAATTTTCTTGTTGAATGCACTGTTCACAGTTTCAAGGGGATTGTTCCTTAATTTCACGTAAGTGTCCGCATCATTCAACAGATCATACATTTTTCCTAGATAAAAGTCTTTATTGAGGATCACTAAGGCATTTGATTTATCAGCTTTGGTTATATGTAGATTCTGATCTTTTCTTAAAGCTACATAAGAGTCGAAAAACCTCTGTGGACAATTTGGAATAGAGGGTTTAGACATAGCACTACATACTATACCTTTACAAATATTCACATCCTCTATAGGTAAATCATTATATTTTTCTAAATTACAGAAAGCCTTAGCTATTTCTACATAGTCCACCTCCTTTTTAGCTGCTGAAAAATTTATTCCATATCCAAGAGCCGTAACCATATTTTTATTTAACACTTTATCTGATAGATTTATCACAAAACCGGGGTTAGCATCCTTAGTCCAATCACTTCTTTCAATTAGAATTTGTAATTTAATATCCAGTTTCCTTTCCACTACACTACATTCTCTTGCACAATATGTAATAAATTTTACATTGGCCAAACTGGTAAGACCCTTGAGTTACGTATTAAACAGCATCAATACAGTATAAGAAGTGGCCAGGAATCTAACGCCATTTTCATTCACGTAAGAGATTCTAATCATCCCATTGATTGGAAAAATGCTTCCAAATTAAGGTTTAGTAAATCTATTGTTAGCAGAAATATATTGGAATCAAGTGTGATCAAGAATAATGCGGATTTGGTCCTTAATATTAGCCCTGGGTTGTACAAATTAGATTCGTACATTGTCAGTAAGCTGGCGATGGGCCTACTGTTTTCTTAACTGCATTTTTTGCCTCTTAATGGTTTGCCCTGGTTAAATAAATAAATATTATTGTAAGAACTGTTAACATTCTTGTGTCTATTTTAATTGTAATATTTCTTTCGTGTATAATCTTTGGTTGCTGGGTGGTTTATTGGATTTTTGAAGTGGGTTGCTGTTGGGAAAACAATTTTTTTTCCACATTGTTTGTGGAAATTTTGTAATAATCTGTAAGACGATGGCAACTTTCCCTTTGTTTTCATTAATTTCGGGCCTCTTAATTTTTGCTACTTCAATTAAATATTAGTGTTAATAACCATTATAATAATTTTTTGGTTTTCTGTACTGGTGTTTTGTCTAATTTCATCTGTATAGTAATTAAGCAGCCTACAGATTATGTTTTCTATTTGTTATCTACGTTATCTATTTGTTTTTCATTAAATTCTTGCCAATTAATTGCCTGTTTTAGTTAAATATTAGTGTTAATAACCATTATAATAATTTTTGTTCTCTGTATTGGTTTT
This sequence comes from Bathynomus jamesi, assembly GCA_023014485.1. Lineage (NCBI taxonomy): Eukaryota > Metazoa > Arthropoda > Malacostraca > Isopoda > Cirolanidae > Bathynomus > Bathynomus jamesi. The sequence continues at coordinate 230,967 of JAJOZX010002560.1, forward strand.
CTTTTTGTCTAATTTCATCTATACAGTATATATTTTTTATATTCAGTAATTTAGCTGCCTACAGATTATGTTATCAATTGAAAAAATCTTTAGAGGGCTTTAAGGCCTTTAATTTGAGGTGCCAATTGTGAAATTTTTTGCTTGTCTATTTAACTCATTTACTTTGTAATCTCCGTCTATTTTCTGTTCCTCCTTGATAATGTGAATATATCACGAAAGCGCTCGGACTTTGTGTTTCCTTTTCCTTGTGGTTGTTTGCTTATATATATATATATATATATATATATATATATGTGTGTGTGTGTGTGTGTGTGTATATATATACCAGAACATACCAGCTGTTGAGAAAGTCGCCATTGAGGCCTTTAAACCAATAATATTTTTCTAAATGTAATCCTTCATTGTCATATTGTTCAGCCAGATGAATTTAAAGAAATGCTAGCACCAATTCAAACATACAGCCGTTTTTTAAATATACGCTTACACATTATTATTATTATTATTTTATATGCAAACGATTACTTAAATTAAACATCTGATATCCTTCGCGATAAAAAACAGTTGGTAACTCAGCCTACATTCTTGGCACGTAACTGTCGCAGTAATGTAGTATTAATAAAGCAACATCAAATGTCTGTGCTAAAATTCCGTTCGTTGTGTACACAACTGTACAGCAGATTTTGCGGGTAAGGGTAACGTTTTTATTATCTACAGATTTATCTTATACTTATCTATTCAGTTTTCTACTACTGCTAGAATAGTTGAAAGATAAAAAACTTGCAGGGGTTTTTATCCTGAAGTGCGGAGCCAAGGGTGAATGCCTACAAAAAAATGCTCTTCCCATACAGAAAGAAGGTCCAAAAACCAGGTTCAAGGTTTGAGGTACCAAGACATCTGCATTTGGAAGAGTGGAGGTCATAGGCAGGGGAAAGGCGGATTGAGGAAGATTGAAAATACTTATTAACCCTCGCATTAGAGAGATGATCAGAAAAGGAATGTGTCGAAAGTCTGATACTGCATGATCTCCTTAAAGGATGAAGCATACAGTTAGAGAGTTGAAAAGGTCAGTGTCCATTATAATAGTGAATAACCGTACACATGCTTATGCACGAAGGTTTTCTGAATTGTAGCATATTTACCAGAGGATTTTATGCTGGAAGGAGGGGCCAAGGACGGCTGCCTGCAAAATGCCACTGCCCATACAAGAAGAAGGGCCAAAAAATATGTCAAAAGTAGGGTTTTTTGCATTATTTAACACGCCCCGGCCAATCTTTTTTTCCCTTTACCCTTGGCTAATGAATTTACGTAAATCTATCAAAGCATTTTAGATGCATGGGTGTCTATAATTACCTATTTACTGTAGGTTTAGCTTATATTACAGTTTTAAGCAGTTTCCTATCAGCTGACAGAAAAGTTGCCAGACGCATCAATATACAGATCCTACTGTTAGAAAATCTAGAAGAGGAAGAGCCATTATTGTCCCAAGGCGATATGATGACTAAGCTGATTGATGCAGCATTGCTTGTATATATTAAGTTAAGGTGTGTATATATCCATCTCATAATTGTAATGTTAGTGAAAAAATCATTTAATTTAGAGCTAGCATTTCTGGGCTCTTGTGGCATCATTGTTTGGGCACTCTTGTGGCATCTTTTTTTTAAGGCACTGCGCATCCTTCCTACTCGTTTGTTGAATGCGGCACTTACAGGGCGTGGTCTTATAGAGCGCTCTCTTGCAATTCAGTTTGGTTGTTTAGCTACAAGATTGTAGCATCGTGCAATGGTGCAGGTTGTGTTGTTGTTGCAAGGTTTAGAAAGAAGACCATAAATAGTGCCCCCTTTTTTTTTTTATCTTAATTTTATGCAACTGAGGCCTAAGGTAGGCCCACATTGAGTCAGCAACCCTGAGGTAGGACCTAATAGGATCTCCAAGTCTGTAAGTTTTAGTCTAGCTTAACTTGGGCTGTGTGGCCCTTGAGAGCTTGGCCGTTCACGGCTCAGCTGGGATTCTCAACCCAATAAAATAAAATAAAATATAACATGGTCCTTCGAGCCGTATTCTAACCCAAGACTGAGTCAGTGACTATTTTTCGGCAAAGTTCTGATTGTGCAAATTGTAGCCCAAGTTGGGCCTGGACCGGTTGAACATAATTGAGTTAAGGTCCCAGGGTAGAAAGTTTGGTCGCCCAATTGCGAAACTTGGCCGCTATTCTGTTGTTGTTTTGGGCCTACATTTTTACCGGTTTGGTTAATTTTGGTTTATTGTTCGTATGCGAAGGTTGCAGACTTAAGTGCGCCAGTTACTTGGGTGAAAAATATGGTATTCCATACTTGTGGTTGGTCAGTACCCCAACCAAGCAATTCAGTTTATTTCAAAAAAGCAAAATTTGAGTTTGATCAGTTTGGCTAAGTATTTTTGCCAATTCAGCTTATTTGGCATTGAGCCCAGTTGTTGTTTGCATTGAAGATGAGTGCAGCTGAATTGAACAATTTTAGAAAGAGGAGAAGCGCCTACAAAGGTCTAATTACAAAGGTCATTGCCACTTAGATTCTGCCATAGAGCAAGAGGATTTAAGCTTAGTGACTGCGCAGCTTTCCATATTAGAAACTAAAAATGTTGCTCTAAGCCCAGTAAATGTTAAAATTGAGGCTCTTATAGAAGAGGATGAAATAGAAAATAACATAATTTACTTTGAAAAGATTATTGATGACATAATTAAAGTATGCCACAGAGCAAAAGAGTTTAGCAGCTCAGTACAGTTGAGACCAGGTCTAATAATGAAACACAACCCTCAACAAATGGTGTTTGTGAAGTTAAGGTTAAGAGATCTGCAGTTCAACTACGGAGGCTTGTACTCAAAACATTTTCTGGGAGTATTCAGGAATGGCAAGGCTGGGCAGACAGTTTTGAATCAGCAGTTCATTCTAGTCAAGTGTTAAGTGCGGTGGAGAAGTTTAATTATTTGCAGTCCCTCTTGGAAGGGGAGGCAGCAAAGACAATAGCAGGATTAGCATTAACAGAGGCTAATTATAATGTGGCTTGGGATATATTAAAGAAACTGTTTGGTAAGCTAGAGATCTTAATTAAAAGCCACCTCCGTGAACTTTTAGCTATACCTCCTGTTAATAATCCCAATAGTGTCAAGGAGTTACTGCAGTTATATCATGAATTTGAAGTTAGAACTAGGTCCCTGGACAACGTGGGTGTAGGAATGGAAAGGTATGGTATAATGTTGGTTACTATACTGGAGTCTAAATTGCCTGGCTCAATTTTGCTTGAATTAAGTAGGGGACACTCTACAGAACATGTGTACATCCCCCTTCAGCAGATGTTAAGTCTTTTAGGCACAGAATTAAAAAGATGAGAGGGAATTGAGTTTGCACAGTGGGATGTTAAACAAGGGGACAAAGGCAGGCGCAGCACCAAAGTTCCTACAAAAAGGAATAGCCCAGGTACAGTGTCAGCTCTACATGCATCCTCTGAGAATAAATTAAAGGGAATCAAGGAATGCATATTTTGTGAAGGCAACTACAAGTCATATGAATGTGAGGTGGCTGAGGCTTTACCTGTTGAGGAGAGAAAGGACAAGGTAACTAGGTCCACAGCATGTTTTAAATGTTTTTTGAAAGGTCACAGAGCAAGGTTTTGTAAGTTTAAAATTTTATGCAAAAAATGCCATGGCCGGCATCAGCCATTATTGTGTGAAAACACTCCTAGTAGGCCTACCCCAGAAGTAGAGACATCAGTGGCACATGCCACTGCTATGAAACGGAGTAAAAATAAAGGGGGATTATTGCAAACAGCTGCAGCATTATTAATTGGGAATGATGGAGAAGCTACTGTAAGAGTGTTGTTTGATAGTGGTAGCCAGTGTAGTTTTATTAAGACCAGAATTTCCAGAAAATTGAAGTTTAAAGAACTTAAGGGGGGAAAATTTAAGAATTTTTGGGTTTGGGGGTTCCGTTCAAAACCGAACCAAAGTTAAGAAGATAGAAGTTCTGGTTAAGAGGTTGTTACCACAAAGTCCCACTATCAAGGTCCAAGCTGTAGAGATTGAGGAACTTTGTGCTCCAGTCACTACTTGTTTAGCTATGGCATGTGTCCAAGAATCGCAAGTTAAAGGAATTAATTTGGGCAATAATAAGTTTGAAGGAACAGAAGATATTAGGCTTTTGATTGGAGCTGACTATTATTGGACTTCATCACTGGTAACATTGTCCGCACATCTCGAGGTCCTGTAGCTATTGAAAGTAAGCTAGGCTGGATGCTACATGGTAGCTATTGCAATGAAATGGAGGTTAAAGCTCTTTTTGTTAAGATTGAGGAGAACAGCCATGGTTTGGAAAGGCATTTGAAAGCCTTTTGGGAACGTGAATCCATTGGCATAAAGGACAAACAGGAGAAGCAGGCAAGTACAGTGAACAGTGATGTTTTAGAGCAATTTGAAAAAGGGAGTGGGTTTAGAGATGGTTGCTATGAAGTTGGCCTCCCTTGGAAGGATTCTTGCAAACCCAGTTCAAACCTTCAGCTAGCTAATAGGAAGTTGGAGACTTCATTGCACAGGATAAGAAAAAATGAGTTCTTAAATGAATACAATGAGGCCATCCTAAGCTATGTAAAAGAGGGCTATGCTGAAAGGGTGCAAGGTGAGCCGGTGAGCCACGAGGCACATTATCTGCCACACCATGCAGTACGGCGAGACAAAACTACCACTAAACTGAGGGTAGTTTTTGATGGCTCAGCCAAGGACAAAGGTGGTGTGTCCTTGAATGACTGTTTGGATGCTGGGTCAAATTTAAATGCAGATTTATTTTCCTTGTTACTGAGATTCAGGTTTGGTAGAGTAGCATTGACTGCAGATGTGAAGCAAGCCTTTTTGCGGATAAAGTTAAAACCAGAGGACAGAGATGCAGTAAGTATCTGTGGGTAGATACGAAAGACTTGTTGGAAAATGAACCGAAGGTTCAAGCATATAGAATGAAGTCAGTGTTGTTTGTCCTCAGCTCTAGTCCATTTCTGTTGGCAGCTACTATGCAGTACCATTTTAAGAAATATTCTGAAGTCTATCCTAACACTATTGGACACACAAGGAAAAAATTTTATGTTGATGATTTGCTGTGTTCGGTGTTGATAATACAGAAATGGCTGAACAGATATTCATGGAGGCTAGAGCTATAATGAGGGAGGCTGGCATGGAGCTTAGAAAATGGCAGACCAATCATTCTCAGTTACAACAGTTTATGAGTCAGTCCTGTGTAGGACCTGATGCAGCAGAAAGTATTGAGAATTCTGGTATTAAGGAGTTGTGGGCAATAGACACCAAGGTGCTAGGCATTGTTTGGCAGCAAGGAGAGGATTTGTTTACCTTCACTGGGAAATCTTTAGTAGAGCTGGCTGAGAATGAAACAAGGTGGACAAAAAGTACAGCTCTTAGTTTGGCTTCGAAGGTCTTTGATCCTTTTGGATTCCTGGCTCCATTTGTGATAAAGTAAAAAATTTGGTTTCAGAGCCTCTGGGAAATTGGACTTGGTTGGGACCAAGAGTTACCTGATCATATGGTGATAAGGTAGAAATATTGGTTCAAAGAATTGGCACATCTTGGAGACATTGAAATCCCAAGATGGTGCTTTGGAGAGATGAACAATAGTCCAGACAATTTGGAGCTGCACATCTTTTGTGATGCAAGTGAGGAAGCCTATGCAATTGTATTTATATAAGAGGCACATTCAAAGAGGAAGTAAGATGCAGGTTGTTTGCTGCAAAGAGCAGAGTAGCACCTTTGAAAAGGCTTTCTATTCCAAGGTTGGAATTGATGGGTGCAGTTATTCCTAGTCGGCTTGCAGCTACAGTGCAAAAGTCTTTGGCCCTTTATGAAATTCCAAGCTATTATTGGACAGACTCTATTATAGTTTGGCACTGGTTAAAAAGCCAGGCAAGGAAATGGAAACCATTTGTTGTCAATAGGGTGGAGGAAATTCAAGCACACAGATCCAAAGCAATGGAAGCATTGTCCAGGCACCCAAAATCCAGCTGATTTACCAATACGAGGAATTTTAGTGAAAGATCTTGCACACTCAAGTTTGTGGTGGAATGGGCCAGAGTGGCTAAAACTTGGAAATGAAAACTGGCCTTCTAATTAGCCTATTGTAGGAGAATGCCAGGCTGAAGAAGAATGGGTGTGTGAGATGAGAAATGCACTGTGAACAGTTGTCAAGTTATGCAGCAGGACCCCATATTGAGGCTTGAGGACATTAGCAGTCTGAAAAGGTTGTTAAGAGTGACAGCATGGGTATATAGATTTACAGACAACATTAAGGGAGAAACAAGAAGGAAAGGAATTCTGAACAGTAAGGAGATTCAGCAAGCCAGCCAATACTGGGTGGTATATGTGCAGAAGGAAAAAATTGGTGAAAAGAGAGAATTGCTCACAGCAGTCCATTACAGGTTCTACCAACACATTCTGCTCTAAAGGGTTTGGATGTGTTTTTGGATCAGGATTTATTGAGAGTAGGAGGTAGACTACAGTTTTCTGGGCTTCCAGAGGAGAAAAGACATCCAATTTTTCTACCTTCTGAGGGGGCACTTTGTGGAACTTTTGATCCTGGATACGCATCATAAGTTGTTACATGCTGGAGTTAGAAAAGTGATAGTAGAGATCAGACAACAGTTTTGGATTCCCAAAATTAGACAAGTAGTAAAAAAGGTCTTGCATAAATGTGTGGTTTGCAAGCGTTGGAGTGCAGTCTTATTATGAAAAGGTGGCCCACTTTCAAGAGAACGGTGTGTCTATACTGCCCCAGTTGATGTAGTGGGAGTAGACTTCACAGGTGCAGTCTATGTGTATGAGCAAGGGGAGCAGGGGCGGCTCGTCGGTAGGCACTGCGGAACTGCAGCACCCCCATGATCTTATGATCTTTACATTTAAATATTTAAAATAGCCTCTCTGATTGGTTTTTTTCAATGAACTTTGAGTTTTTAAATCAGATTATATCCTATTTTCCTTAAACTATTTCAATGCCGAACGAATGAATCACGAAAGTAGCTTCAGCCTTCCCGTGGAACTGCGTACTTAACAGTTCCAGATTTTGCTCGAAACGCTTGAAACCTCGGTGGCGGACGTACGAAGAGCGAGTCAGAATCGCGGGTTTAAGAGGATCCAAAGCACTGTGGACAGAGCAGTGCCGATTTGTTTCTTTGACATGGTAGTTGTGTTGCTGTATCGTTTGCTAATTCGAAATTTAATTTCCGAATTGCATTTATCAATGATTCGTTATCATTTATTTTTTGTCGTGAGATTGAAGTTAATTATATAATAATTGGATTATTTACAATATATAGCTTTCATTTCTTAGAATATGTTTTCGCTCAGAATAAAAACAGAAGAATGGAATTTGTTTACAAATAAAATTTTTGGCAAATTCGAAATCACCCGTTAAGCGTAAGTACCCTATAATTGATTTTATGATACTATTTTACTTATTTTTATGACTGAGTAGTGAGTAGTTATCTATTTATCTATTCGACTTTCTCTCTCTCTCATATATATATATAATCGACACAATTGTTCGCAATTTCTGAGGCAGCACCCCCATAACTGAAAGTCACGAGCCGCCACTGAAGGGAAGTCTAACAAAGGTTAGATATGTCTTTTCACATGTGCTACCACCAGAGCAATCCATTTGGAGTTGGTAAGCAACTTCAGTAGTGATGTATTTCTTTTGGCCTTTAAAAGGTTTGTGAACAGAAGGGGTTTCCCAAATAAAATCATATCGGATAATGCAAAAACCTTCAAAAGGGCTGCAAAGGAACTCCAAGAAGTTTGGTCCTTGCTAAAAGAGGAGGGGTTCCAATCCTACTTTTCACACCATGGGGTACAGTGGGAGTTTATTGTTGAGAGAGCACCATGGTGGGAAGGATCTTGGGAAAGGCTAATGCTCATTTGAGCAAAGAAGAATTCTGCACTGTTTTGTGTGAAGTAGAAGCAATGATGAACAGTAGGCCTATCACCTTTGTTTATAACAGTATGCACAGTGATGGGCATCGATACATGAAAATCGCTAAAGCGATACCGATACATCGATACATGAAGAACGTCTTAGGCGATACCGATACGCCGATACTTTCTAGATGTCTTAAGCGATACCGATACATGCATCGCCGGTACATTTTTATAATTATTCATTTAATATGTAGGTATTAGATATTATTGTTTATACTAGTAATTTGTACGCACTGTAAGTAAAACCAACGACATTTTAATGGGTTTTATAGATGTAAATAAAAACAATTGCTTTATTTAATGAAAGTATGTTTTAATTTTGTAGGATACATGAATGACTGAAAATATTACAGAGATTGGAGAGAATGACTTCCGTCACCCAGATACTGTAAAACTTCCATCTCAGTGGAATCTTGGGTTGCAGAGACATTAGTGGAAGCAGACTCATAACAGAAGAAATCATCTGCACTTCCGTCAGATGCAGCATCACTTAGTTGTTGCTGGGGGGTCTGCTCGCTGAGGCTCTTAACAGCATTAACCAACATTTCTTGAACCCTCTTTTTGACAATGTTAGTATTAAATTTGCCTTTTATTGTCATCCACTTTAACTTGAACAGAGGATTTGAAGACGATGCCAGTATTGCTGCTTTACACTCATGCGACGCATCAAGGCACAGAAACTTTTCAAACCACTTAGTGAACCCTACTGTGACTGCATTGAGAAGTGGCTGACAATGACGCAATGCCTCCGAATTCAAACGCTCTAGCTTCTTCTCTACAGCTAACAATGTCGGAAGCACAAGTACACAAGTACAAACGTGTTTAAGCGTTGCGCCGTACTGTGTGACGTGACCAGTAGAGTAGTACTGTCATTAAATAAATATTTAATAATATTATTATTTATGTATATTCATAAATATAACTCAGTAGTGTCATATTATAACATCTATTTAAATATTTAAAAATTCTTATTAATGTATCGATGTATCGAAGTATCGATTTTTTTCGATACATTTAAGAAAATTGACCTTAGCGATACCGATAAATCGATACTTTTGTCAAGTAGCTAAAGCGATACCGATACCGATACAAAAGTATCGATCGATACGTATCGGCGATACATGTATCTAGATACTGCCCATCACTGAGTATGCAGGATGCAGAGCCATTGACACCAAATCATTTTCTTTGTGGTAAACGATTAACATCAAGCCCCAGTTTGCCAGAAGATTTGCAGCCTATCCAGAACACTCAAGAAGAGTTAACCAGAAGGTTCAAGTACCTTGAAGAGCTACAAGATCAGTTATGGAAGAGGTGGCAGATGGAATACTTGCCAGAACTCAATTATTACCCATCAGGCAATGTAAAGGGCTCCAATGCAAATTGTATCAAGGTGGGAGAAGTGGTAATGATTGGGGATGAAAGACCAAGGCAATGCTGAAAGCTTGGCATAATTGAAGAGTTGTTTGTTGGCAAAGACAAGTTAGTTAGGTCGGCACTGGTAAAGACTTCGGGAGGAAAATTAAAGAGACCTATACAAAAACTCTATGCTTTAAAAATCAGCAAAAACACAGATAGTCAAGATGAAACATTTGAGTTACAGCCTCATGGAGAAGGCTTGGCTAAACTTGCAGAAGGTAATGACAACAATGCCTCTTCGGTGGGGAGTGTTAGAAAATCTATAAGAGGAAGAGCCATTGTTGTCCCAAGGCGATATGATGACTACGCTGATTGATGCAGCATTGCTTGTATATATTAAATTAAGGTGTATATATAATTATATATCCATCTCATAATTGTAAGGTTAGTGAAAAATTCACTTAATTTAGAGTTAGCATTTTTGGGCTCTTGTGGCATCATTGTTTGGGCACTCTTGTGGCATAATTTTTTTGTGGCACTGCGCGTCCTTCCTACTCGTTTGTTGAATGCGGCACTTAAAGGGCGTGGTCTCATAGAGCGCTCTCATGCAATTCAGTTTGGTTGTTTAGATACAAGATCGTTGCATCATGCAATGGTGCAGGTTGTGTTGTTGTTGCAAGGTTTAGAAAGAAGACCATAAATAGTGCCCCCTTTTGTTTTTTATCTTAATTTTATGCAACTGAGGCCTAAGTTAGGCAGGCCCACATCGAGTCAGCAACCCTGAGGTAGGACCTAATAGGACCTCCAAGTCCGTAAGTTTCAGTCTAGCTTAACTTGGGCTGTGTGGCCCTTGAGAGCTTGGCCGTTCACGGCTCAGTTAGGATTCTGAACCCAATAAAATAAAATAAAATATAACACCTACCTAATAATTTTATTTATTATGTACAGTTATTTCCGCCAACTGGTATGTTCTGAAATAAATACACACACACACATATATATATATATATATATATATATATGATGATACACACAGACCGTGTATGGAACAAGGAACTCTTCTAGGAAAATTAAATCCACTATAGTTCGAAAAAGTAATGGTAAATGACAAATACTATAGTTTTTTTCTTTTTCATGATGCTAGCCCGACGTGGGCAACGGGTCACTCGCAAAGAGGTCTCAAAAATATAGCTTCCCTCACCAGCTATCTGCAAAACAGATAGGATCCAGCTTTGGAACAGGATCTAGCGTTTAAAGCAGCCAAGCTCAGCTACATTTAGAACCTCAATATAAGCAAAAGACTCGCTGCCTTCACGTCAGATTGAATACATCAAAGAAAAAGGGGTAACTATTATATTTTTAGCCAAAAACCAAAACTTAAACCTCAACTGGCAGAATTGAGCGTCCACTCTTCAAGGCACATAACATGTCCGTTTCATGATGGGAATGAACTCAGAATGGTTCCCTGAGGTTTTTTATGATACACACAGACCGTGCATGGAGCAAGGAACTCTTCTAGGAAAATTAAATCCACTATAATCCGAACCATTCTGAGTTCATTCCCATCATGAAACGGACATGTTATGTGCCTTGAAAAGTGGACACTCAATTCTGCCAGTTGAGGTTTAAGTTTTGGTTTTTGGCTAAAAATATAATAGTTACCCCTTTTTCTTTGATGTATTTAATCTGACGTGAAGGCAGCGAGTGTTTTGCTTATATTGAGGTTGTAAATGTAGTTGCGCTTGGCTGCTCTAAACGCTAGATCCTGTTCCAAAGCTGGATCCTATCTGCTTTGCAGATAGCTGGTAAGGGAAGCTATATTTTTGGGACCTCTTTGCGAGTGACCCGTTGCCCACGTCGGGCTAGCATCATGAAAAAGAAAAAACTATAGTATTTGTCATTTACCATTACTTTTTTGAACTATAGTGGATTTAATTTTCCGAGAAGAGTTCCTTGTTCCATGCACGGTCTGTGTGTATCATATATATATATATTTATATATACAGGGCGTCCCAAAAAAATGTATACACACTTTAACAGCTGATAGCTCAATTGATGTTTCTTTCTTTCCAAGTTAAACCCATTAGAATTAATAATGGCAGTCAGACTAAGCTTTGAACAAAGGAAATTCATTCTAAAATGCTACTGGAAGTGTGAAAACGCAGTTGAAGTGCAAAGACAGTTTAGGAGGGAGTTTCAAACAGATCCACCAACGCGACTTACCATCACTCGAATTAGAGATAAGTTTGAAGCCGATGGAACTGTTCAGAATGTCCACAAGAAGCGTTCCGGAAGACCACGGACATCGACAAGCCCCACAAAGCAAGAAAGAGTACTGGAAACGTATCACCAAAGTCCAAGAAAATCTGTGCGGCAAGCGAGTCGTGAGGTAGGAATTTCAGAATCGTCTGTCCAACGCATTTTGAAGCGCTGTCAATGGAAAAGTTACATTCCAAGATTAGTCCATGCTATTAATGAAGATGATCCGGACCGAAGAGTGGAGTATTGGGAGTGGTACTTGGCACGATGTGGATGTGGATTGGACGAAGGGGCTTCGTAGAATACCCTCCGCGTTCACCAGACCTCACACCACTAGACTTTTTTTATGGGGATACTTAAAAGACAAAGTCTACGCTATAAAACCTGCAACAGTCGCTGAATTGAGAGCAGCCATTGAACGAGAATGTACACAAATACCAAACGAAATGTTTCGTGATGTTTGCTATTCCATTGCTTCGCGTTATCAGCAGTGCCTGGACCAGAACGGACGTCAGTTTGAAAACAGGCGTTGACAAAACAATTAAATAATGTCTGTAGATTCTATTACATTTTGAAAATGAAATGTATTTTAATAAACACTGCCTTTATAAGTATTTAAAGTGTGTATACATTTTTTTGGGACGCCCTGTATATATATATATATGGTAATTCCTTCACCCCATCTGAGTTCCAATTATAAGTTTTTACTGAAATATGAAAACCATCCGAACACTTATAGGTTGAAAGTAGTAAACACTAAACAAAATTAGGCTAGGCTTCTGGTCTATTATGATACTTAATGATTGATCGGGACCTTTTAATAAGGTTGACATAACTCTTTCTTAAACCTAACTCGTCTATTTTAGATATGATCTCGAGGTATTATTTAACAATATTGTTATATATATTTTCATACAGTAAAAATGTGCGTTTCTGGATATATAAATATCTATATCCACTCCTCAAAATTTTCCTATTCAGGGAATATTGATGTTATTTGGTGATTTATTTCCCTGTACCCGTTTAATGGGCAGACGTAGCCTATTTTTTGCAACTTTTCACAGATTATTTTATTTGCAAAAGTAATACATTAGAATTAAATCGCACTCAAATTATCACTGTATATATATGTATATATATATATATATATATCAGGCGTAAAACAAAAATGGTGCATTCAAAACATCCGTCAGACCAATCACCAGCTGTGTTCCAATCAAATAAACATTCTCATTATGCAAGTAGACAAAGTTGCCTATTGAGGGCAAACAACATACGTGTAACATTTATAAAGACAGGTCTTCTCAGTAATTTCCTAAAATCGTTATCATTATTGACACACCCATGCAAACACATTTCCATACTTCTTGACACTAGGCTTGCCAACCCTCCCGGATTCGCCGGGAGACTCCCGGAATCGTGTGTGTTCTCCCGGCTCCCGGAACGTTATCCTAATCTCCCGGATATCTTACAATTTGAGAATAGTTTTCTTTAAATACATAATTTGGTATCACCTTATCATTTGCATATTATTAGCCTTTAAAATAATCTGGGTTTTTTTTACTATTGATATGAATAACTCATATACATATATGTACACACACACACACACCACACAGGGGCGTCGATTGACTTAATTGACCTTAGAATATGTCTTTATACCCCTGCATATGGCCTCAAAATGCCCTTGAAATTGGTCATATTAAAAAATTTCTCGGGGGTCTTACAGCGCCCCCCCACCGAATCCGCCAGCTGGCTCTGCTCGCCCCACCCACCTTTATGGCCTGTATATATATCATCTCCCGGAATTGTATTTCAGAAAGTTGGCAAGCCTACTTGACACCCATCATCTGTAAGAAACATTGCAGCATGGGGTGCGTTCCATATGAAAACTAGGGAGACTATCAAAATTCCTCCAAAGCCACCTCACTTAGAGCAAAAAATTACACAGTTTGCCATGAGGCCTTCATAGGGAAGGTAATAGGTTAATCCTGTTGTTAGGCCTACCTTAGACTAGGACGAATATTAAACACTGCATGCTGTTGACAACTTTAAATATTTAAATTCACTCTTACACTTTAGCCTTCAATATTTGCCTTCCTAATTTTCTTTTTCATAATTATGTCTGAGACTGATAAGCCTACAATTAACATTGATAAGCTAGCATCCCTTAAAGAGAAAAGGCTGTCAGAAAAGGAGCCATTACAAGATTATTTATTGGTTTTAGAAGGAAATCAACACCTTTAGTTTGATTGGGCATAAAGATTATATTTCTGATGTTGATAAATTTAGCTATTTATTAGATTATTTAAAAGGAACAGCACTTAAATTATTTGAAGCGATAGTAGGCCCTGCCTCTTTATAAAAAATTAATTATAGTATATTTAGCAGGGGGGGGGGGGGTATGCTGAAAGTGAGGAAGCCTACAAAAGGAAGCCTACATAAAAATGACCCTCCCATTCAGGAAGAAGAGCCAAAATCAATGTTCATGGCTTTTGAGGGGCCTAGACACACTGCATTTGAAAGATTGGAGGTCATAGACAGGGGTAAGCTGGTAATGGATTTAAACTGACACTAATGACATTTAGGATATGTCTGCAGAATTTCCTTGGCTACTTTTCCAGGGTCAAGGTATTTTCTTCAACCTTTTTCCGTACCTGCCTCTGGCAGGGAGGGTGGAGAGAGAGAATCTTATACTTTTTATTCAGTTAAAGCCAATAAGCCTGATGAACAATTAACCCCAAAAAGGACTGCATTGAATCTATATGTGACAAATTCCTTTATTCAAATCATATGGATCTTTGAACCATAAAAATCTGAGTTGAAGATTCACTCATCAAAAAGCGCAGAATTTACAATCTGGTGTATATTGTTTACCAGTTGCTTATTAAAGTTTTGCAAAGTGGGAGTCTTAGTACTATGGTTAAACTCCAAATTTAAGCCAGACTTTGGTTGTTCTATCTTTTGTACATTAGTTGTTTGAGTTTTAAAATTAATCTTAAGTTGTGCTTGGGACTGAGTTTTTGGTATGTCTGAGGTATTAACTGTGGATGAAACTTTGCCTGTTTTGTAAATTGACAGTATTGTAGGAAATCCAGACCTTAGTTCATCTAATGTTGGATAAAGACCTATTAATTTGAAATAGTACCTAAGTAACAAAAAATATTATTATTATTATTAAAGAGTTGTTTTGTATTTTTTGATTGTGAAAAGCTGTAATGATAGAACATTGATTACGTGCTATTTCACATGCTTCATATAGGCTGTTCCCTTTATATAAGGAAATAACAGATGAATTAAACTTTATTGTACTTCAAGCTCAATGGCTCCAATTAGCTTGCATAACGTGTCATGAAATCTTTGCCAAACAGGTAATTCCAATTAAGTTAGTATACATGGTATGTTCTGGGATACATATATATAATATATATATATATATATATGAGTGTGTTTGGGGGGGGGTGCGCGGGTGTCAGATTTGGCTTGTAAAAGGATGGACACTATTGGACAGTTGTTATTCTGCTCCTGCCTTCGTGTTGATACCTACTAAAGAAATGCATTTATATATTTTTCCCTGTATATATTTGCCTTATATATATAACCGTGTATTTATTTGTGAAATTAAATGCCTGTTGCTCGCCGACTTTTTATATAATAAAGCACAGGATCCATCCGAAATATAGGATATTTTTATAAAAAATGAATAAGTTGCCTCTAAAACTAAAATCCAGTTTACCTTAATTAATATTTTTTTATAATATGCTTAGAAGTAATATTTGTATATATTAATACAAAACTTGTTTCAGATAATTCTTCTTTAATGCGGGGATAAAAGGCGAAAAAAATTCATTAACATTTTGATAAGCAAAATACATTTAGAAAAATAATATTGGATTAAAGACCTCGCTGGCAACTCTCAGTCCAGGTGTTGAGAAGTTTGTCAGATATGGCGGGTAAAAGAATGATCATTTATTATTCTGCTCTTGCATTCGTGTTGATACCTACTAAAGGATGTATTTATATATATTTTCCCTGTATATATTTGTCTTATATACACCCCTGTATTTATTTCTGAAATTAATTGACTGCTGCTCGCCGACTTTTTATATATTGTAAAACACAGGATCCGTTCAAAATAGGATATTTTTTCTAAAAAAATGAATAAGTTAGCCCTAAACTAAAATCTAGTTTTATTATAAAGTTATATTAATATTTTTTATAATAAGGTTTAAAGATATATTTGTATATTGAGACAAAAAAAATTTTTTTGCCTTAAATTTGGTTTATCGTATTTGAGTTTTTGTTTAAAAGAGCGTCTAGCCTTATAAAGATTTCCTGCCTCCAGAAGTTCAATAGTTTCGTCTATTGGCTGTGCCGGTTTTTGAGATCTTACTGTTCTATTATAGCCTCATAAACATATTTTAATACGCTAATGAGAAGATTAATAGTTTTGACCATTGTCGGTGTCGTATTTTTGAGGCCTTACCGGTCTAATGTGCTGTTTATGAGGTATGGCATGTATTTTTGAGATGGGACTGTGTGTGATGGGAGTTGTGATGTATTCTAAGGGCTTGAATCTATTTTAATACAATAGAACTGCTTTAATTCTCCGTGTACGTTATGTTGAGATGGGGCTCTGTGTAATTGTGAGGTATTCTAAGGGTTCGTTTTTTGGGATAGAACTGCGTTACTTCAACTTTACGTGTTTGCTTATTTGAGGCAAAGCGATGCTAGTACGTAAATAACTGTGTACGCCCTATACGACTGGCTGTGATGCTGAAGACACCATTATGCGATGTTCCATGGCTACGAATGGATGGACCTGTGTTTAGGCTAGCCACACTTACACACCCACTTACATATATAGATATATATATATACAGTATATATATTTTTTGTGGGCCTGACCAGTTAGGGTAGGTTACCCATTTGAGTTCACATTCATTTCATATATATATACCGGTATATTTATATATATAAACACAGTGTGTGTGTGTGTGTATATATATATATATATATATATATATATATATATATATATATATATATATATATATATATATTAGGGTGCGTCACTGCATAAGGGAGAAAACCTGAAGGTGGTCCATTTCTTTCGCTCGCTTTCTTAATTAAGCCACTGAAGGAGAAAAGACCACAGACAAATTTTCATTTGAGTAGCCGTTTATTTAGGGGTCGCGCATCCACTACAAAGTTTGTACACTACATACTACGTATATTCTGGGATTGATTTCCCCGTACTGATTATTTTCAGGGGAAGTAACTCTGAAAACTGTCTTGTTTAACACTTAATATTTAAAACATTACAGCATATGAAGACATAATTTCGAAGAGGATGAGTCCTCCAGTTGGACCGTCGAGGTCAATGCACCTTGCTCCTCCAATGATCGCAAACGACGCTGGTCCTCCTGCTCGAATTTCTTCCTCTTCGTCGCTTCCCGTTCACACCATCTCTTGTCCACCCCAAGCATGCTTTCAGGGCGTCCTGGCCGGCGTTGAGCGATGAGAAAATCCTTGTCCTCTTTGATTTTGATGAGGCTCAACGCGTCTGGATGTGCCACGTCGAATAATCCTCCAAACTCATCACAAACTTCTCGCGATCTTCAACAGCCTTTCCACTGGATCTATTTGCGCTTTTCCGCAGGCCATAGTACTCCTTGTGGAGCTTGGTGAGCTTGTCGATGATACGGTAAGGTGTGATCATTGGTATTTTCGCCTTGTCCCAGACTTCGGAAATCATGGTTGCAGTTTGTTTTATACACTTCTTGAGCTCAGGGTCCGATTTGTGTAAATAGAAAATGACTCTGAGGGACTCACCACAGCTGGGCAATTTAGTCCCAGGGAACCGTGGGATTGGTTTCCCCAACAACCAGATTTCATCAGCTAGCTCTTCACTTCCTTAGCACCTTTCGTCGCCATTTTCATTAAGCAAACCACCTGTGGAAGAAAAGAAACCAACAATTAATAGAGAGCCTCATATAGAAAATCTTAACCCCATGTATTCCAGGGTATTTTAACGAAAAGAACAGCCGAGGTGGGGCCATATGACATATATACTGATAAACCAGATCATATGGCCCCACCCCGGTATAAATAGGGTTATTAATTCACTGTGCGCGACCCCTAAACATTGATATATTGAACTGATTTTTATACTGCCAGGTTTTCTCATTAAGTGGATCAAAATTGCAAGCGAGCGAACGCGTGACAACTTCATGTTTTTTGATGCACCCTAATATACTATATATATACATAAGAAGCTTTGCTATACATGCATACACACCCACACCCACATATATATATATATATATATATATATATATATATATATATTGGGGGAGGAGACTTCAAAAACACTCATCATGTTGTATGCAATTGCAATGCAACATTGGGATGTTGCATGCAGTTGCATTGCACTCTACCTTTTTGTGGTAATACTGTTAACAGTAATACTCGTATGTTTTATATTGAGCGAATTGATGTGGATATGCTGCAGCGTACATGGCAACATTTGGAGTATCGATTGGATGTTTGGCGAATCACTAATGGTGCACATATCGAATGTTTGTAACAACGTTACTTTAATAAAAGAAACTTTTGAAAATACAGATTCTAAATAATCTTGTTTAAGAATTTTACGTGTGTTATCAAGAATTTTATTAAAAGATGAAATTGTACAGATAATGTTCGGACACACTGGAATTTCTAAAAAAAAACTTGTCAAAACTTGGTATCAGAAAAAACTTAATTAGATTCTCTGTAAAATGGGACAAGACTGGAATTTCTACACTTCATGGTTGACTTTAATAACAGCCAAAAATTGTACAGATAATTCTCGGACACCCTGTATATATATATATATATATATTATATATATATATATATATATATATATATATATATATATATATATAGTAGTATAGCCGCAAAAGGTTAGAGTGCAAGTTGCATAATATTACGTAATGTTGCAAGAGTGCCACCGCCATTTGTTGCAAGAGTGCCACCCCCTTTAGTTGCAAAAAAAAAAGGAAAAAATTCCCCGCCCTCCTTGTTGCCAGCCCCGATATGGGACTGCAAGGGGTATGCAACCTGGAGTTATCACCCAAGCTGATCCCCCCAAAGGGGAATGCCAACCCCAAAATGGGATTGCAAGGGGTATGCAACTTGGAGGCGGAGTTCTCCCCCAGCTGAACCCCCAAAAGGGGCATACCTAATCTAAGAGGCCTCTATGGGTGGGGAAGGGAACGCCTCACGCCCCAATGGGCCAGAAAAAGAAAGGATCCAGAGTAGGGATCCTTGCTCGGCTGGAAGCCGAGCGAATATGAATTCCGTCAGCCGTACACTGCCTCTTATAGGGTCACAAACAGCCAGTTGGCTGAGTTGCCAGATAGCGCCATGTATTTAATTTGTTAATCAGCCAGAGCCAGTTGGCTTAGAAGGCTGAGAAATACATTGTTTATTATTCCTCCGTCATCTTTCTTAGAAAGCTGATAGCAATAATTAATTTCATTAAAGCATATATTCTTCTGTCATCTGACTTACAGAGTTGAGCTGCCAGATAGAAATAGTAATTTAATTAAAGCATTTATTAATCAGACAGAGCCAGTTGGCTTAACAGTCAGTTGGCTTAGAAGGCTGAGAAACACATTGTTTATTATTCCTCCGTCATCTGTCTTAGAAAGCTGATAGAAATAATTAATATAATTAAAGCATATATTCTTCTGTCATCTCACTTACATTGTTGAGCTGCCAGATAGAAATAATCATTTAATTAAAGCATTTATTAATCAGTCAGTCGCCAGATAGAGCAATGTGTTTAATTATTCCTTCAACCTGTTGCCAGAATCGTTATTTATTAAATTAATTCATATATTATTCAGCCAATCGGGTGCTGAATTGCCAGATAGCAATATTTATTAAATTAATTCATATATTAATCAACCATTTGGGTGCTAAATGCAACCATATATTTTAATTTATATTAGGGAGAGTTGCTAAATACCATCAAAACACACGGTCATCTCCTCACCTCCCTCATTCCATCCACAAACTTCTCACCCCATCTGCGCTTGTATATATATTAATTATTTTGAAAATATACAAAACGTATAACCATATTTGTAGAAAAAATATATATAATAATCGAATGAGCAATTCGTACACACACACACACACACACATATATATATATATATATATATATATATATATATATATATATATATATATATATATATATAATTTTATTTTCACAGTTAATTAGAAATATTCTGTGAAATTATAAGCAGTTGTTCCCCCTAAATATAAACTGTATTTACCCTATTTTTAAGGTAAATTTAGGCCTATCAAATTTAACATACAATACAATAGCCGATTTGACGCTTATCAGGGCAAATTCTTAATTGTAAGCTATTGTAACTTCACAAAAATGTTTATTTTGCTTGATATTTAATAAATTCTTTATTGTATATTTTGTTTTCACCTATTGTATATTACCTATTGCATGTTTGGGTGTAAATAAAAAAAAGGGATTCCATCATCCAACTGGTTCCACGTGTCAGAACCTGGGGTAAAATCTAAATGTTGGATACTTTTTATTCCCTGTATCCAAATATATTCTGATAACTACCGAATACAAGCATTTAAGTAGAAATAAAATGATTACGAACCAATTAATTATTTTAAATAGAGTCCCAATAAAATCCTCTCACCGAATTGTTCGTTCTAACAATGTTCAAGCTTTTCAACACACATTAGACCTACAGCTTAACATGGAAACCGAATCAGAAATACATCTCGTGAGGGAATGATTGCTCACTCTTTCACATCATCTCGCCGATTTGTTCATTTTGACAAAGATTAAGCTTTTCACCCGCATTAGACCTACAGTTTAACGTGGAAACCGAATCAGAAATACATCTCGTCAGGGAATGATTGCTCACTCTTAAACATGATCTCACCGAATTGTTCATTTTGACAATGGTTAAGCTTTTCAATGTGATATGCACGAAGACAATATAGATTTTTCTATGTAATAATAATAATAGCTAGCTCCTTTTTTACAGAATTGTTCATTGTGACGAAGGTCAAGCTATTCAATCTGCCTTAGACCTACAGTTTAACGTGGAAACCGAATACATTAATCCATGCAGGAGAAATGTCATCGCCCAATCTCTCAACAGCAACAGTCGGCTATTCCACCAGTATTACCCAGGGTAACTATTTATCTGCCAACCAAGCAGAAATTCAATAACTAAACATTCACGCTCTTACGTGAGAAGTCAAGCCGAATACATTAATTAAGCAAAGTTGAGACTCAATTAGCATGGTAGCAAAATATTGAGACCTAATTTAGTATGTTCGCAAAATAACTTGTGTCCGAAAAATTTCGATTTAATTTAATATGTCCGCAAATTAATAAAATATTGTTGTGAACAATATTGCATAAAGGGTGGGTTAGGGAAAAACCAAGTATTGTCGCAAATATTGTCGTGGTAGGGACTGTAAGAGGTAATACGAGCTTTAAATCTACGGAGATAATATAGCAATCTTGGGAAAAATCCGAGAATAATATGGGCGCAAAATGTTATATGCACAAACTTTTAAATACTTAGGGTATCCATTTATCTGCCAACCAATGATCCGCGGATTCCTCCGCAAATACGATCATGCTTAAAAAACACACAAAGAAGCTTTCGTTAGCTACAACATCAAATACAAATTTATAATCATTTCCTTTTCAAACGATGGTTTATATATATATATATATATATATATATAGATGAATTTATGCATACATTTTTAATTAGCTATACGTTTTGGACAGGCTTCAACAAAAGAAGTACAGTGTTACCGGTTTTAAGCAGATATTTTAGGAACTTACCCACAGATATATTGTATAAAATGAAAATAATTATTTCAAGGCTTTTTGTGTTCAGAAATACATCTCGTCAGGGAATGATTTCTCACTATTTCACATCATAATTTCATCGAGATAATTCAAGCTCATATACAGGACCTACATTGTCTATAAGATCTGTGGCGCGTGGAACATGCGGCATTCAGAAGATGTGAACATCTACTCTGTGGATCAGTTCAAGAAAATGGATAGGCCGAACCTTGCGATGTAGGAATTTTTTCCATGGAGCCGTAACCACTGATGCATCCTCGGTACGGATTGCGATACTTATTGAGGTACTTCTTGTCCTTGTATCTCCCTCATGTACACCTTCCGCATTGTGTCCGACAACTATCGTAGAAGCTCATTACAATTTTGTTGCGAAAGATGCAAAAAGTGTAATGAAAAAGAACAGCTTCAGAGTTCATTTACACCATGCATACACTTATCTCGTGTACACAGTTAGTGGGAAATAAAACACACTAATTAAACTCTAAACTCATTCAAAATATCCTTAAGTAAGCATATAACACCCGTCAATTTCGGCGACCAGACTATATCAATGCACGGTTGTTCATTATTTATACTCAATTTGCAAACAATGGTATATGTGGAGGCATCACTAATGAGCTCTCTTATCGTACCTACCCAGCAGGTATTTTATAACGGCCCTCTGCCCACTTCTCAACTATCACGAATACTCTATTCATCTCCTCAATACTTAAATAAATAACGTTATGTTCGCTTGCCTGCCTGCATGTCGTTTCAAGTACATAGTCAATGGTGCCGGTTTCACGCCTGAGCATGCGCAACGACTTCGTCACGGAGACGTCGTACGAGGCGTTGAGAATGCTTTTCAAAGGGATTTCCATCGTATTCGCACATCCACTCGGCTCAAGCTCTGAGATAAATATGAGCCACATGCAATGCGTCGGTTCGACGGGTGGAGTCATTCCTACCATAATCTAATGAAACTTGTGCGGCGTTGTACCCCATTATACTGGGGAGTTTGTTTTTTTTCCGACACAAGAAATAATAACGGTTTTAATGTTTTATCACCCCCACTCCCCAGAATACGCACCAGACATTTTTAAGGAGGGGGATTTTCATGATCTAAACACATTTTATAGCGGTTTTAATGTTTTATCACTCACCATTTCCACAAACTAAACATCTTCACACACCGGCGCACTATTTGAGAGAGACAAGATTTACATTCTCAGTCGCAGGGTACGGTATGACGCAATATATTATAATTTCGCTTGTCGCACCATTCATCAATAAGACACTAGCCATAACCGATGCTTCTCTTCTGCACGTGTTGTTTCTTCTACTTCACGGTATATGTAAGCTTTTATAAAGTTTAGTCCTACAACATTGTTCAATACATCACTTGTACCACGTGACATATGCATGAGAAATGAAATGCAGTACATTCCACACGTATTACTAAAATATACTTCCTTCGCATGGCTCAACGTAGCCTTAAACGCATCAAAGGATGGTAGAATAGGAGTCTTTCACTGTTCACCACATCTTCACACTTTAGCGAATATCACTTCATAAAACTCGAGTACGCAATATTAAAGGTAACCGTCACTATTTTTCGTCTACGTGAGAGAATACACATCTGAAATCCATGGCCTGCACCACTCAACTGAGCACGCAGGGATGCTCAGGTAGTAGCAGGAGTCACGTGATGATCATACAGTGGGCGGAGCTTAGGACAGATAATTCAAACGAATGAACTTGTCAATATCTTACAACCTGTTAATTTCTAGGAGAAAGAATAAGTGCGAGATATCCCATTATAAAAGTTACGCTAGGAATTCCGGGGATACTGGGACACAATAGTACCCCGGGTAGAGTTTAAGAGTTAAAGTTGCAAGAAACTCGTAATAATTTTGATACTGCGATTTCAAGGTTTTATACACTTCTCTGTTCATAGTTAAACATATGCGTAAGTTTTCTTCAAACCTGATATTAAGTCAGTTTAAAACTTAAGCTTACATAATGTTTAGTTAACTTTAAACTTGCTTTTTGTTATGTATTAAAACCAACTACTTATTTGAGGCTTGATAGTTCTTCCTCTTTCGAACTCTGTTATCTGAAAGCTCTTCACTCTATGGTCCTTATGGTTTCCAGTCCTATTTATTAATGTTGTCTTCAAAGGACAGGCTAGTGTGTCTTATTGATGAGTGGTGCGACAAGCGAAATTATAATATATTGCGTCATACCGTACCCTGCGACTGAGAATGTAAATCTTGTCTCTCTCAAATAGTGCGCCGGTGTGTGAAGATGTTTAGTTTGTGGAAATGGTGAGTGATAAAACATTAAAACCGCTATAAAATGTGTTTAGATCATGAAAATCCCCCTCCTTAAAAATGTCTGGTGCGTATTCTGGGGAGTGGGGTGATAAAACATTAAAACCGTTATTATTTCTTGTGTCGGAAAAAAACAAACTCCCCAGTATAATGGGGTACAACGCCGCACAAGTTTCATTAGATTATGGTAGGAATCACTCCACCCGTCGAACCGACGCATTGCATGTGGCTCATATTTATCTCAGAGCTTGAGCCGAGTGGATATGCGAATACGATGGAAATCCCTTTGAAGAGCATTCTCAACGCCTCGTACGACGTCTCCGTGACGAAGTCGTTGCGCATGCTCAGGCGTGAAACCGGCACCATTGACTATGTACTTGAAACGACATGCAGGCAGGTAAGTGAACATAACGTTATTTATTTAAGTATTGAGGAGATGAATAGAGTATTCGTGATAGTTGAGAAGTGGGCAGAGGGCCGTTATAAAATACCTGCTGGGTAGGTACGATAAGAGAGCTCATTAGTGATGCATCCACATATACCATTGTTTGCAAATTGAGTATAAATAATGAACAACCGTGCATTGATTTAGTCTGGTCGCCGAAATTGACGGGTGTTATATGCTTACTTAAGGATATTTTGAATGAGTTTAGAGTTTAATTAGTGTGTTTTATTTCCCACTAACTGTGTACACGAGATAAGTGTATGCATGGTGTAAATGAACTCTGAAGCTGTTCTTTTTCATTACACTTTTTGCATCTTTCGCAACAAAATTGTAATGAGCTTCTACGATAGTTGTCGGACACAATGCGGAAGGTGTACATGAGGGAGATACAAGGACAAGAAGTACCTCAATAAGTATCGCAATCCGTACCGAGGATGCATCAGTGGTTACGGCTCCATGGAAAAAATTCCTACATCGCAAGGTTCGGCCTATCCATTTTCTTGAACTGATCCACAGAGTAGATGTTCACATCTTCTGAATGCCGCATGTTCCACGCGCCACAGATCTTATAGACAATGTAGGTCCTGTATATGAGCTTGAATTATCTCGATGAAATTATGATGTGAAATAGTGAGAAATCATTCCCTGACGAGATGTATTTCTGAACACAAAAAGCCTTGAAATAATTATTTTCATTTTATACAATATATCTGTGGGTAAGTTCCTAAAATATCTGCTTAAAACCGGTAACACTGTACTTCTTTTGTTGAAGCCTGTCCAAAACGTATAGCTAATTAAAAATGTATGCATAAATTCATCTATATATATATATATATATATATATATATATAATAAACCATCGTTTGAAAAGGAAATGATTATAAATTTGTATTTGATGTTGTAGCTAACGAAAGCTTCTTTGTGTGTTTTTTAAGCATGATCGTATTTGCGGAGGAATCCGCGGATCATTGGTTGGCAGATAAATGGATACCCTAAGTATTTAAAAGTTTGTGCATATAACATTTTGCGCCCATATTATTCTCGGATTTTTCCCAAGATTGCTATATTATCTCCGTAGATTTAAAGCTCGTATTACCTCTTACAGTCCCTACCACGACAATATTTGCGACAATACTTGGTTTTTCCCTAACCCACCCCTTTATGCAATATTGTTCACAACAATATTTTATTAATTTGCGGACATATTAAATTAAGTCGAAATTTTTCGGACACAAGTTATTTTGCGAACATACTAAATTAGGTCTCAATATTTTGCTACCATGCTAATTGAGTCTTAACTTTGCTTAATTAATGTATTCGGCTTGACTTCCCGCGTAAGAGCGTGAATGTTTAGTTATTGAATTTCTGCTTGGCTAGCAGATAAATGGTTACCCTGGGTAATACTGGTGGAATAGCCGACTGTTGCTGTTGAGAGATTGGGCGATGACATTTCTCTGCACGGATTAATGTATTCGGTTTCCACGTTAAACTGTAGGTCTAAGGCAGATTGAATAGCTTGACTTTCGTCAGAATGAACAATTCTGTAAAAAAGGAGCTAGCTGTTATTATTATTACATAGAAAAATCTATATTGTCTTTGTGCATATCACAAATTTGGTGAGATGATGTGAAAGAGTGAGCAATCATTCCCTGGAGATGTATTTTTGATTCGGTTCCCACGTTAAACTGTAGGTCTAATGCAGGTGAAAAGCTTAATCTTTGACAAAATGAACAAATCGGCGAGATGATGTGAAAGAGTGAGCAATCATTCCTTCACGAGATGTATTTCTGATTCGGTTTCCATGTTAAGCTGTAGGTCTAATGTGGGGTGAAAAGCTTGACCATTGTTAGAACGAACAATTCGGCGAGAGGATTTTATAGGGACTCTATTTAAAATAATTAATTGGTTTGTAATCATTTTATTTCTACTTAAATGCTTGTATTCGGTAGTTATCAGAATATATTTGGATACAGGGAATAAAAAGTATCCAACATTTAGATTTTACCCCAGGTTCTGACACGTGGAACCAGGTGGATGATGGAATCCCTTTTTTTTATTTACACCCAAACATGCAATAGGTAACATACAATAGGTGAAAACAAAATATACAATAAAGAATTTATTAAATATCAAGCAAAATAAACATTTTTGTGAAGTTACATTAGCTTACAAATAAAGAATTTGTCCTGATAAGCGTCAAATCGGCTATTATATTGTATGTTAAATTTGATAGGCCTAAATTTACCTTAAAAATAGAATAAATACAGTTTATATTTAGGGGGGAACAACTGCTTATAATTTCAAAGAATATTTCTAGTTAACTGTGAAAATAAAATGGTATATATATATGTGTGTGTGTGTGTGTACGAATTGCTCATTCGATTATTATATATATATTTTTTCTACAAATATGGTTATACGTTTTTTATATTTTCAAAATAATTAATATATATACAAGCGCAGATGGGGTGAGAAGTTTGTGGATGGAATGAGGGAGGTGAGGAGATGACCGTGTGTTTTGGTTGTATTTAGCAACTCTCCCTAATATAAATTAAAATATAGTTGTATTTAGCAACCAAATGGTTGATTAAAATACGAATTAGTTTAATAATTATTACTATCTGGCCACTCAGCAGCTGATTGGCTGAATAATATATGAATTAATTTAATAAATATTGCTATCTGGCAACTGGTTGAAGGAATAATTAAACACATTGCTCTATCTGGCAGCTGGCTGATTAATAAATGCTTTAATTAAATGATTATTTCTATCTGGCAGCTCAACCCTGTAAGTCAGATGAGAGAAGAATATATGCTTTAATTTATTGCTATCAGCTTTCTAAGACAGATGACGGAGGAATAATAAACAATGTATTTCTCAGCCTTCTAAGCCAACTGGCTCTGGCTGATTACTAAATGCTTTAATTAAATGATTATTTCTATCTGGCAGCTCAACCCTGTACGTCAGATGACAGAAGAATATATGCTTTAATTGAATTAATTATTGCTATCAGCTTTCTAAGAGAGATGACGGAGGAATAATAAAGAATGTATTTCTCAGCCTTCTAATCCAACTGACTGTTAAGCCAACTGGCTCTGGCTGATTAAAAAATTAAATACATGGCGCTATCTGGCAACTCAGCCAACTGGCTGTTTGGACCCTATAAGAGGCGGCGTACGGCTGACGGACTTCATATTCGCTCGGCTTCCAGCCGCGCATGGATCCCTACTCTGGATCCTTTCTTTTTCTGGACCTTTGTGGGTGAGGCGTTCCCTTCCCCACCCATAGAAGCCTGTTAGGTTAGGTATGCCCCTTTGGGGGGTTCAGCTTGGGGGAGAACTCCGGCTCCAAGTTGCATACCCCTTGCAATCCCATTTTGGGGTTGGCAACAAAGGTTGGCATTCATCTTTTGGGGGGATCAGCTTGGGGGATAACTCCAGGTTGCATACCCCTTGCAGTCCCATTTCGGGGCTGGCAACAAAGGGGGGCGGGGAATTTTTTCTTTTTTTTTTGCAACAGAAGGGGGTGGCAACATTACGTAATATTATGCATCATTGCATTTGCAACTTGCACTCTAACCTTTCGCGGCTATACTACTATATATATATATATATATATATATATGGATTAAAGTTCGGGGATGCTGTTTAAATAATAATAATGGTAATAATAATTCACTGGGGAACACAACTTTTGGTGACTTAGATGTTAGACCTGTTTCTGGGTATATTGAGGTCGCTGATTCTAAAAATGACATTAGTTTTTCTCCATCAGCTCTGCTTATCAAGATATGATATATATCTATATATATTTCTGTATAATGTATTATATTATATAATTGCTGACTGGCGATCACTGTTGTTGTCAATTGAATACAAAAGTATGATGAATGTCAGCAAAAATAGTGTATTAACATCAAACAAGCATAAGGTACGAAAAATATTTCTTAAATTCAAACAGCTTGAGACACGAACGGCAAAAAAGTTCTTTCATTGAGACATCTCACATAAACCGCGTTTCTGAGATTTCTTGCGATGAGATGTGCCAGGACATTCGCGTTGGATGCTCCAGCAGTAATCTGCCATCATGTAAGTATCCCATCGTCCGCGGTACCGTTCTTCCATGGTCCTTAGTTCTTGGTGAAATCGATCACCCTGTTCCTCGCTTAGATCACCGAGGTTATCTGGGAAACGATCCAAATGACTGTGGAGGTAATGCAGTTTGATGCTCATTTTACAGCCAAGTTTACAAAAAGAAGAGAGCATATTCTCCACTAGTTCACCGTAGTTATCGGCCTTATAGTTCCCAAGGAAATTCTTCACAACCATACTAAACGATGACCACGCACGTGCCTCAATGTTGTCCATTGAATCTTGGAAACGCGGGTCTTTCATGAGTTCCCGGATTTGCGGTCCATCGAAAATACCTGCCTTCAGCTTTTCCATGCTCAGCGCATGAAATTTTCTACATATGTAGCCAAAACACGTCCCATCTCTGTTCAAAGCCTTTATAAATTGTTTCATCAAACCTAGTTTGATGTGCAGTGGTGGCAATATGATCCTTTCTCTGTCAACCAAAGCTTCTTTGATGATATTTTTTTCTCCAACCACCATGTTTTCTCTCAGAGGCCACTGTCTTCTCACCCAGTGTTCATCTTTAGCTCTACTGTCCCAGAGACATATAAAGCACGGGTACTTGGTGTACCCGCTCTGCTGGCCCAGGAGAAAATTCATAATCTTCAGATCCACACAGATCACCCATTGGTGGTCTCGGTATGATATCTTTTCTAGGACTAGGGCGACTGTCCCGTGCTCCTCTCTCATACCGACTGAGTGACCAATTGGGATTGATCTGTATCTGTTGCCGTTGTGTAGAACACATTTTAGGCTCCGTTTGGAGCTATCTATGAATAACCGCCATTCATTTGGTGTGTATTCCGATATGCCCATTTTCATCAGCAATCCGCGCACATTGTTGCAGAAAACTAAATCGTTCTCCTTTGAGAAAAAGGGCAGTAAATCCTTTTCTCTGTCGCGATATAACGTGATTTTGGTTCCCGGCAGCAGTAAATTTTTTTCTCCCAGCCTGGAAGCTAACAATTCAGACGATTTCTTCGAAAGACTTAAGTCCCTTATGAGGTCGTTTAATTCGTGTTGACTAAAACCTTCTGCAACTGATGACGGTCCTTCGAAATCACTGTCATTTTGCCCACATATGCTTTCTTTGTCAGTAGCAGATTCATCATCTTCTTGAGGGAGTTCTGGAAGATGGCTGAATGATGGGACAGGTATCTCATCTGAATGTGAAACAGGCCGTCTAGCTGAGTCTATGTCAGGATACGTCCATTTACTCCGGTTACGTCCATTGATGCCCTTTATATTCACCAAACAAAAGTAACAGTCATCACTGTGGTTTCTCTGTTCTCTCCATATCATTGGTATACCAAATTTCAGGCACCTCCTCTTTCCGTTGGTCCATTGCCGCAGATGCTCCGTACACGTTTTACACACAACATGAGGAGCCCATGGCTTATCTTGGTCCCCTAGTTGTACTTTGAAATAGGCAAAATAATCTTTTTTCACAAAATCAGTAATAGTTTTTCTCTGTTCAATGAACGTGTACTCTCCGCAGATAAAACAAAACACATCTGGATGATTTAAACACTTTCTTCGTGATGAAGCCATGTCAACACCTGTAACAGGAAAGAATTCACGTTAGTACATGTACAATACACATGCAAAACAGCAACATCAGCAAAATCATAGCTACAATTTAATTATACAGATGCATTTAGATTTACGAGCAACTCATAATACCGTTCCAGAAGGATAATAAAGTATTTAATGACGTATGCAATATCTCAAAAACTAGAGCTGCTAGAACAAAATGGATGATATTTTCTGAATCAGTGGCATGAAAATATCCAGAATAAGGTCTAAAATCTCAGGCACCAAGAAAAAAATCTTTTTTTGTTCCCCAGTGTAATTTATTAACAGCTAAAATAATGGTCATGAACTGAGTTTGGTCAATGAATAATCACGCCACTTTCTTTTCACTGTAAATTCTCACATTTTCGAAAGAATTTCATGCGATTGATTTGTCTCTGAAGTCTTTAATCAATCATCTGTTCAGTTTCCTTTACGCTTATTTTTACATATCTAACTTCTTTGAAGGATTACAATGAATGTTTGATTCTACATTTAATATCATTCTTTCGCCACTGTTATTGAAGAATTTAATGAATAAATACTGTATATCTTAATTAATTATTTTATTATATTTTTATTTATTTAGTGGTATGTGTGTGTGTGTGTGTGTGTGTGTGTGTGTGTGTGTGTGTGTGTGGTCACAAATCTTAACTCATCTGTGACTAGGACACTGTGCGAGTCTGCTTATGAAAAGTCCATTACGCCGGATAATAAAATTATGTTCCGTGTTAAATTTAATTACATTAATTTCGTTATATTCGATATACGAACTCTAAATAAACTCAGTAACAGATTATGCCTTAGGCTATTTCATTATTAAAAGTAATAAAAGGAAGCAAACCAAATAATTAATTAATTGAATTCTATATTAATGCACTTCAGATCAGTGAAAAATATCGAAATAATTTCTTCATTCAAATAATTTATTCTTGTCTAATTGGGGATCATTAATTAATTATTATTAGCGATTGTTTTTAACGAGAAAATTAATTAAATTGCTCGGGTTCAGGGGATACTCGGGGCCCACGTGTATCCCCTTCCTTGTCGGGGCGTAAGGTTTCGGATTATTATTATTATTTTTTGTTGATGCGTCACTATACAATAAGTGAGCATTGATTTGATATCAACAACAATTAATCCTCAGTTGATGGATGGTTGAAAGTCAGAGTGATTATTAAAAATATTAAAATACCGAAATATTAAAAATATTAAACTATTAACAATATTAAATGTTAAAATATTATTTTTTCCGCAGGTGATCTATGTGCCATCGGTTACAAAAGTTTGGGTACACTGGGCCATAAAGTAGGTGGGACCCAGTTATCCCGACTTTTGTAACGGCTATAGATCAGTGACTCTGTAAGCGGTACTAAGCAACATTACATACTTTCTAATAAAATATTACAAAATGGTTTATACACATAGCTCACCCGCTGATAATAAAAGGAGTTTTAATACTTTTGCAGATACAGTAGATCACTCTGACATTCACCTGTCTAGTTGTTGATTGGGTTTTGGCCACAACATTTTTTAAGATTAAATACGTACAGAAGGAGCCCATTTTAGTAAACAAACAAAAATCTTTATACAGAAAAAGAATACAAATTACATAAAGTTCACACGAGTGAACATGAACAAGTAATATTTAAACTACAAGGTGTTCCATTTAAGTGGAACCATAGGAGTAATTAATAATGTCTTTTATTTTTCAAGATTTGTGAGGGTAAACGAAAAGAGGTAATAAAGGTGCCAATATCCTTTCCAATCTTTATTACTTCCATTTAAATGGAACCACCTTATTACCTTACTTTTATTGCCTTATTATTACCTTTATTACTTTATCCTCACAAATACAAAGGAATATAAAAGAATACAAAGGACACCAAACAGCGACAGACCGGCTGGTCCCAACGAGGCTGTCTATTTAAGAAGGAAGGTTAAAAGAAGTAAGAAAATTTAAAGGCAAGTGAAAGTCGTAAATCAAAGCAGGGAAAAGAGGTTGAGAGGAGGTAGGAAAGAAATTTAAAGCTAAAGTGAAAATTTTAAAATACAGAGGAGGGAATATAAGTGAAAAATTTACAGTATTTCCACGCGCTAACAAATGCTTCCAACTGGGGGTTTAAGGCAAGATAAGCATCTAGTTTCTTTTCAAAGGATTAGATCGAATTACTTTGAACAACGTTGGCTGGCAATCCATTCCACAAATAAACTATACGATTGAAGAAAAAAATATTTAGCTTCATTAGAATTAAAATGTTTACCCACTAATTTAAAACCATTACCGCGAGTTCTATCTGCATTTCTGAAGGTGAAATATTTTTTGGCGTCGACGTTATCAAACCCTTTAATCATTTTAAACACTTGGATTAAATTTCTCGAATTCGCCTTTTTACAAGTGAGAATAAACGGGCAGCGTATGATTTGTTTCTTAGTCTAGGAATCATCTTAGTAGCCCATCGCTCCACTCTCTCCATTCTGTCTATCTCCTGTCGTAAAAATGGGGACCAGAATTGAACGCAGTATTCCAGGTGGAGGCGTAGTAAGGAATTATAAGTTAACATTGTTTTCTCCGATTTAAATTCAAACGATCTACCAATAAATCCTAAGATTTTATTTGCTTTTCTGACCGCTTGGATACATTGTTTACTCGGTTTAAGAGTGGCGGCAAAAATAATATAGGTCATCCCATAAGTAATGCGGCATTTTTTAATTTTTTTTTTTCCATTTTTATCATTATTTTACGGATAGAAATCAAACTCTTTGAAGTTATTTATATTTAAATAAATATTTATTTAAATATAAATAACTTCAAAGAGTTTGATTTCTATCCGTAAAATAATGATAAAAATGGAAAAAAAAAAATATTAAAAAATGCCGCATTACTTATGGGATGACCTATACCTAAATCTTTCTCTTCCGTAACACTTGATAGTGTGTTGTCGTGCAGAAAATACTTTTCTTTAACATTGTTTCCACCGATATGCAACGTTTTAAATTTATGTATATTAAACTTCATTTGCCAAATTTCCGCCCACTCGAGTAATTTATTAATATCTTCTTGAATCTGCAAATGTTCTGCCGCTGATTTTGTTCGTCCCCCTAGTTTGGTATCACCCACAGATTTTGATATTTAAATATTTGTCATTCACTATGTGAATATATTACAATCTGCCACAGCCACAATAGTTTATATAGCACACTTAAGGCAGTGGTTAACTGCTAGACCGTTGGCTCAATTGGTTAAAGCTTGTGGCAATGCATGCACATCATATTTCTATATTTTTTTGTCACGATTTTATTTAATACACTTTTTTTGATACATTTGCTATATTAGCATGTATGTATCAATTTGTTTCCATATGTACCAGTTTTTATCAATAAATAAAATTTTAAATTTGATTTTTTTTTTGCCAGAAATAAACGCTATTATTATTATTATTATTATTATTATTATTATTACTACTACTATTATTAATACCCCTGTTTGTGGTCATGATACATGTCCAAACTTGCCTCCCGGCCGCGGATGTAAAAAACGCAAATGTCATGCTAAAGAAATTGCTCGCTCGGTCGATTTGGCGCCCCCCAAAAACCGGCGCCCAGGGCACGAGCCCCCCTTGCCCCCCCTCGCTACGCCACTACACGTTTCAAGTAACGTGAGGAAACACGTTTCAAAGAAAGTATTACACAAACTATTTCTTAAACTGAAATTATGAAAAGGTGTTACTGTGTTTGATATATAAAAATAATAGAGATTTTTAATCTTCAGTGTCAAGTTTCTCAATAATTATTTCATTACTTGGGTGAACAATCTTTTGGCCACATAAACTTTGTTCTAAACTTTTTTTGTGGTGAACGAATTTGTTCCATGTTTACATCAAATTATTGGTGTAGTTTCTTCTAAAAAAGTTATAGCCTTCAGTAGAGCCATCCGCAAAGTGCCAGTTGGAGTAAAAAAAAAGATTTGTCCACGCGCTACCGTGCGTGGACGATATACTTCATAAATAACAAACCACGAATTGTATATATCTGAATGTATTGGTAATAGGAATTATTATTTATGGTCTTCAATTAAGATGTCACTCGCATCCACCCAAAATGATTTTGGTAAAATTCATTGTTTTTAGAAGGACTCATTTTCATTAAAAAGTCATGAATGTCAAGACTTAATTATTTAATTCTACAAATTAATGCAATCTCGCATGCAATTCCCACGTATTTTTCCAGTTTTAAATTTCACCCAAAAATATTTTCATTAATTTTTTAAAAGTATTAATTATGCAAATCTCTTCTTTTTTATTATTATTATTTCGTTAGAAGCAGGCAAAGTTTAATGCTTTTGAAAGATTTTTTTTGTTTGGAGGTTTAGTTTTTTACTATTACTTGCCACTTTCACTATTTTATGTAATATTTTCTTCTAAATGTACAATAAATCATTTAATTAAAAATTATGTAACATTTTGTAAACTTTTTATTGTATTTATTATTATATTTTGTTGTCACTATTACAATTACTCGCCACTTTCACTATTTTTTTCATAATAAATAAGCTAAACACCATTAATTTTGTCAAAAAGCCTCCATGCTTGGAAGGGCATATTCAGATGAGAATACTGTGAATATATTAATGTCATAACAAATATCTAAAAATTGTAAAACTCTCTCACTTGTATTCATTTCTGAATAAAGTTTTGAATTTGAATTTGAAACTATTGGAAATAATGTAATCATACTTTGTACGGAACAATCGGATTCAGGTTTGTTACATTTCATATGTAGAACTCACAAATTAAAATTTTGGGGACATTTAAAGTACCTAATTAAAGTATAATAATAAATATAATCTTTTGAGGATTGTTTAACCTCCTTCGTGAAGGATGATATGACGAAGGAGCCCCAGAGTTTTACGTGGGATTCGAACCACTGCACTGGGCGCTACATCATTTGAACGCAGAGTGCAACTGCTGAACATACTTCGCTCTGAAAAGACAGTAGCAAAATTAGCCGATGCAAATTAATACATCTCACTATAATCCTTTCAGAAATACTGTATTTAGAAAAATAGTTGACATGAAGTACTCGTATTTTCAAAAAAGGAGTAACAAAAGGAAGGAGGAACTGCGTGCAGGCATTTATACTTTATGAGGCGCCTTGCACAGTTTTTAACACTCAATTTATGTACTGAATTACCGCTTTAACCTTCATAAATATTTGATTTAAATTACGTGTCAGCGGGCAGTAAAGTAGAAAATTTTATTTATGTAAATTTAAGTAAATTGGGGAAAGCATATACGGAGGGTTGACAAAAGTAAATAGACACCTTCGGTTTTCCCATAGTTTTTTATTTGAATAATGTCGATAAATAATAATATATTTATTGAATGAATATATTTATAATCGTGTTGCTTTCCTTTGTATTATGTAAAGTTGACACACGTTCTGGCATTCCATTGATGAGCGTTGCCATTTCTTCTTGAGGACAATCATCGTGGAGTCAATTTCCTTTGGCATCCCTCCGCAGTTTACAGAATATTGACAGGGATCAGTTATTTATTGATTTTTCAAACCGTGCAATTTTTACTGCAATATTCTTAAAAAAAATTGTTAAATGCATTTCAATGATGAAAAATAAATGTATAGCGCGTTGCTCTGATAATTCATTTTACTTCATTTAAAGTTCATGACTAAATTATCTTTAAACGTAAATTATAACGATTACACAAATATTCACAATGATACCACTGCACTTGAAATGAACCTCTGTTACACTAATCGATAAAATATCGTTATAGCCCCCTCGGAATCTCCCAACAACGACCTTTTGACGTCAGCATCTTTCCAAATTAAATAAAAAAAAAGGACAAAATCTGTGTAATAACAAATAGTAAACTGTGAATTCTACTGTTATTCCTCTTTTGCGGCAATACTAATTAAAAACCTTAATCCTTTGTAACATTTTTTAATTTATTCGTGTATAATTCACAATTATTTGGATTTAGTGTGTCTATTCATGTGGCGATTAAAAAGATTACATTGCTCCTGACTGATGATATTCGCCCGAATGTATCAATGGAAATCTTTTTAATTCCACAAGTGCAATGAGGTTAAACCGCTAAAATTGTTCCTATTTTCTATCTGTGATTCACTCAACCGTAAATCGAGTTAATCGTGATTTATTAATTGTGACACTTAATTGTATATTATACTGTAATAGAATATATTACCGTGTGTGGTGACGCGCGAGGTGGGAGGCCAGTCAGTGGTGGCGGGCAGCAACGGCTGCTCCACCCACCAACCGGCAGTGTATACCGAGTTAACCGTCAAATCGGGTTATCCGTGATTATGAACCGCCCCTCAAAACACAGATAACTCAGTAGGTACTGTACAATCTTATATTCTCAATGAAGTAATTTAAAAATATTAAGAACATTCTCGCTGTACACTGTTCGTGTGATAGTGTTCGCGTCTTTGGCCGTTTTTCGTTGCCTTCCTTGAGGTCCAAAGCACTGAAATTGACTAAAAGTTAATGTTGGGGTTGTTTAACTGCCTTCGTAACATCTAACGTCATATGACAGAGAGGACTTACTGTACAGCTTTATATGTGGGATCCGAACCACGGGTCGCTAAGTCTTACGAAGATAGGATTAAAGAGTTAGATTTCCATTCACTCGAAACTAGGAGATTAAGGGGAGAGCTTACTGAAGTTTTCAAAATCGTTAATAAAATCGATAACATAAATTTTGACAAACTGCACTTTCGATAATAGCAATACTCGTAATAACGGATTTAAGTTGCGTGGCAGACGTTCCATTACTAATATCGCTAAAAACTTTTTTACGTTTAAAGTAATTGATAAATGGAATAATCTTCCCGCGTCCGTCGTGAACTCTACCAGCGTTAATATGTTTAAAAACTTTAGATAGGCATTTTAAAAATATTAACGTTGTTTAAAATAAAAAAAAATAGTTAGCAACAGGATCTCTGAGGGTAATAGTCGAGGATGAGTCTGTTGACGATTAATGCTAACGTGTGATATGCCAGCAAAAAAAAAAAAATTAGATGTAGCTCGTAGCGTAAACTAACCCACTTTTTGTTATACTCTTATACTTTTTTTTCTTTTCCTCTCCTTACTTGAATGTTTGTAACTCTCTTTACTTGCATGTCTGTAGTTTGCATGGTATGATAGTGTTTGAGTTAAGACTGTGTTTGCATGGTTTGTAAGCGTTCTTATTTTACTTCTTTTCATCTTTCACCCCTTTCCTATTCTCTTCGAGTATTTTTCTGACTTGTCGGCAGCGGTCGGCGGATGATGATGGTGACTCTTTCTTTCTCTTTTTCTGAATGAATTTTAACCCACGAATGATAGGTTTTACTACTTACTTAACCACCTTATTCTCTTCTTTTAACCCCCTACTCTCTTTTCTCTCTGGGCTAATCTTAGTGTGGATCGTAGGGTCTTTGTTAGCCTTAGCTTCTGTAGATCTGTAGATAATTTAGACGTGGAGGACGGTCACCCAGCCAACTAAGGGGTTCCAAAGAACTTTAGCCCCCCCATTTGCAGCTTATATGTTTACTTATATCGAAATAGTTTTTAGTGATTATAAAAATATATAAAATTATTTATTGCAGGTATTAAAATTACTCTAGCTGATAAAGTGATAATACAATGGCTTCTCAATTAATTGGTGATTCGGAGAAGCTACGTGTGATAGATCGCATACGAGCAATAACATTTCGGGAAGCTCGTGATACTGGAGCCACGTTTATAACACGTTCATGGGTTGCCAAAAAGTTGCGAAGAAGTGAGGACTTCGTCAAAAGAAATTGGAATAAAACTTTGGATGAATGTGAAATGGATACAACCAAATCTGGGCTCCCAAATTTGCCACTCTCTCAGGAAACAAAGGACATCATTGAAAGCGGTACGCGTAAGCGGAAAAACAGCTGTGCTAAACTTTCTAGAGAGATCGAAGTGTTGAGAGGAAAGATCGTTAGTGGTGAGATCTTTCGACTGTACCGTCATAGGCGAGGTTTAAAGCCTTGGCATGAACTTCCAAAGCCAAGAAAAACTCAACTTAACATCGATGACAGAATGTGGTTTGCCCATTATCTTGAAGATTGGGATGTGGATGATTTCATGCATTTAGCTGTCTCCGATGAATATTTTGTTTACGTAACACGTCGGCCTAACTACCAAAATGATCGAGTGAGGGCCACAACACCAGATGAAATCGATGACAATGAACATTATCGCGAATTATTAAAAAGTCCAGACTGTGTTGGTGTGTTTGTTTTGTTCACTGCAAAGAAGCTCATGTGGGTGCTGAAGCCAAATGGTCAGAGTTGAGATGGACAGTATTTTCGTGATATTATTCTATCCCAGCATGTCATTCCTTTTCTAAGAAACCCAAACAATGTTATGGATGTCGATCAGGTCACACTTCTGGACGATAAGGCCCCCCTGCTTTAAGGCATTAGCCACTCAACAGTTGTTGCGGAACCATGATATCGATTTCTTTGGAGATGAAGAATGGCCAGGAAATTCTCCTGACCTGAACGTCTGTGAACACATTGGATCAGTTATAAAGGGCATGGTTGAATGTCTCTTGTTTCAAGAACCTGCAGCAAATCGATTTTCGAAGGATACAATGACGCAGCACACTGAAACTGTTTTAGCAAATTTGCGTAACGATCAAGATCTATTCACGTCACTTTTGGCAAGCTACCCAAAGCGAATTCAGGCTGTCTTGGAAGCCAATGGCGGGAACACCAAGTTTTAATTGTTTCTCATTAAATGCAGGATTAAATTCTCTTTTGTAAGGTATGTTTAGTTTTACTATACCTTTAATGGTTTAGGCCATGGGCGGGGGGTCTAAGGTTTATTGGACCTATCCAGACCCAATGTCGCTTAACTTTGCTAATCAACAGGAAGCGGTGTTACGGCATCAGCAAATTGGCGTTCTGTCAAGGGCATCGCGTGAAGCGAACTGTTTTGAAGTCTCTTTATACAGTTACTGTCGAATTACCATTCCACTTTGAAAAGTTTCTCCTCCCATTTTGTTGGGTATGGATATAATAAAATTCTGGTACAATTCCAAGACCATTTGAATTGCCAAAATGGTTTTTATATCAGAACAAAGATCTACAGATCTACAGAAGGTAAGGCTAACAAAGACCCTAAGATCCATTCTAAGGTTAGCCCGAGAGAAAGAAGAGAGTAGGGGGTTAAAAGAAGAGAATAAGGGGTTAAGTAAGCAGCAAAACCTATCATTCGTGGATTAACATTCATTCAGAAAAGAGAGAGAAAGACTCACCATCATCATCCGCCAGCCACTGCCGGCAAGTCGGAAAAATAGTCGAAGAGAATAGGAAAGGGGTGAAAGATGAAAAGAAGTAAAATAAGAATGCCTACAAACCATGCAAACACAGTATTAACTCAAACATTGTCATACCATGCAAACTACAGACATGCAAGTAAAGAGAGGATAAGAAAAGAACAAAAAAAAAAGTAGTATGAAGAGTATAACAAAAAGTGGATTAGTTTACCGTACGAGCTACATCTAAGTTCGTGTTTGTCTAATTTTTTTTTAATATAATTTTGTTGCTGGCATATCACACGCTGGCATGACACAAGCTGGCATTAATCGTCAGCAGTCCCAAACTTAGAGCTCCTGTTGCTAATTGTCTTATAATTTTAAACGACGTTAATATTTTTAAAATGTCTCTCTAAACAGTTTTTAAACATATTGACGCTGGTAGAGTTCACGACGGACGCGGGAAGATTATTCCATTTATCAATTACTTTAAACGTAAAAAGATGGTGAGATCCTGGCTTTTCAGGAACATTCAATTTCAAAAGTTTCCACAGATTCTCAGTCGGAATTAGGCTGAGTTACCAGGCCATTCCATACTTAAAATGTGTTGTTGTTTTTTCATAAATCGTCCTTTCACAATTTTAGCTGACGTTTAAATGATACTGTATAAGATTTGCATTTTATATCGTCATTTGAAAACTGTACAAGAAATTCAGAGTAATTTCGAAGTTCTAACTTTTGAAAACCAATCTCCATCCCTTAATTCTTGATTTTCAGCACTGCAAAGATAAAAAAAACTATTTCTTTCATAATTACTGTACCTTGTATTTTCACTATTTTAGCACGTTTCACCTTATGAAGCAAAGTTCATTTCATAACAAGTGACGATGCAAGATGACAAGACAGAAGCGTAGACCATATTCAGTCCTTCTACGGTGCCTTCATCATTTCAAAAGATCTTTATTAGACATTTGAGAAAATTTAAAAAAGTTACTACGACCCTAGCTCGCAACACAGTAGTTTACGCACAAAATTGTGATTTAGACGATTCCTGTGGATCTCCAACAATATACAGAGTCGCACGCAAAACAACAGGGACAAAGTTTCAGGTGGGTCATGCATGGACGAAACTCAGTTTCTAGAAATATTCACCATTGAACGGTAGGTATGGTTAAGGATTTTGCGCTAATAAAAGACTATACTACAGTTTTACCGATAGCAAAAAGTATGCAAAGTAGTTGAAAAAAAAGTATAATGTGCTTATGCTACATTATTTATTTTATATATATATGTAACCCCTCCGTCTATGGCCTGGGTTGATTCGAAGTCGACGGGGGTTCTGGTTAGGAGGCAGCAACGGATCTGTTACTTGCAGTAGTTTCTTCTATACTACACTCCGAGTTCTTCTTTAGTGGCTCGGAGGATTCTGAGAGGCTTATTAAATTCTCTGAGTGTTCCCCCCGAGTAGTATAGCCGCAAAATGAATGAGTGCAAGTTGCAATTGCAATATTACGTAATGTTGAAAAAGTGCCACCCCACCCCCCTTTACTGCAAGGCACCCCGTTTGTTGCCAACCCCAAAATGGTGTTGCAAGGGTATGCAACTTGGAGGTA
Organism: Bathynomus jamesi; assembly: GCA_023014485.1. NCBI lineage: Eukaryota > Metazoa > Arthropoda > Malacostraca > Isopoda > Cirolanidae > Bathynomus > Bathynomus jamesi. The sequence continues at coordinate 271,905 of JAJOZX010002560.1, forward strand.
TCCCCCCAAGCTGATCCACCCAAAGGGGAGTGCCAACCTTTGTTGCCAACCCCAAAATGGGATTGCAAGGGGCATGCAACGTGGAGGCGGAATTCTCCCCCAAGCTGAACCCTCCAAAGGGGCAGAAAGAGACAGAGAGAGAGAGAGAGAGAGAGAGAGAGAGAGATAGGAGGAGAGATCTAGAGGTGGGAACCCAGAGTTGGGTGTTCACTCGGCTGGAAGCCGAGCTCATATGGGGTTCTTTAGCTAACCGCCGCCTCTTATAGGGTCCCAAACAGCCAGTTGGCTGAGGTGCCAGTTAGCGCAATGTGTTTAATTATTCCTTCAGGCAGTTGCCAGATTCGTTATTTATTAAATAATTCATATATTATTCAGCCATTTCGCTGCTGAGTTGCCAGATAGCAATAATTATTTATTTATTCCTTACATTATTCAGCCAATCGGCTGCTGAGTTGCCAGATAGCAATATTTATTTAATTATTCCTTATATTATTCAGCCATTTGGTTGCTAAATACCACCATATATTTTAATTTATATTAGGGAGCGTTGCTAAATACCAACATTTATTTTAACTCGCTACCAAATCAGATGAATTTTCTCCTTAAAGAGAACTAAATATTTTAAAAGAAATTCTGTTTATTAAATAATTAGAATTTAAACACACTCTCTTTATACAACTAAAATAAATAATTTTATTACTTAATTCCTATTTTTATTATTATTAATATCATAATTTTCGCTAAATGTGAGACCGTATATTGTACCCGTCTATGTATGAACCAACTTTTAAATCCTTTTTCTTAAATATTTCCGAAAGAATACAGGCTTACTGAATAAAAATGCCAGTACCAGTCGGCAAAAAGTTTTTGTTAATTTTGCGAATTATGATAATATCAAATATATATATATATATATATACAGAAAGTCAGTTAAACATTTTTTTCATTTAGATAAATGAAAAATAAACATACATGCATCACGATATTCTGCAGGGCAAACCTTTAAGGTATAAGCAAGGAAGAGTATTCTTATCCCACGCAATACTATTTTGCATGGGAATCGCATAAAGTCCGAGTCATTACACGATCTTATGAGATCGACGCAAGATATTAATAATATATATAGGAATTCGTATATTAAAAGAAGCGTCTCCCCCCCAAAGGATCAAAACTCAAAAGCGCGAAACAAATTTTAAAAAAAATAAGAATACAAAGTATGTAATTAGCTCGAAAGTTACTATTTTGCGGCTCTAAAACGCTGTAATATGCTCTATACACACTTCCATGTATAAACTTGCCCTTAACTTACTCCACAATCAAGTACCAATAAAAAAATTTATATATATATATGTATTTGATATTAATTCGCAAAATTAACAAAAACATTTTGCCGACTGGTACTGGCATTTTGATTCAGTAATCTATTATTCTTTTTGGAAATATTTAAGAAAAAGGATTTAAAAGTTGGTTCATACCTAGACGGGTACAATATACGGTCTCACATTTAGCGAAAATTGTGATATTAATAATAATAAAAATAGGAATTAAGTAATAAAATTATTTATTTTAGTTGTGTAAAGAGTGTGTTTAAATTCTAATTATTTATTTAATAAACAGCATTTCTTTTAAATTATTTAGTTCTCTTTAAGGAGAAAATTCATCTGATTTGGTAGCGAGTTAAAATAAATGTTGGTATTTAGCAACTCTCCATAATATAAATTAAAATATATGGTAGTATTTAGCAACCAAATGGCTGAATAATATAAGGAATAATTAAATAAATATTGCTATCTGGCAACTCAGCAGCCGATTGGCTGAATAATGTAAGGAATAAATAAATAATTATTGCTATCTGGCAACTTAGCAGCCAACTGGCTGCGTCTCCTGCTGGCTGATTAATATATGAATTAAATTATTAAATGCCGAATCTGGCAACTCAGCAGCGAAATGGCTGAATAATATATGAATTAATTTAATAAATAACGACTCTGGCAACTGCCTGAAGGAATAATTAAACACATTGCGTTATCTGGCAACTCTGCCAATTGGCTGTTTGGGACCTTATAAGAGGCGGCGGTTAGCTAAAGAACCCCATATGAGCTCGGCTTCCAGCCGAGTGAACACCCAACTCTGGGTTCTCACCTCTGGGTTTCTCCTTATCTCTCTCTCTCTCTCTCTCTCTCTTTCTGCCCCTTTGGAGGGTTCAGCTTGGGGGAGAACTCCGCCTGCAAGTTGCATACCCCTTGCAATCCCATTTTGGGGTTGGCAACAAAGGTTGGCATTCCCCTTTGGGGGGATCAGCTTGGGGGATACCTCCAAGTTGCATACCCCTTGCAATACCATTTTGGGGTTGGCAAGAAAGGGGGTGCCTTGCAGTAAATGGGGGTGGGGGGTTGGCAATAAAAGGGGTGGGGGCTTGCACTCTTGCAACATTACGTAATATTGCAATTGCAACTATCTGATGTTTTCCGGGTCTGTCAAGTTAATTAGAAGTGGAAATTGAACTATGCATCTTTACACTAAAATATGCATATGAGCAAAAATTAAAGGTTTAAGTTTTACAATTAAATGCTTAGGCAAGAAATGACTTCATCTTTTATAACGAAGAGAGAATGTATACAAAACATGAACATTGCAAAAAGTTTCTCAGGATTCATTATTAAGCTAAATCTAAAAATGATTAAGAAATTTTAAAAAAGAGCAAGTCTTCAATTATTTGGCAAAGTAGAAAGCACATCAAAATTTATCCCAACGGAAAAATAATAATAAAAAAAATAATATCGCCGAGTATACATTCCTAAATGGCGACATAATGTCAGGTCGTACATTGAGTACACTCCCAAGTACATCACTGAGTACGTTGTAATTTTGGTTTATTACAATTATGATTATAATTACCAATTAATTCACATTCGCTTATTATCGTTAATTATAGTTTCATTAAAGTACATTAATTACATTATATTAAATTATTATCGTTAATTACAGTTTCATTAAAGTATATTAATTACATTATATTAAATTATTATCGTTAATTACAGTTTCGTTAAAGTACATCAATTACATTATATTAAAATATTACAGTTAATTACAATTAAACAGTTAACTATAGTTTTTTTAGTGTTTCATATTTATAGACAATTAGAATGTTAGGAGTATAACATAAAGTACATGGGCACATACGGTATATATATATATATATATATATATATAACATAACACATAATAATGTTTTATAAATTAGAAGCAAGCGAGAGGATATTTTTATCTCAGAAGCGCTCGCTTTTGCTGCTGTCAGCGGAATTCGAACACTCGTATAAGCATTTATGAATATCTTTCGGGAAGTGAAATAATTAAAAGAAAAAGTAAAAAGAATACATGTCGACGTATTTACATGTACGTAACTATGTACGTAATCATGATCATCAGGGACATGTACGAATGCACAAAGTATTGTATGATACACATATTGGTAGTCACACAACAGGGTGACAATGGTAGACAATAGGTAGCTGAATGAATAAGTGATAAAATTAAAAAAAGATAAAGTTCAAGAAAGGGCATGGATGTATGAATGAACAACATATAAATAATGACGTATAGAGTGTACAATTTTTATTATTATGTTAAGGAATTTCCATACATTGTATACTAGAGATATGATGAAGGGAAATTAATGACGGGAAAATGTGAAGGGAATTAAGCTACTTTATGACGTTATAGTTATTCAAATTATGCCATACATCGATTCATAATTAATACGCCATAGTTATTTAATTCGTACGTACAGTACAAGTCATTATTGGGAGAAATTAGAAGAAATGAATTAGAGACAAAGAGTGAGTGAAACTATTAATTAAATATACGGCAAATATTAAGGAATTGGGTACATTTGAGGAATAATTAAGTAAATGAATAAAGAAGTACAAACAAGGGTTCAAATCATACCACATGCAATGTGCATACATAATCTAATAAAATTTAGGGATGAGGGTTAGATGCAAGACAACAATAATTAATTATCATAAATTCTGTAATAAATGGAACATGGAGATATGCGTAATATTGTGATGGAAATGTTAAACGATCTAAACCGTCAATTGTCTTGTTTGTACTTTAAGGGAATGAAATTAAGGGACATTCGTTTCTCACAACGAACCTTCAATGACACAAACATGGATTCGACTTAACCATAGAAATGGTAGGTCGCACTGTTGTGAAACTGCAAAAATAGAAAGCAACAAATAAAATTTTTATCCAAACTCGCGTTAGGCGATTTTGGTTCTTATGTAAAACTGAATATTGATTATACCATATGTCCCATAAAAAAGTACACCCAACTTTAGATTGTACTAACGCCTCCAAAAATTGAGATATTTTGGATCTGTTTGATTTAATATAGCAAATTATTCTTCGTTAACGTTCAAATTTATTCATGTTTAAACGATTTAGTGTTTAAGCATCTGCTTTTAACTGAAGGGTACAACAAAATGGATTGCGCAAAATTGGTCAATGAAAAAATAATGTGTGTGCTATCGATGTAATGAAAAGACAAATACATAATAATAGATACTTTAACATAATTTTAATAAGATACAGAGCAGATTTTTCTTTATTCCTTATTGCAAAAGTTATGCTTAGTTTCGTTTTCTTTCAACATGACCGCCATTCCTATCGATACAAATCTGGAGTCGAGCTCTCATCTTCCCCATCACTCTTTTGATAAGATCTGGATTGTCTTTTAACAAGTTGATTTCAGCTATGATGCGAGTCCTCAAATCATCTAAATTGATAGGGTGTGATGGAAATACTCTATTTTTCAAATGACCCCATAAAAAGTAATCACACGGGGTCAAGTCAGGGCTTCTGGGAGGCCATTCAATGTCATGGCCTGTAGCAATTACTCTTTGGTGGAAGACTTCCTGCAAGCGTTCCTTCACAATAACTCTCCTGTGAGCAGGAGCTCCGTCTTGCACCCACCAAATACGATTAAATCGGTTTCCATACGTAATACGTATTTGTGGAAGGATTTTTCGGTCTATCATTTCTAGGTAAGCTTCACCATTTAGATTATCATCGTAAAAGACCGGGCCAATTACCGCTCCATTACCGCACAGTCCTACCCAGAGAGACAGTTTTTGTCTAGAGTTATTCTTTTCGTAGATATGATTGTCAGGTGGATGATTTTTTGGTGCATACTGACGGCAGATTTGTCTGTTCACTAGACCATTCATAAAAAAGGCCGCCTCATCTCCAACCACTAATTGTTCCGTGAATCTTTCTGGTTTTTCAAGAAACCACTGGGCAAATCTTAAGCGGCGAGGTAGATCTCCTTCAATGAGTTGATGTCGAATTTCCATTCTGTATGGGTACAAATTCAAATCCTCACGAACTATTCGATGAAATGACTTGTGTGAGAGTTCTGTACCATTTCGCCTGGTGGACACTTTTGGATGTCTCTCTAATAAATGCCGAACATGCTGAATGTTCTCGTCTGTTCTTGCCGTCTTCGGATGGCCTGAACGTCCTTTGTTCAAATTGAGGACCGTTCCTTCTTCTTTGTATTTCCGAACATTCTTCAAAATTGTATGTTTAGTTGAAGAAGCTCTATCGGGAAATTGCAGTTCGAAGGTATTCTGAACTTGTTTTAAGCTTTTAGTTTGCAGATAAGTTGTGACCATGAGAACGTGCTGCCTTCGTGTAAACTGCATGATAAGGGTTTCAAAGTTATTTATAAATTTAGTAATTCAGATTCTTCATTTATATGTATGACTCGTATCTTAGATACAAAAGTTCGAATTATTTAAAAAAAATATTTGCAATATCCTTCGACGTAAAAAGTAGCACATTGGTTAAAGCAAGAGGAGCTATCTGGCTGGGAGAAATGATCATTCCGCGCAACCCATTTTGCTGTACCCTTCAGTTAAAAGCAGATGCTTAAACACTAAATCGTTTAAACATGAATAAATTTGAACGTTAACAAAGAATAATTTGCTATATTAAATCAAACAAACAGATCCAAAATATCTCAATTTTTGGAGGAGTTAGTACAATCTAAAGTTGGGTGTAATTTTTTGTGGGACATATGGTATAGGAATTATTCATTGTTCATTTTCACACACACACACACACAAACACACACACACACACATATATATATATATATATATATATATATATATATATATATATATATATATATACAGGGCCGCTGCTACTAAGGGGCCCTAGACAGGCTCCCAGGTCAAAGCTCAGTGGGCAAGAATAGGAATATAGCTGAAGTTATTATTAATATTATTGTTATTATTATTATTATCCTTATTATTATTATTATTATTATTATTATTATTATTGTCGTATTAATTGAAGTTTTTGTATGAGAAAAAATAATGCGATAAACCGGAGACAAACGAAACGTTTTGGTCGTTATGTGTAAATAACTATTGTGAGATCTTATTTCTATATTATTTAACTTTATTCTTACTATATACTTATACTTTCCTAAATGCTTAATTTTTCTAGTATTGTAAAACATTATTATTATTATTATTATTATTATCATTATTATCATCATTATTATTATTTAGCAGATTAGTTGTAGTTAACTAGATGTGACTTCGTGCATCTTGGAAAATGAAACGACATTATCCATCAGGAGCTGAAAAACGGAAAAAGAAGAAAATAGAGGAGGATAAGCTTTCCAGTAGCACAGGTGAGATGTGCCACTTGTATATTCTTATGATTACAGTTCAGACAACGAGGCTAGGTAGATCATCAAGCTAGGCAAGTGCTCAGGAATCGTGTAGAGTAAGCTAGTCTCTGTAATATTTATAATATTTCGAAATGTGAAATTTCATGGATCACATCACCTCAAATTCTGTTCACACAGATCAATTATTATCAAACAAGATAAGAAAGAGTATTTTAGCAAAATCTAACAGAATATGTAATGTTATGTTCTTCTCAGGAGCACTACTGAAATATTTGGAAAAGCCATCCTCAGCAAAGCCTGATGAGCATCATGAGCCAACAGCAGGACCATCCTCTATGCAACTTCAAACACCAGTAGAAGTAGAGCCTGATGAACCAACAAGTGGCCCATCTTCTGTTCAGCTTCAAACACCACACACAGGCATTTCTACTGAGCAACAAGAACCAAGATCTGCTCCACCGCTTGATCCGTATGACTGGCCAGTTGTCCTGTCAGATGCCTTGAAGACAGATCTGGTGTCTTGAGGACCATTTCAAATCAGTCCAGATTTCACATTCCCTAAAAGAGAGGACGGTACAAGCTTTCATCACCATTACATGTACAGAACATTAATTAATGGGGAAAAAATAAAGCGAAGCTAGCTGATGTACTCTAGAAGGAATGATGCTCTTTATTGCTTCTGCTGCAAGGTGTTTTCAAGGAAGTCGTACAAACTAATTATGGATGGACTTTCAGACTGGATAAACGTTGGTTCGCTTCTGAAAGGCCATGAAAATAATTCAGAACATGCAGATAATATGGCAACATGGAAGGATCTGGAACTGCAGCTAAAAACTGGGAGGACCATTGACAAAACTGAAATGTCATTAATGGAGGTAGAGCGAAGACGCTGACGAGATGTTCTCACACGTCTTGTAAGTATAATCCAATCACTGGCAGAGAGAAACCTTGCTTTCAGGGGGTCTTCCTCTACATTGTACAATCGAGACAATGGCAAGTTCTTGAAGATGGTTGAGCTGCTTGCCAAATTTGGTCCAGTGATGAAACAACACATCAGCAGAGTCGAAAGTGGCCAATATAGTCATTCAAGTTACCTAGGAAACATCATTCAAAATGAGCTCATTGGGTCCATTAGTGGGAAGATCTTGGATGCCATTGTTGCAGAAATAAAACGAGCTAAATATTACTCACTCATTTTAGACTGCACTCCAGACATAAGCCACCAAGAACAGATGTCGATTATTATTAGAACTGTTAAAATGGGTGAAGTACCAGAAATAAAAGAATACTTCTTGGGCTTTCTTGTGGCTTCAGAAAGTACAGGCCTGGGTTTATCAGTTCTGATTCTGAAGAGACTAGATGAACTGAATATTCACTTTGATGACTGCAGAGGACAGTCATATAACAACGGAGCGAACATGAAAGGCAAGAACAAAGGTGTTCAGGCAAGGTTATTAGAGAAGAACTGTCGTGCACTCTATGTTCCATGTGGGGCTCACACTCTGAATCTTGTAGTGGCTGATGCAGCTAAAGCTTCCACAGATGCCATCAGCTTTTTTGGCAACGTACAAAAATTGTACAACCTTTTCGCAGCAGCTACACAGAGATGGACAATCCTAAAGAAGCACGTGAACATAACACTCAAGTCTTGGAGTGAAACCAGGTGGGAGAGCCGGCTTAAGAGCATTGAGGCTGTGCGATACCAGAGCCACAACATCAGAGAGGCCCTGTTGGAAGTCAGAAACAATGCCGCAGATGCCATAGCCAGGACTGAAGCACAAGCACTTGCAGAGGAAGTAGGGTCTTATCGCTTTCAGATTTGCACAGTAGTATGGTATGACATTCTTCATGCAGTTAACCATGTGAGCAAACTTCTGCAGTCTCCTACATTGCAGTTTGATGTGGCAGTCAACCTCCTCACAAACACAAAAGACTCACTCACCAGCTACAGAAACACAGGTTTTGTTGCAGCACAAGTCGTAGCTAGGGACATATGTGAGGAAATGAATGTGGAGGCTGTGCTGAAGGAGAAGAGGCTCAGATCCACAAAAAAGCACTTTGCTTACGAAGCTCCTGACGAACCATTTACAGAAGCCTTAAAAAGGCTGGAAGTCAAATTTTTCAATGTGGTGGTGGATTGTGCCATCGGGTCAATAAATGAGAGATTCAAAACATTAGATGATGTGAGGGACATATTTGGGGGTTCTCCTAAACTTCACCACAATGAACAAGGAAGACTTGTCCTGAAAGTGTGAAAAGCTCTCTAAGATACTGAGCTCTGGAGCTGACTCTGACATTGATGGAAGAGAACTGGCAGACCCGGATCTAGGGGTGGGCTATGTGGACTGCAGCCACGGGCCCCGCATTTGAGGGGGGCCTCCAAATTTGGAGAAGTTTTCCCCAATGTCTTAAATGCATACAGAATGTACTTGTCATTGATGGTGACCAATTGTACCGGCGGACGGAGTTTTTCTAAGTTAAAGCTACTGAAATGTTGCACACGTTCAACAATGAAGCAAAAGCGATTACAGTCACTGGCAATTCTCTGTGTTGAACATGCTCTGGCCAAAGAAGTCGATTTTCGAAATATTATTAATGAATTTGCACAAAAAAAGGCTCGTCGGTTCAATCGGTTGCCAGCTCATAATCAGTAGGTAGGTGTGTATAAAATTATTAATTCAGGAAAATATAATATGTAAAATAAAGTAAAATATTTGTAAAGTAATATGTTTGTTCTGAAAACTAAATAAATAAAGTAAAGTAATATGTTTGTTCTGAAAACCTTTAATTTTCCTCGTAAACAAAGCTTATAATCCTTATATAATAAAAATTGTAGCCAAGGGGGCCCCAAAAAAAAAATTAGCCACGGGCCCCCATTCTTCTAGATCCGGGCCTGGAACTGGCCCTCGAAATTAAGAACTTGCCGACTTTACCTTTACACAACATGACTGCATTGGAGCTTCTCTCCTTCATTCATCAGAAGCAACTGGAGGAACTATACCCCAATCTCTGGGTTGCACTAAGAATTGCCTGCACTCTACTTGTGACAGTTGCGTCAGCCGAGAGGAGCTTCTCTAAGATGAAGCTAATCAAGAACTACCTCAGATCATCAATGGGGCAGGATCGCCTCAGTGGCCTTGGCATCATAAGCATCAACCAGGACGTTGGCAGGGAGATTTCATATGATGATGTTATTAATGATTTCTCTCAGAAAAAATCTAGGAGGCAAAAATTTTGAAGATACAAACTGTTCTGTATAACTGTTAGCTATTCCACGATTGTATCGTAGAGTTAGTAATTGTTTGGTAGTTGATAATTGCATTATTTTTTTATACATAGTTCTGTATCATTTATTGTAAATAATGTATAAGCTAATTTTCAGGAATTTCATGAAGAGTATTTTTTCTGTTTGTCTTCTGAACGTACATATTTGTTGTTTTGAACATAAATGTTTCATTAAAATTGTTTCCTAATTGTTTTTTATTAACAAAGCCATTTTTTGTATGTGTGTGCTGAGGTGATGTAGTAAGGCGTGAGTTGGTGGATGGAGGGGTGGGGCCTGAAATGGGTATACTGCTTAGGGCCCCCTAATGGCTAGAAACGGCCCTGTATATATACCCGCAATGTCCCGAGCTTCCCGGAGGTAACAAGACGTGCTCAATACAGTCTAATGCAAAGAATTAAAAAATCAACCAACCCGATTAATTATCCAAGCTATCCATGAGTCCTACCGTTTGTCTTTTAAGCTATGGAATTCATAGTACAAAAACGTTTTTCTGTAGCTCCACTTAACTTCGACATTACTGTATTATTTCTAATCAATTGTGTATATATTTCTCTCCTTAGTATGTGAACTCTCATTGTATTAATAATATTTGGCATATGGACTATAGTCTGCCAATAAACCTTTTCATTTTCATGTTCATGAATAATCACATCACAGTGATTATTCAGTGTGGGGTATAATCAAAGATCAAGTCAATGGCCAGAAACCTTGGAACTTCAATCACACGATGACTTTGATACGCCAAGAGTTCGAGACGTTGAATAATAACAAAGAAATGTGCTGCCCTATTTGTTGTTCAGTGGTTCAAAGATGCAACGTATGTATTGAACATGATGGAGGACACTGAATAATTTCTGTAGTAAATGATAAATATTATTCTTCACAAGGTGATTCCATTATTCTCGGTAAACCGACTTATGCCGCACCCTGTATATATATATATATATATATATATATATATAATATATATATATATATATATATATAAAACTTGGTTGACTGGTTTGTTCTTAGAGAAACGTAGCTTAGCGAGGAATAGGAGGACGAAAAGATGGTACATGTTTATTTACAGACGTTTCGGAAAAGTTCAATTTCCATCATCAGCGGTGATGATGGAAACGGATTCTTTAGCCATGGGATCCCCCTTAAGTGCCACTTTAGCTAACATCTTCCTCAGCCATCACGAAAATAACTGGCTACTCCATTGCCCCACTCATTATAAACCACACCTATATAAAAGATACGTTGATGACACCTTTCTCCTTTCCCACAATGCTAACCACGCCCCCCCCTTTTTCTTAACTACCTTAATTCCCAACATAAAAACATTAAGTTCACCAAAGAAGACGAATCCAATAACACCCTACCCATCCTAGATATTACAATAACTAAACAAAACAAATTCAGCACTTCCATATATCGAAAACCTACGTACACAGGCCTAGGTACTAATTTCCTAAGCCACACCCCTTTGCTATATGAAATAAACAGTATTAAAATTTTAATCCACCGCGCCTATCATCTATGCTCTTCGTACTTATCCTTCTACCATGAAGTAGAATTCATTCATAATTTCAGCATTAATAACTCCTTCCCAAAACATCTTCTACAATCTTTAACCAGAAACTTTCTTAATAATATTTATCAACCCCCCCCCTTTAAAGTTCCCACTGTTAAAAAAGACGTACAATATTTTTCATTTCCATATTATGACCACATCAGCCACAAAATACTTTCAGAACTCCGCCTCCTATTCATCCCGCTTTACCCCCAAATTAAATTTCATTTTGTCTTCACCAATAACAATAGTATCAAATCTTACCTTAACCATAAAGAAAAAACACCCTAGCCACTTGCTTCGTCCACTATCTACACTTTTAATTGTGTTCGCTGCAAAGCGAACTATATTGGCAGAACCATCCGGCAATACCAAACAAGAGTGGAAGAGCATCGTGATATTTTTACCAGAACTTCGCAGCCCTTGAACAAACCTCCAAATCAGCAATAAGGGATCATTGCCACCTTCACAACCACCCGTTACTTCCTTCCAATTTCAAAATCATTAATTCTGCCAACCAACTAATCGACCTCCGCATACTTGAGTCCCTTTATATACTCAGTATTCAGCCAACCCTCAACGATTACAGTTCCGCTTTCAAGCTAAACATCGCCAAATAAACTCTCATATTGAAAAGAAATCCACCATCACTCCGCCTGGCTCCATCTTTCTAATATGGATTTTTTCAACAAGCAACCATCCCCAATCTTCTGTACAATTAGTCTTTCACTACGTTAGCAACCTGGTAAGAACCCCCTTAATTCTGATTCACCTTTTAACCGTTTTATATTTTTTACTTAGTGCCCACACTCTTGTACTTTATATTATTTCATTTTTAATCTTTTAATTTTAATTTAATATATATTGTAACCATTGTCGCACGTTCATTTTAATATATTGTTTGTTTTTGTTTATTATACTTATTTATTTCTATTTGATTTTAAACTTTTTAGCACTGATGATGGAAATTGGACTTTTCCGAAACGTCTGTAAATGAACATGTACCATCTTTTCGTTCTCCTATTCCTCGCATATATATATATATATATATATATATATATATATATATATATATATACAGGGTATCCCATAAGTCTGGAACCATAGGGTAAAATAAGTAATTCATGTTTTTCCGTTTATGCAAGTGCCCATGATGTCTTTGAATGTGAGGTGAATGGTGAGGTGAACCGACAGAATACCCGCTACTGGTCGCAAGACAACCCTCACTAGTTTACTGCTTCAAAGGAACAAGGTGTCGCTCTTGTGATGGTATGGTGTGGCATTTGGAAAGACCGTATCATAGGCCCCTTCTTTTTTGATGACACTGTCACAGGAAACGCCTACTTGCGTATGCTCAACGAGGAAGCATTCCCCAGTGTCTTGAACACAGATGGGGATTTCCCAACATGGTTCTAGCAGGATGGTGCTCCTGCCCATTACAGCATCCGGGTAAGAGAGTGGCTGCACCGACAATTCCATGGTCATTGGATAGGACGTCGAGGGCCTGTGGAGTGGCCGGCGAGGAGCCCCGATCTCACCCCGTTGGATTTTTATCTCAGAGTGTTGCACATTTGCGGGAGCGCATCATCGACGCATGTAACACCATCACTCCTGATACCATTCGCCGTGTGTTTGCTGACTTGATATCTCGTCTGCATTCGTGTATCAATAATAATGGTAGACACATTGAACACGTTCTGTGAATAAAAGCCGTTTTTATCATTTTGCCCTATGGTTCCAGACTTATGGGACACCCTGTGTGTGTATTTTATATATATATATATATATATATATATATATATATATATATATATATATATATATATATATATGATAAACACAGACCGTGCATGGAACAAGGAACTCTTCTGGGAAAATTAAATCCACTATAGTCCGAATAAGTAATGGTAAATGACATACCGTACACTATATTTTTTTTTTAATGATGTTAGCCTGAAGTGGGCAACGGGTCACTCGCAAAAAGGCCCCAAAAATATAGCTTCCCGTGTGTGTGTGTGTGTGTGTGTGTGTGTGTGTGTGTGTATATATATATATATATGGGATGATTTTTACAATTAAACACGTGAAATGAATGAATGATGCAAATCCACAAGGAAAAATAAAAATGATTCGAAGGCCTTTCGTGTATTCAGAAGTACACCATTCCCTGACTAGGTATACCTTTGAATACACGAAAGACCTTGGAATCATTTTTTTTTTCCTTGTGGATTTGCATCATATATCGCAATTTTCCACAGTATCCCTCTAGTACAGACGGTATACAGAATAAACAAATCCATTTGTTTGTATTAAAAATCTTAATTAAATATGTAATTAAATATAAATAGAGTTGTTTTAGTGTAGTAAGTAATATATTGAAAAATATATAAAATTAAAAGTTAAAATTACAAAAACATTGATAACAGCTAACAAACATTTTTAAATTGTCTTAATTTCATTTTTTAGGAAAAAAATCAATCAATGCACTTAGCAATCATTACAAAAATATAATCTTTAATAAAATAAACAGGATAAAAGCTCTCTCGAAAACTTGCTTACCAATTTAGACGTATCGAAAGAAATTAATCTTTATGTAATAGACAAAATTTGTATGAGTTAATAATAAGAATCATTCGGGAGGACTAGAAACTGGCACAGCGTTCAGGCCAACTAAGGCGGACCATTACACTAACTCCCGTATTATTATTACTGTTGTTATTACCAGCAACATCGTGGATTCGAACCCCTGATCTCATTATCTCTACTTCGCTTATAGGAAAACGACGTTATACAATGAGCTACAGACGCTGTCTACTTAAACGGATTAAACAATACACAAAACAGAAATTTTAATTGTAAAATATTTATACAATATTTAAAAGTTAAAATCCCTAAATTACTCCATAATCCATGTTTACCCTTTCGAGATGAACGTGGATTCTGAATAATACAAACTCAAACAATAAAATGTTAAAAAAAAGTCTTTGAAATATCATGAGAAGAAGAATTAAATTTGCTTAAAAATAAACTAAATTCCTTAACAAAACTGGAGTGGCATTTACATATATACTATACTATAATATGTTACAGGGAATCTGTGTAACTAGGGATTTCATGAACTCTCTAAGTGTTCAGGGATTTCATGTAAGGTTAAGTCATGATATTTTCGTTAAATCTACGAGAAAATTATTGAATGCCCAGTTAAGTTATTTGAATGCCCGGTTAGGTCAACTGTACGCCCTTGACGATTGGTTAGATTATGTCGTGATATTTTCGTTAAAACTAACGAAAATATGTCGACTTAACCTCACATGAAAGTTTGGAATTTGAACTATAATTACCAGATACACTTCATACAAAGTGTCATTTACGTTAAATACATACATACATACGTAGAAAGAAAAAAAATAGAATACACACACACACACACAATGAAAAATAAATAATGGAGAAATTAGCCCCTAATCTTACTCTGAACCTTATAATCCCCCAAACAACAGTGGAAAGTAGAAAAGGAAGACTGTGTCGTGTTCCCAAATTAAAGGCTAGACAGGGAACATCCTCAACCCTGATGGAAAATAGTTTTGTTGTGAGAGGATCAAGACTGTTTAACCAGCTGCCCAAGGAACTAAGAAACACGAGTGGTGTTGCGGTGGACATCTTCAAAAGAACATTAGACGCCTGGCTCAGAACAGTTCCACATGAGCCGGGCGTACATGGCTATGTGAGGTGGAGAGTACAAGAAACCAACTCTCTACTTCAACAGGCCAACTCGAAAGGAGGAGCGACAAGCTTGATCTTCGTGAAATGAGGAATCATCCCACGGAACATTTGAAAGGTTGAAAGGTGTGTATATCTCGGAAAAAGAGAAGACCTAAAGTCCATGGAATATTATACCCCAAATGGACAGGAAGTCCAGAGAAATTCCAGAGCAAAAGATTTAGGGGTTGTAATGACAGATGATGCGAAATTTGAAACACAAAATAAGATAGCAGTAAACAGAGCAAAGAGAATAACGGGTCTGATATTGAGAACTTTTAAACGAAGGGATAGGAATGTAATGATCCCCCTACTGAAAACCCTGATAATACCCAAACTGGAATACTGCTCGGTCCTAACATCCCCATATAAAAAAGAAGACATTAGACAGCTGGAGGGGATTCAAAGAAGTTTCACAGCCAAGATCAATGGGTGCAAAGAACTAAATTACTGGGAAAGGTTACGAGAATTAAACCTATATTCACTGGAAAGGAGAAGAGAGAGATACACCATTATTTACACTTGGAAAATAATGGAGAAACTAGTCCCTAATCTTACTCTGAATCCCATAACTCCCCAAACAACGGTGGAAGGTAGAAACGGTAGACTGTGTCGTATTCCCAAATTGAAGGCGAGACAGGGAACATCCTTAACCCTGAAAGAAAATAGTTTTGTAGTGAGAGGACCAAAACTATTTAATCAGCTGCCCAAAGACCTAAGAAACACGAAGGGAGTTGCAGTGGAAATCTTCAAAAGAAGACTTGACGCCTGGCTCAGAACAATCCCCGATGAGCCGGGCGTACCTGGCTATGTGAGGTGGAGAGCGCAAGAATCCAACTCACTACTACTTCACCAGGCCAACTCGAGAGGAGGGGCGACACGCTTGACCTTCGCGAAATGAGAAATCATCACGTGGAACCTTTGTAAGGTTGTAAGGTAAGGTATATATATATATATATATATATATATATATGTGTGTGTGTGTGTGTGTGTGTGTGTGTGTGTGTGTGTGTATATTCTGAAGAGACAAACTGCCGAGGAAGGGAGAAAGGTGAAAGATGAAAAGCTAAAAACACTTTTGAGAAAATTATCTTTTCGAACAACAGTTGAAGAACTCAAAGAGAGAAAGTTTATCCATTTTAACGTCTACATCGAGGTTACTCAAGCGCAAGAGTACGACCAGATGGCGGACAAACTGTGAATGAGGGTCATTCCGAGAGGCAAAGCACAGATTCGGAAGGAGTTGAATGACTTCAAGGGCATGGAAATGGAGGTTCACGAAGACTCCAGACATCTGATGAGATTCCACTACCCTTGATTGAGAAAATATAAGAACATTTCATTTGGATTACGTCAGAGATTTCAAACGAAGCTGTTCATACTTCCATACAAAAAAATTGGTTGGTACATAAACGGGTATCCTGGTAGCCTAGTTAGTGCTTAAGACGCTGGGGTACTGATCAGGAGGTCGTGAGATCAAGTGCGAGCGAGGACGCTATAATTTTTGATCCCCCTGTGGTGGATCGTGATTTGGATTCCACGTTAAGCTGTAGGTCTAAGGTGGAGCAAAGCGCTTCACCGTCGTCGGAATGAAAATTCGGGCAGAAACAAAACCAAAGTTACCAAAAGGTATATCCTAATTCAGTTTGAATTTTTTTTTCCCCTCGAACGAATGTAGAAAGTAAAATGTTCGATCAGAATTATTAACCTTCAGATTTCAATTTTGCAAAAGTATTTTTATAACCGACGAAATAATATATATATATATATATATATATATATATATATATATATATATATATATATATTACGCCCAAACATCGAAATCGCTCAGTGAGCAAAGAAAACAGCCACAACACGTTGTGGATGCACTTAAGTGACCACACACCGATGTTAGATATTTTTTCGCTTCATGGCCGTTCTCAAACAACCGCAACGCGTTGTGGACGATTTGAAACGACCACACACCGATGTCTTTCATCACACTCTATTTAAACACGACGTATATTGAAATGATATAAACACGACGTATATTTATCGACGTATTCACCGATTAAAAAGCAAAGTTAAGCAGATATGCTAGAAAAAAGTAGTCCTTTAAAAAATTATTATCAATAATTTTCCCGTAGGTTTCGATTAATTTTAAGCAACTTTAGAATGAAACGTAAATGTAAACATTAACCAACTGGTTAGGTCAACTGAGTGCCCGGTTAGGTCAACTGAGTGCCCGGTTAGGTTAACTGAATGCCAGGTTAGGTTAATTATACGCCCTTGACGATTGGTTAGGTTAAGCCGTAATATTTTCGTTAGTTTTAACGAATATATCACGACTTAACCTAACCAATCGTCAAGGGCGTACAGTTGACCTAACCGGGCATTCAATTAACCTAACCGGGCATTCAATTACCCTAACCGGGCATTCAATAATTTTCAAATCGTTCACAACGCGTTGTGGTTGTTTGAGAATGGCCATGAAGCGAAAAAATACCTAACATCGGTGTGTGGTCACTTAAGTGCATCCACAACGTGTTGTGGCTGTTTTCTTTGCTCACTGAGCGATTTCAATGTTTGGGCGTAACATACATATATATATATATATATATATATATATATATATATATATACGAAACTGACTTTTCTGAATAATGGCTTTGTTTCAGTTATGATGAAGGTCGCATAAATGCAAATCATTGAAGCGAAAGACAAATATATATATATATATATACACACAAACTCAGAATGGTTCCCTGAGAACATTATATGTTAAACACAGACCGTGCATGGAACAAGGAACTCTTCTGGGAAAATTAAATCCACTATAGTCCGAATAAGTAATGGTAAATGACAAATACCATAGTTTTTTTCCTTTTTCATGATTTTAGCCCGACGTGGGCAACGGGTCTCTCGCAAAGAGATCCCATAAATATAGCTTCCCTCACCAGCTATCTGCAAAGCAGACAGGATCCAGCTTTGGGACGTGGATCTAGGGTTTAAAGCAAGCCTAGATCCCTACACTCAGAACCTCTATATAAGTAAAAGACTCGTTGCATTCACGTCGTGTTGAATAAATCAAAGAAAAAGGGGGTAACTATTGTATTTTTAGCCAAAAAAACCAAAACTTAAACCTCAACCGGGACATTGAGCGTCCACTTTTCAAGGCACGAAACACGTCCGTTTAGTATACACAAACTCAGAATGGTTCCCTGAGAACATTATATGTTAAACACAGACCGTGCATGGAACAAGGAACTCTTCTGGGAAAATTAAATCCACTATAGTCCGAATAAGTAATGGTAAATGACAAATACCATAGTTTTTTTCCTTTTTCATGATTTTAGCCCGACGTGGGCAACGGGTCTCTCGCAAAGAGATCCCATAAATATAGCTTCCCTCACCAGCTATCTGCAAAGCAGACAGGATCCAGCTTTGGGACGTGGATCTAGGGTTTAAAGCAAGCCTAGATCCCTACACTCAGAACCTCTATATAAGTAAAAGACTCGTTGCATTCACGTCGTGTTGAATAAATCAAAGAAAAAGGGGGTAACTATTGAGTTTGTGTATACTAAACGGACGTGTTTCGTGCCTTGAAAAGTGGACGCTCAATGTCCCGGTTGAGGTTTAAGTTTTGGTTTTTTTGGCTAAAAATACAATAGTTACCCCCTTTTTCTTTGATTTATTCAACACGACGTGAATGCAACGAGTCTTTTACTTATATAGAGGTTCTGAGTGTAGGGATCTAGGCTTGCTTTAAACCCTAGATCCACGTCCCAAAGCTGGATCCTGTCTGCTTTGCAGATAGCTGGTGAGGGAAGCTATATTTATGGGATCTCTTTGCGAGAGACCCGTTGCCCACGTCGAGCTAAAATCATGAAAAAGGAAAAAAACTATGGTATTTGTCATTTACCATTACTTATTCGGACTATAGTGGATTTAATTTTCCCAGAAGAGTTCCTTGTTCCATGCACGGTCTGTGTTTAACATATAATGTTCTCAGGGAACCATTCTGAGTTTGTGTATACTAAACGGACGTGTTTCGTGCCTTGAAAAGTGGACGCTCAATGTCCCGGTTGAGGTTTAAGTTTTGTTTTTTTTGGCTAAAAATACAATAGTTACCCCCTTTTTCTTTGATTTATTCAACACGACGTGAATGCAACGAGTCTTTTACTTATATAGAGGTTCTGAGTGTAGGGATCTAGGCTTGCTTTAAACCCTAGATCCACGTCCCAAAGCTGGATCTGTCTGCTTTGCAGATAGCTGGTGAGGGAAGCTATATTTATGGGATCTCTTTGCGAGAGACCCGTTGCCCACGTCGGGCTAAAATCATGAAAAAGGAAAAAAACTATGGTATTTGTCATTTACCATTACTTATTCGGACTATAGTGGATTTAATTTTCCCAGAAGAGTTCCTTGTTCCATGCACGGTCTGTGTTTAACATATAAAGTTCTCAGGGAACCATTCTGAGTTTGTGTATACTAAACGGACGTGTTTCGTGCCTTGAAAAGTGGACGCTCAATGTCCCGGTTGAGGTTTAAGTTTTGTTTTTTTTGGCTAAAAATACAATAGTTACCCCCTTTTTCTTTGATTTATTCAACACGACGTGAATGCAACGAGTCTTTTACTTATATAGAGGTTCTGAGTGTAGGGATCTAGGCTTGCTTTAAACCCTAGATCCACGTCCCAAAGCTGGATCCTGTCTGCTTTGCAGATAGCTGGTGAGGGAAGCTATATTTATGGGATCTCTTTGCGAGAGACCCGTTGCCCACGTCGGGCTAAAATCATGAAAAAGGAAAAAAACTATGGTATTTGTCATTTACCATTACTTATTCGGACTATAGTGGATTTAATTTTCCCAGAAGAGTTCCTTGTTCCATGCACGGTCTGTGTTTAACATATATATATATATATATACAGTATATATATATATGAAAAGAAGGACCAACACAACAGCAAACATTTCCGTTTATTTTTTATACGTCAGACGTTTCGACAAATCTTTTGTCATCATCAGTGAATTATAAGTCTTAAAACCTTAAAACAAAAATGAGAATAATGAAAATTACATCAATACACAATTAAAATCATTAAAATTACATCACTACAAAAAATTAAAATCATTAAAATTAAATTAAAATTACCTCAACTGGTAAATACACAATGTTTACATCAACCTCCATACTTGGCAGAAACAGAAAACTGTGTGGTCAGTAAATTAGAAGGTATGATATATATATGAAAATCGGTTGGTTAGTTAAAAGAGCTGTAATTTGTAAGATGAGCTATTATTGTTAATGGAAGATTTGTTTCTATAGATGTACAAAGATTCTAAAATTCGGAGTTCTGTAAGGTTACTGGATCTGGTTAGAATTTCGAACTGAGTTTTGTGAAGGGGATGGTTGTTTTCATTACTATGGTTTCTAATTGCGGATTGTGGTGGGCTACTGAGGGGACGGTTAGTACGGACTGATAAGCCCAAATGTTGAGAAAGGCGTACCTCCAGTTGGAGTTGAGTACTGCCAATATACGCAGCCTTACAGCTGTCGCACGTGTATTTGTAAACAACATTAGGGCATAGTTTTGGGGAATTTGTCTTTGAACTTTAACAAATTTGATAATTTAAGTGGGTTGACGAGGGCGAATCTAAAATTTATTTGGGGATAACTAGACTTGAGCAGTTTGGACACTTCACCTCAAATACGCAATGATAAATAACCATATAAAGGTAATTTGGTGCTCCTTTAGTATGCGGTCTACAAATTCTGCCGCGCTCTACTTTTTTCAAAGTGCAGTCTACAGGTTTTTTTTCGTTAAATTTGTGCCTGCTCACGCATTCTGCCGCTCTTTTTTTTTCGCTAAATGACTCACTCACATGACTTAGACCCTATTTGACCTTGAACTGTCCGTCCTTCGAAGATGTCAATATTTGGCATACCTACTCTTTCATGTTTATTTATTTATTTTTTATTTTATATAGTTTATACTTCTTATATCTACATATTTGAAGGAGAAGAAATGATTTTGTCAACTTCCAAAGTTTAAGTCTGAAACTCTTTCGAAATCTACTTAATACATTATATGAGGCACTCCGTGCGACAGTGACGAGCCCGCCACGGTCCCAAAAATCCGTTTTTGTGGTACCAGAAAGGTCCATCCATTGTCTATCATAATACATGGTCCTCATTTGGCGGGCTCGTCTTTATCGCCTGGTAATTTTCCATTCGTTTAGAGCGGGTGGTAGACCATGTGCGCGACTTTAAAACTTAAAAGCATTTTCTCGAAACTTAAATTTGGCGCGCTCGTCACTGTCGCACGGAGTGCCTCATATAATGATCCCAAAGGCGCAGTTCAAAAATTACGTAACGCTATTTTTGCTAAAACCTGACACACCCACCCCACTGTTACGTTCCGTAACGTGTGGGGTGTGGGTGGGGTAAGTGTTACATAACATCTTAAGGGGTGTCTGGTCTAGCATTACAGAACAACGCTCCCGGGGGATCTGGGGTGTCAAGTTTTAGCAAAAATAGCGTTACGTAATTTTTGAATGGCCCCAAAAAGACAATTTCTTCTGCATGAACAAGGCTAAATCACTGACTAAGTTTTAAAGTGGATTATAAGGTTGTATTATTCTTTTACGCACTGTAAAAAAAATCATGCGTTAACTTCATAGCGAAAATAAGCCATTTTTTTTTGTTCTAAAGATGTATAGATATGTACTGAAAAATAGTTACGTTCCGAAAATACAATACGGTGCGTGACTAAATTTAGTGAGCATATTGTTGAGATCGTAGAAATATTTGTTATTACGAACTGATGTTATTGGAATAGATTAATTAACATTACAATTTTTCATTGCTATTTATATCTAACTTTTCTTCACATTTGATGAATATCTACAGGCATTCCCATTAACGCCCACTTTCCTCATATGAGGACAGTTAAAAACTTAAATTGTTGGTTTATAATGCTCAATATCATTTTTGTTGTAATGTATGTCAATAAAAGAGGTATTTTTGCCTTAGGTTACCCATTAAAAATCTTTAAAAAAATTTATTGGCAGGATACATAAAATGATTATGTATCATTCTACAGTGTATATATATAATTTTTGTTAAATATCTATTTCAATAATTTGGGCGTTAATGGGTTAATGATGGAAGCCTTTGTAATTCGAGATTCGTTTGCGCTGCTGTTTTGTCCGTTGCAGATGTGTCAAGGTATGAACTCCATCTTTGTTTGAAGCGAAATAAACAATAATTGGGATTTCTGTTTCAACTATCTACTCTTCACTGTACAGGGTGTTTCAAAAGCCCCGAATCATAGGAATATTTATTTCCCAATTATATATATATATATATATATATATATATGTGTGTGTGTGTGTGTGTGTGTGTGTAGATATTAAAAATACTTCCTGAGTCCAGACTTTTGAAACTGTATATCAAACGGTAGTTTCTTTGTTCGAAATCCTTAAAATATATATATACAATATACAAAATATAATATACAACTAAAATTATATTCATTTATTAATTAAATTTTCAATGATTACAACCTTTATTAATAAAATATAACAGTTACTGATAAGGAAATAGACAAATTTATAATCGTGACGCAGTTTTATTTTATTTGTAAATATTTTACAAAAAGTTTAAAGGCATAAAAATAAACTAAGGATTTATTTCATAAATAACGTTGTAAGTTATAAATTAATAATTTTAAAAAATTTGCTTTTTCGAAATGAGTTTAATTAATTCACTTAAATTATTATTCATTAATTTCATTCAAGTAAATAAGAAATGTAGTCGTACAAATGCGAGTCTAAATCTCACTGAACAAAGTTTCATTGACTTAAATCTTTTTTGGATCACCTGAAGTTAGTAGTATGCCCGCAATTGGGGAGACAGAAATGGATCAATTTTAAAATTTCCCCCCTCACCGTTCTTCATGACGGTCCCTCCTTTATAAGGTGTCTTGCATGGTTTTCAAAAAAAAAATTAAAAATTAAATTTAAAAAAAATTAAATTTTAAAAAATTAAATTTTAAAACAACGGATTCGTCTCCACCTTCCTTCAAAAAAGAAAAAAAAAATTAAGAAAGGATTCATCCTCGCCTTCCTCCTTGAAAAAAAAGGTTCATCATAACCTTTCACGAGAAAAAATCCTCCTGACCTGTAGGGTTCTTTCATGGTCTTTCATGAGACAAACAAAAACAGACAAAAACAAACAAACAAAAAGAGACAAATGTTCGAGTACTTTTTACACAGCGTTCCGACGTATTCGCGGTCCCCGTTAGTTTCATCTGCATGGGGTACAAACATTCTGACAATAACAATAAAAACTTGAAATAAATATCTGAAAAAAGGTTTAATAGGCCAAACGAGAATATCTACCGACCTCAAACCATATTATTGCATCCTTAATACCACATTACCTACTCATTTGCAATTCCATTTTCACATGTTAACAAATTGCAAACATCACAAATTAGAAACTCAGACTAAACATGTTTTAAATCAAAAACAATTTCTTTGATTAATATTTGTATTATATAAGTTAAATAAAAAAAAATTAAATAAATTAAAATAAAACATTTTATTTTCAATTATAGGGGTAACTTTTGCTTTTCCTGATTAAAATGTTTATTCTACACTAATATGAAATGAAGCGAAGTGAAATGAATTGAAAAAGCTTATTACCAGACTATAGTTCATATGATAAAAACTATTAAGATACATTATGTTGTTTAACTAACATAAATATTATTATTTACCCTCACTAACCATCTTCTTAAATAATATTATTTGTTTATCATATATATATATATATATACATATATTTATATATATATATTTCACAATTAAGCACGTAAAGCGAATGAATGATGCACACACATATATATATATATATATATATATATATATATATATATATAATATATATATATATATCAGACTTTTAAAAAGATTAGGATGAACATGCAGATACATACAATTTATATTTCATAAATTCAATCATGGATGCGTCTTCATTCATTGTCATATAGCTCAAGCCAGTTAAAATGTATGTATTTTATGCCGTATACCTGTAAGAGAACCATTCATCTCACAAGCTACATCAAACTGTGTGAGGAGGCCTTAAAACTAAAAGCAAATATGTTATCCTCATCTAAACATCCGCTTAAACATTATTACTAATATTGATTCATTGTTATTATTATATATATGTACACAGGTTACGAGTATCTAAATTAAGCACACTGATATCAATTCCTTTCACAATAAAAGCCTTTAGATATAGATGGATAGAATAACCTTTATTAATAATAATAAAATAAATAATTTTTTTCAATTTACAATGACATGAATAATTGTGAAGTTCGACTGTTTATTTTATTTAATTTGGCCCTTAAGCTTTAGGCTTTACTGGGCTCTTATTAAAAATAAGCAATTATAAATTTATAATAATGAATAAATAAGTAAATAAGTATTATTAATAGTTAAAACATGTATTACAATAATAATATACAATATTAAACAATATTAATGGACATTAATCCTAGATTTTTGTTAGTATGCCATTATTAATCGGGATTTCAACTTGGTTTTAAACAAATTTACATTCACAATATTTTTTATATCGGCATGCAAGTCATTCCATAGTTTCAATCCAATGAAAATGGGTAGTTTTTGAGATGAATACAATCTAAATTGAGGTATAACAAGCTTTGATATATTTCTGGTCTGACACGAGTGGATTTCTTGATGAGTTACAAAATATCTATTTATCCATTGCAAATTAATGATTTTGTTCTTACACTTGTAAATAAAAATAAAATGTGCCAGTTTGATTATATCGTTGAGCTTTAGTAGGTTTAGCTCTTTAAATAATGCACTAGAGTGATCAAGGAAATCAGCATCAGATAATAACCTTATTGCTCGTTTTTGGATGACAAAGATACTGTACCATTTAAGGCGTTGTTAGCAAAGTTTCCCCAAACAAGAGAGCAGTATGTTATATAAGGAAGAACAAGAGTATGATAAAGAGTCAATAAAACTTGTTTAGGGACTACATTTCTAAGTTTAAACATTATAGCAACGCTCCTTGAAATCTTTCTCGCGATATAATTTACATGATCACTCCATTGCAAATTCTTATCTAGCATTGCACCAAGAAATTTTGTTACAGTACACGCCTTTATGGCAACTTCATTAACATTACGTTCATCAAGATATACATTTCTTTTATTAGTAAAAATCATGAAATTTGTTTTACTAGTATTTAGGAAGAGTTTATTGGTGGTCAACCATTTCATTACACTGATGAATTCCGAATGAAATATATTCTTAGCTGTATTAACCTCTTTGTAAGAAAAGGAGACATTTGTATCTGCAAACATTATGAAGTTTAGTAAATTAGGTGAACGTGGAAGGTCATTTATATATAATAAAAATAACAGTGGACCAGAACTGAGGCCTGTGGCACACCATGTTTTGTTGTGCGCAACTCTTTTACTTAGGTGTGCGCACCTTTCTTTCTTTTGCAACTTCTGACACCATTTATGTAGTGCCCAACCCTTTTATTTCTTTATGGTGCTATACACCCTTTTAATTATGTTAATTCACTTCACTGACACCCTTTAAGTTGGGCGCTACCCTTTAATTCTATTTCAAATTATTTCTTCTTTTCGTTCAGGATGACTTGGCCTATCCACTCGGATGGCCCTTTAAATTGATAGGCGTAAGTTCCTTCGGCTTTCCAGAAGCCTACTTTAAATTTCAAACTTTGAATGTTAATTAACCCTCAGCTTACAAGAGAGGCCTATTGCAAGGTAGCTAACAAACAACACACGCCCTCTTATAAAGTTTATTAAATTTCACTCGAATCAGTACATGAATTTAGAAACTTATTCTGAAGTAAATTTATCAATTTTCATACAATGCAATCCAATTTTAAATTCAAAGACAAAGTTCACAGTTATCTGAATTTAAATCGTTTAAATTTACCAATTTTCCGTGAAATACAATTCAATTATAAATCCAAAGAAAGAGTTCACAGTTATCTGAATTTAAGTCATTTATATAGAGGGGTTTTATATTTTAGTGCAACAAAACAAATAACGGGAAATGAAGTGGTCAAAATCGACCAAGAGAATTGAAGAGATGAGTTACTTACGATGGAGGTATACCGTTACTCTCAATTGTTCTACGTAAAGATCGTAGACTTGTCGCTCGCATACAACTAAGCGAAAATCCGCCCAATACAGTGGCTCCCTTCGTCAGCCAATAGATGGGTCATGCAAACTAGGGCACAGACGTACCGTTTAACATTTACTATGGACCAACTTAATTTAATTTAAATTTCACAAAATGTTTGGTCTGTTAACTAACAGTGGTTCAGATCTACCTAAGTTCTCGTTTTCCGGTCGCTAACAATTCGTTTTGGTTTGGTTTAACAAGTTCGCGTGAACAAATGCAATCATGAGACTGTTATAATTTCAATTCTAGATTTTTCTTACACCACAAGTCTAATAGAGTTTATTTAGTCACAGTTAATTTCAAGGAGGACGACTACCAACTGACTTAACAATGTTAAATTTACCTTACAATCCTTAAGGAACACTCCTCTAGTATTTTGAAAACCTATCATACCATTTGTTTCTCTCAAGGTCTTCCCACGGAAATCTATTACCCATACATAAGAGAAGAAATAGTCTTCACTAAGTTTCCCAGTAATCTTGTGCCCCTGATTGGAGCTGGACCCGACTTCCAAGGCTCCTCCTTTTTCCAGGAATACATTTAAATAAAGTTAACAGATTCGAAGTCCCAATTTTATGACTCACGTCGTGGTTCAATTTTATCAAGCGTCTTCGAATCTGCCTTACAAAAGTCGCACCATCCCGCGAAACGAATCCAAAACTTTTCCGAACCACGAGAGAGGAACCCAACCACTTCGCATATACGCCCAAATCCGTTGGATTGCCCTTCCTTTTGGGCCGGGTCTCGGTGATAAACCTCTGTCCCAACGTGGTTCGGCTTTATCACTTCCCTGAGAATCTGAATTAAGGTAGAACAAACGTTAAACAATCTGAAACATTTCTGATTTATTCGTTCATGAATATTTATAAGCCAAACCATCTTGCTTTCAAAGATGTACACAACGAAAATTTTAAACTTAAAATTTGCACTTATTTTACAAAAGATTTGTGCATGCAAACTTCATGGTTACGACAGTTTGACAGGCGCTTTAGTTGAGCAAACCTTATTTACTGATACAAAATGATATCTATTGGACAACATCCAAATAAGTAAGTTTGGCCAAAAAAAAAAAGCTTTCTCATTTCCAGTTAATAGAAAACGTGGAAAGGCCTTTACAGGCATAACTCTAGTATTTAGCATCGTAGCAAAGATTGTTGACTAAATATAGCGCCAGTCCTTCATGAGGCAATACCACCAAAGAAGTTCAAAGCACATCTTCAACAATAATTCAAGTAAGGATCTTTCACTACACGGTCGCTTCCGATTATTTAAGCAAACCTGAAAGTTGCATACTCTCAAATTCTGAAGGCTTTATACAACAAGAGGAAGAAATCGTAACTTCTCTCAAAACTGTCCTAATTCCATTATTCTAAATCCACGTATTATTTGTGAATATATATATATATACACACAGTACTTACTTATGTCTGTTGATTTTTACCCATTCTTCAACAGAATGTACACCATTTTTCTGTTGCAAGCTAGAAGTCGGGCGTACGAGGAAGCTGTGTTATTATTATATTATTATTATTACAGCAGGGGTAACAGCAGTTTAAAACTTATCTTCACTTCTACACATCTGTCTCTTTCATTGCAGTCCTAAATCACCTAAGCTATCCTCTGAAGCAGGAGTCATGCCAAACTAATTTACATCGAAAGCATTCTAACATCTACATACTAACAGAAATGAGTGCTCGTATATATAAATGTAGTACAATATACGAGTTTATTAATTTGGTTAATACGACAATGCTTTTGTATCACTCATTACCTATCTGTATTACCTAAAAATTAGCTAGCCAGTTGTCAACTAGTGATCAAACTAATGTAATGTGCAAATTTTTAGTTTGAGACGAACCTCAAGCCTACTCCCACACACACACACACACACAAACACACACACACACACAGATTCTTTCGTGAAAGGGCATATATATATGTACACACAATCACCACACACACACACACACACACATATATACACCATCCAAAATTTTTAGTGTTCCGTTCGATGATTCATCATTTCACGAAGGTTAAGCTTGTCGCCCCTCCCCCCCTCTCTCTCTCTCTCTCTATATATATATATTTATATATATATGTATATATATATATATATATATATATATATACATATTAAGATGTATACTTAAATAATTATATGCATATTATATATAAACATGTAAATATAAAATATGCATAATATAAAGATTTTATACAAATTAAATGACTAACAATAAATATCGTATTACGAAGCAAACTCGATCTCAAAGGGTTTTAATTTACATTTCCCTCAAAATCTGTGGTTAATAGAAAAACGTGTTTTCATTTTTGTAATCAGCGTAAAAAAGAACAAGAATCACCCATATTTATCAGATGGAGAAAAACTTTGTTGATCGATGCTATGATGTGATGAATATGTGCATTTGTACATTGTGGCAAGAATGTGACAAATATTAATAATACGAACTGACACTAGATTACATTTGACAGCTCAAATACTAAGGATAGAAATGGAATTAACAGGAAATAGTACAATAAAGTCGGATGTAAGTAGAGCTACAGTCAGACGTCTTTATATCATGAATCCCGTAGCTTACGAAGATATATATATATATATATATATATATATATATATATATATATATATATAGTTTTACAATCATATCCTAAATCAATGATTCAGCCGTTAATGTTCTCATATTTGCTGAAATAAATTTCTAATCATAAAATTTTTATAAGTTTGTACATCTCAATTTTGTGTTTATGTACAACACTTTTTGGGAACAGTTGGACGGGGAAAGCCAT
Organism: Bathynomus jamesi; assembly: GCA_023014485.1. NCBI lineage: Eukaryota > Metazoa > Arthropoda > Malacostraca > Isopoda > Cirolanidae > Bathynomus > Bathynomus jamesi. The sequence continues at coordinate 301,277 of JAJOZX010002560.1, forward strand.
ATATAAAGATTTCACATGATTTAACTCTACACAAAACGCAGTTTTTATAGATATTTTCTCCAACGCTGAAGCTACTGTGACGTTGTCCGGTTAAAATACATCATTTACTCAATGAAATAACCACAAGGTCACACTTATTAACTTGCGGCAGCTTCCATATGAAAACTACCCAACCTACCAAAAATTACTCACCAGAAACGTATAAATTACATAACTCGACACAGATTAAGTAATATATAAAATTTCATTCATGAACACATCCAACATTTTCTTAAAACAATCTAAACAGCTATTAATTATTTATTACCATATCACTTCAAGCTAAAGTGTTATACTCGGTGGTTAAAACAGGGCTTTCAATGCTTTAGTTGATGAATGTTTACAAAGTTCCTCATTTCTATCATATCTGAAGAAGTGAAATTTCACGATGTTAAATGTCATGTTGTGGTTGTCTTCTGACCAATTGTATATTTTATTCGTATCCCCTTTCAAGCCCTCCACATCATTTACATCGCATGATTTTTCTGGTGATCTTTGTATCGTCTGCAAAGGATGTTGCTATACTGCTGGTGTTTACTTCATTGTCTATATCCATAGCATGATAATGAACAGGAGTGGGTCCCAGTACTGTAACTTGTGGTACTGAGCTACGTACTCCGATTCTGATGATGATATACTTTGAATTTTGATGACTCGTAGACGTTCTCTGAGGAAGCTGTGGAGCCATTTTCTCACTTTACCTGATATTCTCATGTGTTTCACTTTACATGCTATTATACAATAATCACATTTGTCGAAAACTTTATTGAAATTCATGTATATGACATCGTAGTATATATATATATATATATATGATATATATATATATGTGTGTGTGTGTGTGGTGTATACACATGGGTGTGTATATATATATATATGTGTGTGGGTGTGTGTGTATATATATATGTGTGTATGTGTGTATATATATATATATATATATGTGTGTGTGTGTGTGTGTGTACATATATATGTGTGTGTGTATATAATATATATATATATATATATATATATATATATATATATATATATATATATAATTAGTGATAACAGCAAGAACTACCCCAGTTTAATAGAATAGCCAATACATTAAATTACCAGTAAACAAATATATATATATATATATATATATATATATATATATATATATATATATACAGGGTGTCCCGTAAGTCTGGACCCATAGGGAAAAATAATAAAATTACAAAATAGTCCAAAAATTTATTACATAATCTGTTCAAAGTGTCCGCCGTTGTGTCGCACACATAGTTGAAGACGTAATCTCCACTGCGACAGCACTTTCTGAATCACAGTCGCAGAAATTTCTTGACACGCCTCCACAATGCGTGCTTTAAGGTGGAAAATGTTCTGAAGTTTGACCTCGTACACTTTGGCTTTCAAGTGGCCCCACAAATAAAACTCCAGCGGAGTAAGATCATAATAAAAAAATAATAAAAATAATAATAAAAATAATAAAAAAATATATTATAAATAAATTTTTGGACTATTTTGTAATTTTATTATTTTTCCCTATGGGTCCAGACTTACGGGACACCCTGTATATATATATATATATATATATATACAATACCACTAAACTATGTAAGGACGCTGATCGGGGGATCATGAGTATGAAAACGAGTGAGAGGACTTTGTAATTTTTTAGAACCGTGGTGGGCATGGTTAGCATTCTACTTTAAGATGTGGGATTAAGGTGGTGCGACGGGGTGACTTTTTCCAGAATGAACAATTCGGGTAGTGGCATAACGCATAACTTATCTCTACTCATATAGCTATCACATTACAATATGCGAGTAGTTTCATACGAATTTCAGGACATTAAGACTTCTACACATATTTTAATTTCACTATTCGACTAAATTTTGAGATGCGTCATGAATTTGAGATTTATTGCCCATGGCTATGAAGATTAAAATCTTGACAGTTTTGTTATTTTCATAATTAACAATCTCGCTAATTTTCCTCGAACATTTGTACATGTACATATCTATGCATATATTGGATGTGTATATTTTTGGGTACACACACACACACACACACACACGCAACAAATTTAACTTGAAGATTTATCTCATCTCATAAACGCTATAAGCAAACAAAGCTGTACAGAATAGGAAGCTACTTATAATCGTGTCTGCTTTAGCACAGCGGTTTCCATATTTTTTCTTATATCTGAGATATCACACAAGGAGTTGTTGATGATTCGCTCAAATACTTAGCCCCTAGAAGGCCAGCAGGGCCTATTACAATAACAATACTCTTGTATTTCGAGAAATTGTTATTTTTTCATTGTACGCAGATCGAAAATTTATTATTGTTTAGTAAATATATTTTCTAATTCATGCTATAAATGTAATTTTCACTATGGGACAACTATCCCCGATACCAATCACTATATGTATGAAACCAGACGAAACTTCTAGAACTAATTTCTTGTACTTACCCTTTTGGTTTACTTCTCATTTTGAAACGAGTATCAATCGATTGGTTAGGGTTTTGGGGTGGATGCTCCCCAACTTCGGTTTTGTGACATTAAAAGGATATGATGGTTCTGAGCACATAATTATCGGATTTTTAGAAGACATTCCAAACCTTTTACAGAAGAATTATTAATATCATATTCTTGGCGTAGACATTTTATCTTCATGTTACCTATACAGTACCCAACTTTTTACTTAATTGAAGCAATTAAACCATTAATATACACCTTAAACAGTAATTTTTTCTACACACACACACACACATATATATATATATTATTATTTATATATATATATATATATATATATATATATATATATATATATATTATATGTATATATTTTATATATTATATGTATATAATTTATATATTATATGTATATATTATATATATATATATTATATATATATTTATATATATATATATATATATATATATATATATATATATATACAGGGCGTCCCAAAAAAATGTATACACACTTTAAATACTTATAAAGGCAATGTTTATTAAAATACATTTCATTTTCAAAATGTAATAGAATCTACAGACATTATTTAATTGTTTTGTCAACGCCTGTTTTCAAACTGACGTCCGTTCTGGTCCAGGCACTGCTGATAACGCGAAGCAATGGAATCGCAAACATCACGAAACATTTCGTTTGGTATTTGTGTGCATTCTCGTTCAATGGCTGCTCTCAATTCAGCGACTGTTGCAGGTTTTATAGCGTAGACTTTGTCTTTTAAGTATCCCCATAAAAAAAGTCTAGTGGTGTGAGGTCTGGTGAACGCGGAGGGTATTCTACGAAACCCCTTCGTCCAATCCACATCCACATCGTGCCAAGTACCACTCGCAATACTCCACTCTTCGGTCCGGATCATCTTCATTAATAGCATGGACTAATCTTGGAATGTAACTTTTCCATTGACAGCGCTTCAAAATGCGTTGGACAGACGATTCTGAAATTCCTACCTCACGACTCGCTTGCCGCACAGATTTTCTTGGACTTTGGTGATACGTTTCCAGTACTCTTTCTTGCTTTGTGGGGCTTGTCGATGTCCGTGGTCTTCCGGAACGCTTCTTGTGGACATTCTGAACAGTTCCATCGGCTTCAAACTTATCTCTAATTCGAGTGATGGTAAGTCGCGTTGGTGGATCTGTTTGAAACTCCCTCCTAAACTGTCTTTGCACTTCAACTGCGTTTTCACACTTCCAGTAGCATTTTAGAATGAATTTCCTTTGTTCAAAGCTTAGTCTGACTGCCATTATTAATTCTAATGTGTTTAACTTGGAAAGAAAGAAACATCAATTGAGCTATCAGCTGTTAAAGTGTGTATACATTTTTTTGGGATGCCCTGTATATATATATATATATATATATATATATATATATATATATATATATATATATATATATATATATATATATATATATATATATATAGTTAGCGTGATTAATATTGCTCCCCGTAATTTTTTTCATGATTTACAGATGAAACTATATTTTAATACTAAATAAATCAATCATCGCTGTGGGGTTCTGTTCGAGAAATAGGCGTGCTCCTGAGTACAAGTCATAAGTTGCTATAATGTTTAAACTTAGAAATGTAGTCCCTAAACAAGTTTCATTGACTCTTTATCATACTCTTGTTCTTCCTTATATAACATACTGCTCCCTTGTTTGGGAAAACTATGCTAACAACGCCTTAAATGGTATCTTTGTCATCCAAAAATGAGTAATAAGGTTATTATCTGATGCTGATTTCCTTGATCACTCTACTGCATTATTTAAAGTGCTAAACCTACTAAAGCTCAACGATATAATCAAACTGGCACATTTTATTTTTATTTGCAAGTGTAAGAACAAAATCATTAATTTGCAAAGGATAAATAGATATTTTGTAACTCATCAAGAAATCCACTCGTGTCAGACCAGAAATACATCAAAGCTTGTTATACCTCAATTTAGATTGTATTCATCTCAAAAACTACCCATTTTCATTGGATTGAAACTATGGAATGACTTGCATGCCGATATAAAGAATATTGTGAATGTAAATTTGTTTAAAACCAAGTTGAAATCCCGATTAATAATGGCACACTAACAAAAATCTAGGATTAATGTCCACTAATATTGTTTAATATTGGCTATTAATATTGTTTAATATTGTAATACATGTTTTAATTATTAATAATACTTATTTACTTACTTATTTATTTATTATTATAAATTTATAACAACTAGCTGCTTATTTTTAATAAGAGCCCAGTAAAGCCTAAAGCTTAAGGGCTAAATTAAATAAAATAAACAGTCGAACTTCACAATTATTCATGTCATTGTAAATTGAAAAAACTTATTTATTTTATTATTATTATTAATAAAGGTTATTCTATCTATCTATATCTAGAGGCTTTTCAGGCCTGGATTAACCATTAAGCAAAATAAACACGTGCTTAGGGCACCAAGGGAAGGGGGCACCACTGAGTTTTAATAAAATAAAATTAATAAATAAAATTTAAAAACAGGTTATATTTAATATAGTTGTGGGGTCTGTGCCTGGGGGATGGCCTGGAAGAAAACTGAATTTTTTATCTATTATTTCATATTCAGCACTTATTGAGTCTTAATGTCTTGTCAGTTAGACAATGGAAGGGTCGAGGGGGAACCATTGTTGGGCTGTGCTTAGGGCATCAGTTGGCCTTAATCCGGCCCTGAGGCTTTTATTGTGAAAGGAATTGGTATCAGTGTGCTTAATTTAAATACTCTTAACCTGTGTACATATATATAATAATAACAATAAATCAATATTAGTAATAATGTTTAAGCGGATGTTTAGAGGAGGATAACATATTTGCTTTTAGTTTTAAGGCCTCATCGCACAGTTTGATGTAGCTTGTGAAATGAATGGTTCTTATACAGGTATACGGCATAAAATACATACATTTTAACTGGCTTGAGCTATATGACAATGAATGAAGACGCATCCATGATTGAATTTATGAAATATAAATTGTATGTATCTGCATGTTCATCGTAATCTTTTTAAAAAGTCTGATATATATATATATATATATATATATAATATATATATGCATCATTCAATCGCTTCACGTGCTTAATTGTGAAATTATATATATATATATATATATATATATATATATATATAACGTAAAGAACGACGCTTGTATAGGAGAACATTCCGCGCAAGATGAGAAGAGAGACGAACAATGAAAAAATGAGGTAACCACCCGGGAATCGAACCCGGGATCTTGCGCGGAATGTTCTCCTATACAAGCGTCGTTCTTTACGTTATTTATACTGCGTGTTCTTTGCAGTTGAAATGTGTATATATAGATACGGCATGCGGGAGGTGCCCCCTTAGGGCATTAGTTTCTGCGCGTATGTAGAAGAATTACGGCATTTGTTCGAGTGAGGCCCGTGGTGTAATGGTTATCATATCTGACCGGCAATCGGAAGATCCCGGGTTCGATTCTCGGGTGGTTACCTCATTTTTTCATTTGTTCGTTCTCTCTTCTCATCTTGCGCGGAATTTTCTCCTATACAAGCGTCGTTCTTTACGTTATTTATACTGCGTGTTCTTTGCAGTTGAAATGTATATATATATATATATATATATATATATATATATATATATATATATACAGGGCGTCCCAAAAAAATGTATACACACTTTAACAGCTGATAGCTCAATTGATGTTTCTTTCTTTCCAAGTTAAACCCATTAGAATTAATAATGGCAGTCAGACTAAGCTTTGAACAAAGGAAATTCATTCTAAAATGCTACTGGAAGTGTGAAAACGCAGTTGAAGTGCAAAGACAGTTTAGGAGGGAGTTTCAAACAGATCCACCAACGCGACTTACCATCACTCGAATTAGAGATACGTTTGAAGCCGATGGAACTGTTCAGAATGTCCACAAGAAGCGTTCCGGAAGACCACGGACATCGACAAGCCCCACAAAGCAAGAAAGAGTACTGGAAACGTATCACCAAAGTCCAAGAAAATCTGTGCGGCAAGCGAGTCGTGAGGTAGGAATTTCAGAATCGTCTGTCCAACGCATTTTGAAGCGCTGTCAATGGAAAAGTTACATTCCAAGATTAGTCCATGCTATTAATGAAGATGATCCGGACCGAAGAGTGGAGTATTGCGAGTGGTACTTGGCACGATGTGGATGTGGATTGGACGAAGGGGTTTCGTAGAATACCCTCCGCGTTCACCAGACCTCACACCACTAGACTTTTTTTATGGGGATACTTAAAAGACAAAGTCTACGCTATAAAACCTGCAACAGTCGCTGAATTGAGAGCAGCCATTGAACGAGAATGCACACAAATACCAAACGAAATGTTTCGTGATGTTTGCGATTCCATTGCTTCGCGTTATCAGCAGTGCTTGGACCAGAACGGACGTCAGTTTGAAAACAGGCGTTGACAAAACAATTAAATAATGTCTGTAGATTCTATTACATTTTGAAAATGAAATGTATTTTAATAAACACTGCCTTTATAATTATTTAAAGTGTGTATACATTTTTTTGGGACGCCCTGTATATATATATATATATATATATATATATATACATACGATAAACAAATAATATTATTTAAGATGGTTAGTGAAGGTAAATAATAACATTTATGTTAGCTAAACAACATAATGTATCTTAATAGTTTTTATCATATGGACTATAGTCTGGTAATAAGCCTTTTCAATTCATTTCACTTCGCTTCATTTCATATTAGTGTTGAATAAACAAATTTTAATCAGGGAAAGCAAAAGTTACCCCTATAATTGAAAATAAAATGTTTTATTTTAATTTATTTAATATTTTTTTTATTTAACTTATATAATACAAATATTAATCAAAGAAATTGTTTTTTATTTAAAACATGTTTAGTCTTAGTTTCTAATTTGTGATGTTTGCAATTTGTTACATCTGAAAATGGAATTGCAAATAAATAGGTAATGTGGTATTAATTAAGGTGAGTAAATGTTCTCGTTAGGGTTATTAAATCTGTTTTGTGATATTTATTTCAAGTTTTTGTTGTTATTGTCAGTGTTTCTCCCCTTTGCAGATGAAACTAACGGGGACCGCGAACACGTCGGAACGCTATATAAAAAGTACTCGAATTTTTGTTTGTTTTTGTCTGTTTTTGTTTGTCTCATGAAAGACAATGAAATAATCCTACAGGCAGCGTTGCCATCCAAAAATAATGAAAATCTGAAGATTGGTGTCAAAATATCTGTAGAAATCTGTAGTTTCAATAAAAATATCTGTAGACAAAATCTGTAAACTACCATTTGATTTTAAAGTTTATTTTTGTAAGTAACATGTACAATAATATTCATAATTCCAAACAGAAATACAAAAATGGTCAATGAAAAACAAAATTTAGTGAATGAAAGGTAGATAAACTGAATATTTTAAACCAGAATACTATTCAAGCTACGTCTATTGGCCATTTTAAGAATGATCTAGACAAAACGCAGCAAATAGAAAGAACAAGTATACAGCCACAAAATAAGGATGCATATATACAAAATGGAAAAAGGAATTCAATAAAATACATAATTTTGTGCTGTACTGGAATTATGGAATGAACATTATCATTAACAACAACAGGGCTATTTATCTGTACTGTAGATTCCACCCTTTGCTTTCTTTAGCAGTGCGTTTTGTTGATGACTTAGTAAGAACCGACGCACAGTCAGCTGAGTGTGGCGTTTATGTTATGTTGCCACTCTCTACTGACAGGTGGCGCACGAGAATAATTTGTTGGTTCTCATGGAGAAACTCAGTAATATTACTATAATATCCAGTGTAGTCCGTAGTGGTTAGTAAAAAAAATCTCAATCTTAGAAATCGGCAAATTTTGCCCATTTTAAGGAAAATCTGAAAAGAAGCATAAAAAAAATCATAAATTTTAGAAATCTGTAGATTTCGCCCATTTTGGGGGAAAAATCTGAAAATCTGAAACAAAGCATAAAATCTGTAGATGCACAGATAAATCTGTAGAAATGGCAACACTGCGCTACAGGTCAGGAGGATTTTTTCTCGTGAAAGGTTATGATGAACCCTTTTTTTTCAAGGAGGAAGGCGAGGATGAATCCTTTCTTAATTTTTTTTTCTTTTTTGAAGGAAGGTGGAGACGAATCCGTTTTTTCTAATTTAATTTTTTAATTTTAATTTTTTAAAATTTTATTTTTTTTAATTTTATTTTTTAAATTTAATTTTTTAAAATTTAATTTTTTTTTAAATTTAATTTAATTTTTTTTTTCATGAAAGACACCTTATAAAGGAGGGACCGTCATGAAGGACGGTGAAGGATCCTCATGAAGGACGGTGAGGGGGGGAAATTTTCAAATTGTTCCATTTCTGTCTCCCCAAATGCAGGCATACTACTGAAGATCAGGACCCCAGCCTTCTTTAGTTAGCTTTATAAGGCTAACTAACGAAAATATCACGACTTAACCTAACCAATTGTCAAGGGCGTACAGTTGACATAACGATTGGTTAGGTTAGGTTGTGATATTTTCGTTAGTTAGCCTTATAAAGCTAACTAAAGAAGGCTAGGGCCGCTGATCTTCAGGTGATCCTATTTTTTTTAAAGAAATGATAATGAACTCTGTTATAATATCATTAGGGAGAGGAATCATTATCAAAATGACGAATACGGAACGGTTTAGCTTTCACTTTCATGAATTATTTTAGTAAATTTGTGGTGAAAATGTAACCCTCAAACATTTTACAGTGAATGATTTAACGTAGTTAATTAATGATTGGGGTTGTTTAACCTCCATCGCAACATCTAAGGTCATATGACGGAGAGGACCTACAGCTTTACGTGGGATCCGAACCACGGGTCGCTACATAATCTGGACACGGAGGACGGCCTCCCATCCAACTACTACCCAGACCCAATGTCGCTTAACTTCGCCGATCAACGGGAAGCGGTGTTACGTAGGGTTTATACGTTAATTGCTGTTAATTTTTTTTCAAGAAAGTATCTAAATACAACAAATCTCATTTTCATCCTCAGCGCTCAGGCCACATGAATGCGGTCCATTGCACTGACTTCCGGATTACTATTACAAGCACCATCGGGAATCGAACCTCCGACCTCAGTGTCTTCATTTCGCTTACAGTGTTATTCACTGAACCACGGGTGCTGGCAATCTCATTCTATGCTCTCAAAGTGTTCATAGAAAGAATAAATGAAACAAAAAAAAATTTTACTTATTTTTTATAAACTCAATGTTTGATCAGCAACAGAGCTGAGCCATACCAAGATCAAGTCCATTTAAATTAATGAAGGAGATAGAGGCGGAGTTCATTCCTGTCGTGTTTGGTTGTTTCATTTTACGTCCTTCGTCCACCATAGGGCACTGAGACTGTTGGTAACGCCACCAATCGGGAAAATAAGTACCTTTTAAAAGGAAACAAATTATTTTTCTGAGTATTATAAAGGGATAAATTACATTTAATAATTGCCTATTGCAATTATATATAACTCCATTTCAGTTTAATTGGAGGGAAAGTCGATCCTGATTGAATTTCTCCGTCCAGCAGAATGCTGGTAGAAAATTAAATTTTGTTAAGATAATCGAAAATTTGGAGAGTTTCTGATCTACGTCTTTAACATGTTCCCGAAAAAATAGTTTGTCATCAAATTAAATATTTCCATCAGTGACGCGATATTGTATGCAAACCAATAATTATACTGAAGTCTGCTATTTTCTTTTTGGTGATTATCAAAACACTTGTTTCAGTTTAATTTAAGGATTTTGGTCTTCAGCCAGCCATAATGATTCGAATATTAGTCAAAATCTTGCTTTTTATAATGCGTCGTGATAAATACATTAACTGATCAATATTTTTAAAGGAAGAGGTAAAGAATCCACTCAGTACTTAATTACCACATTAAGACAGTGTCTACTTGAGACGATTTGTTTTTAAGGGTGGAAATTGCCGTTCTGACCTCTCTCTCTCTCTCTCTCTCTCTCTCTCTCTCTCTCTCTCTCTCTCTCTCTCTCTCTCTCTCTCTCAGAAAGAGGAGTGAAGAGGAACATATGCCAAGATATTCTTCATAAATATGTGGGTAGTGGAGTGTGTTCAGCTGTAGCTGTACCAACGGTATCAAAGTAATTTGATTGATTGGCTATATGTAAGGGTTCGTTATAAGTGATATTACTTCCTTTCAGCCTTTGCAAATGTTCCGTGCGATGATTCCTCATTTCACGAAGGTTAAGCTTGTTGTCCCTCCTCTTAGCGTAAACTCGAGAGAAAACAATTTTATTCTTTCCTCTTGTCTAAAGTTTCAGTAAACGGATTTCATTGTTTCTTTGAATGGTCTTCTTACGAGTATTTCCTCAAATTTATTGCAGTACTACTCAGATTTTACCATTTTAATTCGGTTAATTAATCTGTTTCTGTAATTGGTGTATGTTCCTCCGGAAAATGTACCTTTTTTCATGCGTTTCTAGATCAGATACTTTTAGTCGAATGGCGTGTAAAAGAGATTTATTTAGTCTGGGTTGAATTTCTTTTTTGATATTCATATTTGTTGCGATTGCAGCACAAATTTCATCAAATTCCTCTTCTCACTATTTTTTAAAATTTTACAAATTTTTCATTCATGTCGTTTGTTCCTTCCAAAAACTTCTTGTTGATAGGAAAATGAAAGCAGGAGTAGCGACGTTTCGCTCCAATCACTGGAGCATTCTCAAGCTTTATTCATAAATAAAGCTTGAGAATGCTCCAGTGATTGGAGCGAAATTTCGCTACCCCTGCTTTCATTTTCCTGAGTGAAATATCTCAACACTGAACCAAAACCATGGATTTCACCACATTCTTGATGATAGTTTATTTCTTCTAATTTAGTTTTAAGTTTATCTAAATTTTTATTTATTTTTCTCATATGCTTTTATTTTTGTACGATCTTTTGTTCTAGGAATGCACGGCACCCATTTTATGCTAAAAGCCTACCGAGCCTGCGACCCAAATTCTGGTCGCGAGGCTAGCTCGGCGACCCATGCCTCCTACTAGTTCACTCGTAATAGATAATAAAATAAATAATTAATGGTAAAATGATTAGGGATAACATAAATAAATGATAAATAACCATTTAATGATCCAATCAAAATGGCTTGGCGACCCAATTTTGGGTCGCGACCCAGGAGTTAAGAACAATTGCTCTAAGGGATATAAATCTTTAGTCATATATTTTATGAAAGTTTCCGTTAGGACTGATAAAATATTTTATTCCAGGTATTGTTAATGTACAGGGTGTTTCAGGTCGACCCTAGAAATATGGAAATTGGCAGAATTTGATATTTGGTATTTGAAGTTTGTCATAGTAATTCCTACCTACTTGCTACAAATTCCGCCAATTTCCATATTTCTAGGGTCGACCTGAAACACCTTGTATTTTTATGCTCTTGAAAGTTTGCAGATAAGCTCTGCAAATTTCACAAATTTATTATTGAAATTTGGATAATTAACTTTATATTATTAATGCCATAATAATCGCTCTGAGAGGATTGGACAAATTAAAAAAAAATTCATCTTTTAATCATGTTTATCTTTTAAATTTTAATAACGTGGGAAGGTCGTTCAAATGGGGATTTAACATTTATAAAAAAAAATAGTAAATAGTGAAACTAAAAACAAAGTAATAAAAATAATAATTTAGAGATTTTTAAAAAGTGTATTGACGAGGATTGCTTCGATTTAAATTTAAAACACGTTTACTGCCAGGTTAAGACGTAAATTTTAAAAGAAGCGTTTTATTATTTTAAGTTATTTCATAAGTGGCAATAAAACAGATTTGCTTATGAAATATGGGAATATTATACAGATGGCATGGAGGGTATAAATAATAATTGAAACTATACCCATTTCGTCGACTGGACATTCCATCGTCATACTCATAAACTAACTTAACCAAACTTAATCTAACCCACAAAAACTTTTCGAATAAATGTCACGTCGAGAGAATGATGTTATCCCGATATTAATTTTCTCTATTACTGCATATTCAAAATTTGAATTAATTTAACTTGTAAATCATTTTCAAAGTTTTCTTTACTTATATAGGAAATTAACTCCTTAAATACGTGTATATTTATTTAATATACATGAGCAAATCGGGGAATAAATTAAACATAAAAGTCAAAATAAAACCTAGCCAGCAGGAACCCTTACGTTAACAGTATACATGTATGACAATGGGACAGAGACAAATTTTAACATACAGGTACTATATAGATTTAAGCAGAGCTGGGCATTTGCGGCATATTTTGAGGTACTGCGGTATTACCGCAGCAGAGCTGGGCATTTGCGGCATATTTTGCGGTACTGCGGTACTGCGGTACTACCAAACTACCAAACCGGCACCAAACCGGTACGCGGAAATTTGAATGCGGTAGCGGTACTGCGGTACTTTCAGCGATCCTTTGCGGTACTGCGTTATGCGGTTCCGGTTTGCGGTTTGCGGTAGTACCGCAGTACCGCAAAATATGCCGCAAATGCCCAGCTCTGGATTTAAGATAATAATAATGTAAAGGCTGTCAGTTTAAAACGTGTACAAACACCAGTAGAATTTTTATATATTCTATAATTCAGAGCTGGGCACTTGCGGCATATTTTTCGGTACTGCGGTACTGCGGTACTACCAAACTACCAAACCGGTATCAAACCGGTACGCGGAAATTTGAATGCGGTAGCGGTACTGCGGTACTTTCAGCGATCCTTTGCGGTACTGCGTTATGCGGTCCCGGTTTGGTAGTTTGGTAGTACCGCAGTACCGCAGTACCGCAAAATGCCGCAAGTGCCCAGCTCTGCAGTATATAGAATCTATATACCGTGCAGAGCTGGGCACTTGCGGCATATTTTGCGGTACTGCGGTACTGCGGTACTACCGTACTACCAAACCGGTACCAAACCGGTACGCGGAAATTTGAATGCGGTAGCGGTACTGCGGTACTTTCAGCGATCCTTTGCGGTACTGTGTTATGCGGTTCCGGTTTGCGGTTTGCGTAGTACCGCAGTACCGCAGTACCGCAAAATATGCAGCAAGTGCCCAGCTCTGTATAATAATAATATATAGTAAAAACTCAACCAGCCCAATTATACCCAAGCTATTCATCAGTCCTGCCATATGTCTTTTAAATTATGGGCTTCAATACTATGAAAATGTTTGTGTGTATCTTCATTTAACATTGCTATTGCTATTTTTCGTTACTTATATTTTTATTCTTAGTACTTACGTATACGTTTTATTTTTAGTCTGTTTTTGTCTTTTTAGTTTTTATTATTACTATTTGTCGTGTGGATATTGAATAGTCTGCAAATAAAGTTTTTCATTTTCATTTCAGTAAGGGCACATTTCTCATTTTATAATGTATAAAATGCATTTAGTTTATTGCTGGAATTTACGTTTTATTTTTTGTCTGTTTGTTTTTTTCATATATATATATTTAGTCATTATTATGATTAGGTGTTCTATTCATAACAAATGAGAATGCAGTTGGAATGCAAGTTGTTTGGCATAGAAATTGACACAAATATTTAGGGAGTAAGACGGACAATCAATAAGGAGAAACATTTGTCACTTTATTATTTAAACTTTTTGACTTGCTATCAAATTAAAGGTTTATTTTCGTCGTGGTATAAGTATTAGTTCACGAAGAGATATATGTAGTTCTCCAGCTTGCTTTCGCAACTTCCTCAAATTATCGTTCTTATTTCATATAATAATAGTAACGAATTAAATAGAACATTTTTAATTTGATTGAAAAAGAGAATTTGATTAATGTAAACCAAAATAATAAATATTTTAAAAAAGTATAAACATTCTCAGATGAGGAGAGGAATTAGTCTGGCAACATTAGAAAAACACACACACACACACACACACACACACAAAAGAAATAACACTTTTCTTTCAAGTTTTCCCAACCAGAGAATTGTTTCCGTAAGTTGATGAAACAAACCATACACTTTTGGGAGGTAATTTGGCTTGAATTTTCGGATTTACGGGTCAAACTAATTAAAAAAAATGATGGAAAAATCGAATTTTACAGTATTTTTTACCTTACAAAGACTGTTTCACTCAGAAATTAGGCTCCTAAGACAAATTTTTTAGCCACACGGATAAATGTTAGTTTGCGCTAGGGCTGGGCATCCAGGATCCCGGGATATTATTTCACCCCATACTCAAGCGAAAACGGTTTTCAAAATTTAAAAAACAGGTGAACGAAAACTTCAATTGTGGAAAGCCTTTGCATGAAATAAATATACAGAAATACCTCGAAATTCGTCGTTAATTCGTTCCGGAATAACACAACGAAATACGAAACGACCAAATTCGAGGTAGATTATAACGTTTCAATGAGAAAACATTTTACTGTATTATGTTATTAAAGAGATTAATTAATCAAATTCTACTCGTTTTTCGACAAAATATAATGTCGTTGCGTTGATAAACCGTTGAATTTCGTCAATTTCGATCATTTTCTTTTCACATTTTTTCAAAAAACGACGAATCTGCGAATATGGACGACGGATTTCGAAACTATTGGTTGTAAAAGATTGACGAAGAATCTGCGAAACGACGAAATTCGAAACGACGAATTTTAAGGTATTCCTGTACCTCATAATAAAACTGTGTTTAAAAGTCTCCCCTGAAAATAGAATACTGGGAAATCCCGGGATCGAAATCCCGGGAAATGAGCTATCTACGGGGCTCCAATAAACCTTAGCCCCCCCCCCCCCCGCCCATGGCCTAAACCATTAGAGGTACAGTAAAACTAAACATACCTTACAAATGAGAATTTAATCCTGCATTTAATGAGAAACAATTAAAACTTGGTGTTCCCGCCATCGGCTTCCAAGACAACCTGAATTCGCTTTGGGTAGCTTGCCAAAAGTGACGTGAATAGATCTTGATCGTTACGCAAATTTGCTAAAACAGTTTCAATGTGTTGCGTCATTGTATCCTTCGAAAATCGATTTGCTGCAGGTTCTTGAAACAAGAGACATTCAACTTTGTCCTTTATAACTGATCCAATGTGTTCACAGACGTTCAGGTCAGGAGAATTTCCTGGCCATTCTTCATTTCCAAAGAAATCGATCTCATGGTTCCGCAATAACTGTTGAGTGGCTAATGCCTTAAAGCAGGGGGCCTTATCGTGCAGAAGTGTGACCTGATCGACATCCATAACATTGTTTGGGTTTCTTAGAAAAGGAATGACATGCTGGGACAATAATATCACGAAAATACTGTCCATCCCAACTCTGACCATTTGGCTTCAGCACCCACATGAGCTTCTTTGCAGTGAACAAAACAAACACACCAACACAGTCTGGACTTTTTAATAATTCGCGATAATGTTCATTGTCATCGATTTCATTTGGTGTTCTGGCCCACACTCGATCATTTTGGTAGTTAAGCCGACGTGTTACGTAAACAAAAAATTCATCGGAGACAGCTAAATGCATGAAATCATCCACATCACAATCTTCAAGATAATGGGCAAACCACATTCTGTCATCGATGTTAAGTTGAGGTTTTTCTTGGCTTTGGAAGTTTCATGCCAAGGCTTTAAACCTTGCCTATGACGGTACAGTCGAATGATCTCACCACTGACAGTCTTTCCTCTCAACACTTCGATCTCTCTAGAAAGTTTAGCACCGCTGTTTTTCCGCTTACGCGTACCGCTTTCAATGATGTCCTTTGTTTCCTGAGAGAGTGGCAAATTTGGGCGCCCAGATTTGGTTGTATCCATTTCACAGTCATCCAAAGTTTTATTCCAATTTCTTTTGACGAAGTCCTCACTTCTTCGCAACTTTATGGCAACCCATGAACGTGTTATAAATGTGGCTCCAGCATCACGAGCTTCCCGAAATGTTATTGCTCGTATGCGATCTATCACACGTTGCCTCTCCGAATCACCAATTAATTGAGAAGCCATTGTATTATCACTTTGTCAGCTAGAGTAATTTTAATACCTGCAGTAAATAAAGAATTTTATATATTTTTATAATCACTAAAAACTATTTCGATATAAGTAAACATGTAAGCTGCAAATGGGGGGGGCTAAGGTTTTTTGGAACCCCTTACTTTACTTCCGAGATCCCGGATGCCCAGCCTTAGTTTGCGCGACTGTACATTTTCCCCTAATCCTAATTTTTAAAACAAATACATCAAAAATAATTCCAAGTTCAAAATCTACAGACATTCTTGTATTAAAAAGCGAATAAAAAATCTGAGTATCTTAAAAAACAGTAATTAAATGCTTAAGTAATCTATATAATCAAACGTCAAATGTAAAAATTAACAGTAACGGAGTCAATATTAACCCTTTCGCTGCGTATTTAGATTAGGGGGGGATACCTCCAAAAGTGCCAATTATCCACTAAAAAATTAAAGTCCCAGTTTGGGATTTTTTTAGTCTTTCTAATTTAACTTTACCTTGAAGTTTACAAATGTGACATTAGAAATACTTTGAAATGAAAATTATCATGAAAATTACAATTTTTATGACAAAAAAATTAATGCTGTCGGAGAGTAAAACGTTTTTTGATCGCCATGGGGTAAAGCTGATTGACACAGTTAATGGGTATAAATGTGCAATCAGATATATCCGACTGCCGCAGCGAAAGGGTTAAAAAAGTAATTTTAAAAGCAATAAAGCCGCTCGAATCTGATCTATCGTAACCTTGATGAACACTGTTTACAGGGGCCTAAGCGGACATTAACACTAGAAGGACGAAAATTTTGCTTTACCTAGAAGGGCGGTAGATGTTCAAAATGATAAATTATAGTTATTTAAAGAATATTAAGCAGGAACCCTCAAAAGCGGATCAAACTGACCCGTTCGTCCTTCCAGTGTGAAAATACTAAAGCGTATCAAATTTAAAACTAATTTAAAGTCTACAAAGACAAAAAGGGAATATTCCAAACTCGATTTAATAAGTGGAATTCATATTCGACTTTTATAGATATTATGATTAAGATCGTGTGATAATGATGCGCATATAAAATTTTATTTTCTGCAAAGCTCGTTACAACGACACTAATTTCATTAATTTGGTATGAACAAATTATCTTAATGAACAAATCGACTCAAAAAATCGAACCCTGAATTTACTTATATTTGTTATAAAACTAATTAATTCCGGGACAGTTTCATTTGTACTGTTCATTAGTGTTTTGTAATTAATTAATCAGAAAATGTACGCATTTAAAGGATTTCAGTCGACCTTATGACGATGTTTTATTTTAGAATTGCGATTTCGATTTCTGCAATTATATCTCATTTATGTCACACACACACACACACACCCACACACACATGATTATATATTCGAAATTGGAATACTGTTCGGTCCTAACATGCCCATATAAAAAAGAAGACATTAGACAGCTAGAAGGGATTCAGAGAAGCTTCACAGCTAAGATCAATGGGTGCAAAGTTACTGGGAAAGGTTACGCGAATTAAACCTACATTCACTGGAAAGGAGAAGAGAACCCTGTCACTCCCCAAACAACAGTGGAAAGTAGAAAACGAAGACTGTGTCGTGTTCCCAAATTAAAGGCTAGACAGGGAACATCTTTAACCCTGAAAAAAAATAGTTTTGTTGTAAGAGGAGCAAAACTGTTTAATCAGCTGCCCAAAAACCTAAGGAACGCGAGTGGTGTTGCGGTGGACATCTTCAAAAGAAGATTAGACACCTGGCTCAAAACAATCCCCGATGAATCGGGCGTACCTGGCTATGTGAGGTGGAGA
Source organism: Bathynomus jamesi (assembly GCA_023014485.1). Lineage (NCBI taxonomy): Eukaryota > Metazoa > Arthropoda > Malacostraca > Isopoda > Cirolanidae > Bathynomus > Bathynomus jamesi. Next base: position 319,629 of record JAJOZX010002560.1, read on the forward strand.
GTACAAGAAACTAACTCACTATTTCACCAGGCCAACTCGAGAGGAAGGGCGACAAGCTTGACCTTCGTGAAATGAGGAATCATCGCATGGAACATTTAAAAGGTTGAAAGGTATATATCAGGGGTGGCCAAGTTTCCTGGACCCAAGAGCCACATACGACGTTTTTCAGATGTACGAGAGCCGCAAAATATTTTAAAAAGAATTTAATTATTAAAAACATATACGTATACATATAGTTATACTCACATTATTAAATTGCTTAATTACTGCTTGTAGAAGGCTTAGTTTGGGTCTTCATTTTGGCTGTTAATGCTTTAAAGTCTGGCTAATGTGATGTTAAGGCGGTATGAAAAAGCTCAGTCAGGTGTTCGTTAGTGAGGGCAGCACGATGTTTTGACTTTACAAACTTCATTACCGAGAAGAGTACTTCACAGCAATAAGTTGTCCCAAAAACTGAGATAAGTCGGAAACTGGTTTTCCTGAGGTGAGGATACTTTGTCTCTGGTACTTGCTTTCAAAACTCAACTGCAGATTAGCTTTTGTGTATCAACTTTAAACCCACGTCCTCCTGTAGCTCCAAAAGTTTTGTTTGTATTGAAGCAGCTTCCGTAACAAAAGGTGTGGTAACAGGACAGCCATCGTTGACGACATCAATCAGGAAAGGATTTACAAGAAATTCGAAGCACGGTTTTAGCTTCTTTAGCTCATCAAACCTGAACTGAAAATTATCAATTAATCCTTCTAATTTACCTTTGTATTCCTCCAATTTACTATCTTTTATTTCAATATCAGGAAAAGCGTTTGCTCGGTTTTTCAGGTGGGGAAAGTGGTCAAATATTTTTGTTACTAGATCTTTTTGGAAGAGCTTTATTTTATTCTGGAAACTGAAAACTGTCTGTGTAAGGTTAGAAATGACCTTATCCTTTCCCTGAAGTGCCAAATTTAGATTTTGAAGGTGTTGTATTACATCAGTAAAAAACATCAGATCCTGCACCCATTCGTGATCTTCTAGTTGTGGGTATGACTTTCCCTTTTCTTTCAAGAAATCAATGATAGGCTCCAACAGTGCAACAAACCTAGTCAGGAGATTACTAGTTGATAACCACCTTACAATACAGTAGAATGAAAGGTTATCTGGCTTATCTTGAAGATCCAGCTCCTCGATAAAATTTCTAAACGCTCGGTGCGTTTTAGCATTTGAACGAATGAAATTCACAATTTCTAGAACACATTTCATAACACTGTCATACCTAAAGTACTTGCTTACCAAATGACCACGGTGAATGATACAGTGAATAAAGAGACACACAGGGTACTTGGGATCGCGTGTCAAGAGCCCAACTAGGCCTACATTTTGTCCTACCATAGCTGGTACTCCATCTGTTGCAACACTGACAAGTTTATTCAATGGTACTTGAGCATTTGATAATGCCTCGTCAAGTGCGTTCTTTATGTCAACCCCTCTGGTGGCTTCTCTTAGGGTCATTAAGTCCATGAGTTCTTCTTTCACATTTCTATCGCCAGTAACATAACGAACAAATATCGCCAGTTGAGGGTTATCTTTAATATCTGTGGATTCATCGAGGGCCAAACTGAATGCAACAGAATTCTTCAAATCACTCTGCAACGAGCATGTAATTTCAGCACTGATCTGGGAAATACGTCTCTCTGTAGTGTGGCGGGAACTAAAAATACTTGCTATTTGTTCTCGAAGCTTTGTGTTATCTGGAGCGAAAATTGCAGTAACATCGGCAATATTCTTCTTCACAAATTTTCCACTACTGTAGGGAAGTTGAGCACGAGCAATATTTCATGCCATAACAAAACTAGCTTCAGTAGTTAAGTCAGCTCTCTTACACAATGATGAAAGTACAGTTTGTTGGGCAACTAGGCTAGATTTCAACATTGTTAACTTAGTCTTCCGCAATTCTGATTTGGGAGGAAATTCCGTAATAAAATTGTTATGGTTAGTTTCATGATGACGTTAAGTTACTGGCTTTAAAGTGATTGAGTGCCACGTGGCAGATAAGACACACAGGTTTCCCACCCTTAACAGTAAAGGCAAAGCTCTCCCACTCCTGTTTAAAAACTCTATTTTCTTCTTCATATTTCCGTTTCTTACACTTTGTCTCTCAGTCATTTTAATCAACTAAGAGGTTGTATAACTTTCACTTGTATAGCTGAGAAAAATAGTCACTATTTGATCTAAGAAGGCAATTTTAAAACACACTCACTCGTTACTACACGCGGCTCGCAGGGTAGCTCGAAGGGTACTGGACACTGGTGAGTGGCGATTGGTATTAATTACGTAATTATCCCGCTTAGTGCCTGTCACGCAAAAGAAATTGTCGTACGCATGACGCATTTTATTGTTAATTCAATTTTTCCTTGTTTTTTTTTTCATATTTTTTTTATCATATGTGAAAAAAAAATTATACTTGTATTACACTGGTATGCATCAATTTTGCTGTCAAGGGTTTTGTAAGTGATTCTTATAGAGTTTTTCCTGCTGATTTCGAATCTGCAATCCGTTTTTCTCAATCAGCTCAGGTTATCCGGCTATGGCCTCATAAGTAAAATAGAATTTTTCGTGATTTTGTCAAAGCGGAATTGGAACAGTAACATCTATCATCACTTGTTTCACTTGTATAATATCTTTTTTTACTTTTCAGGCATATAGATAAAATATTTCATAATGAATAGAGCGTGTAAAAATGATCCCAATAGATTCTGCTACATATGTGGGACGGTTACCATGCCAAATAACCAGTCCTAAATCACTAAATTTGTGAAGACAATGTATAGAGCATACTTTGGAATTAAGCTAGGGGACCAGGACAAAAATTTCGCCCCTCATATGTGCTGCAAGACGTGCATTGAAAATTTGAGAAGATGGAGCAAAGGCAGAGCGAAATCTTTGCCTTTTGGAATTCCCATGATTTGGAGAGAAGGAAAGGATCACTTGACAGATTGCTATTTCTGCATGACAAACCTCCAAGATGGGCTTATAAATTTATTTTTCTTAAATATTTTGAAATCCTCGTATGAAACTTGACATAATATTCACCATATATAGCATAATATTCACCATAATGGTAATCATACATTTACATATACATATTGTTATAGAAAATACATTTACACATACATATTGTTATACAAGTTACATTTACATATACAATGATTGTATATTTTCTTTCTTTTCATTCATATTGTCCCCGAAGGGACAATATGAATGAAAAAGAAAGAAAATATACAGACTCCATCGACCTATTTCATATCTTACAGACCGCAGCCTTCCCTCACGAGCCGCCACTGTCTGAATGCTTCTTCTATTTCATATGCAAGTTTTATATCCATGTTTCTGTGTTTCTATTTTCAGGAGTTAACAAGAAGAATAAACACATTGTTGTATACCCTGACATTCCTTCTGCTATGAGACCTGTACCCCATGGTCCTGGAATTCCAATACCCGACCCACCTCAAACCCTGGACTTCGATGATTCTGATGATGAATCAATGACCAATGCCAATGACCAGTCCCAGTCGTATATACCTCAAAATACCGCTTCAAATGAGCCGAGGCCTCTCAACCAGGCCAAACTTAATGATCTTACCAGGGATTTAGGACTTTCCAAATTAGCTGCCGAGATCTTGGGCTCACGACTTCGAGAGGACAACTTGCTGGCTCCGGGAACAACATTCTCCTGGTATAGGGAACGAGAGGAAGAATTCCGCAAGTTTTTTGCAGTGCACGAAAATACCTCTTCCTTAGTGTACTGCTGCAATGTTGAGGGGCTAATCGAATCCTTGGGCCTGCCATATAACGCATCAGAATGGAGGCTATTTATAGACTCATCTAAACGAAGTTTGAAAGCAGTACTTCTCAACATTGGGAATAGGGTTGCATCAGTCCCTGTAGCACATTCCGTACAACTTACTGAGAGCTACGATAACATGAAAATTTTACTGGATGCTCTCGTATACGACCAACATAACTGGAGGATCTGTGGAGATTTGAAGGTAATACTAATATCATAAGTAAACTATTGCTATTGACTATGTTGTTTTTCCAAAGGTTATTTGAGAGCGTATAAGAACACTTAACTTCCCCACAGAAGTGATACAGTCCAATGCATAGATTTTTTTATCTGATAGAACAAATTCTCTAAATTCTTTAAATATTTTCATTTTTTTTCAGATTGTGGCATTTGTATTGGGAATGCAAGGGGGATACACGAAATACCCATGTTTCCTCTGCAAATGGGATAGCCGAGCGGATGAGAAGCACTATGCACAGCGTGAATGGGCATCCAGAGAGAATTTTGAACCTGGGTCGCATAATGTCGTTTCAGTGCCCCTTGTACCACCAACAAAACTTTTGCTCCCACCACTTCATATTAAGCTGGGCTTGATGAAAAATTTCATCAAATCAATGAATAAGGAGGGTTCAGCATTCCGATATCTCGAGAGTAAATTTCCTCATATATCTGATGCTAAACTAAATGCTGGGGTTTTTGATGGTCCTCAAATTCGAACTTTGATCAAGGATACTCAGTTCGAAAACGCAATGACTCCAACTGAAAAGAATGCCTGGCAGGCATTCAAATCAGTTGTCACTGATTTTCTTGGCAAGCGTAGAAGTCCAGAATACGAGTCCGTTGTCGAAAACTTGATGGAAGCTTTCAAAGCTCATGGGTCGCACATGTCCATAAAAATGCACTTTCTGTGGTCCCACTTGGACTATTTTCCTGAAAATTGCGGGGATTATAGTGAGGAACAGGGTGAACGATTTCACCAAGATATCAAAATAATGGAAGAGAGGTACCAGGGAAACTGGGATATCAATATGCTGGCGGACTATTGCTGGTGTTTGAAGCGAGACGTGCCCGAAGAAAAACACAGACGGAAAGCCAAAAAAACTTCCTTCCTTCCTCAATAAACTTTTTTCCATATTCATTGTATGAATAAAAGTATTTATTCACACAATGTTTTCATTTTTCACGAGTGTTCTTATAATATTACTCGTATCTACAGTGTTTAAGCTAAAAAAATCAATAAATTTGGGGATAAAATTGGACTTATAATAAATGGCCAATAGAGAAAAAACCTGACCTGATTGAGGAAAACCAATGTCATTTTCGAATTCAGCATGGTCGAATTATATAATATGAGTTGAAAAAACCCTCACAGCAGACAAAACAATTTCATATGCATACCAGTGTTATGAATTTTGTCTTTAATGATAAATGCAATAAAAACCAAAATTGTCTCGCGAGCCGCAGTTAACAACCTCGAGAGCCGCATGCGGCTCGCGAGCCGGGGTTTGGCCACCGTTGGTATATATACCGGGGCGGATCCAGCCTTCTGGGCTGACCGTCTTCCAAAATTTGAAAAGTAAAAAATGCGTACGGAACTATTGTAAATCGTGAAATTTTCGTCATCACCTTTTTGGCAGAAGTACATTTTCAAGTTGCTATAACATATTTTTAAATGAAATGAAAGATATAAAAATAAAACAATGGAATGGAAAATTACATCATATTTATCAAAATATTATATAATTAAATATTATATATATATTATATATTATTAAAATATCATATCATAAAAAATTCACTGAAAATTCTGACCGTCTTCCGAAAGACGGTGGAAGACGGTCTAAATCCGCCCCTGATATATTCAGTTAATTCCATTAGGACTAGTTTGTAGATATTATTTATGTTCATCTTTATATATATATATATATATATATAACAGGAGGCCATGAAAACAAAGATAGAAAATACCCTCAGAAAACGAGGCCCAAAACTGTTTAATGTCCTGCCCAAAGAATTGAGGAACCTCCACCACACCAACCTGAATAATTGCAAGAACCAGATGGACAGATTCTTATGCAAAGTCGTTGGCCAGCCATGCGGAGCTGGCTCCGAGGGCAGATGAAAGTTGACAGCAATTCTATATCAAATGTACTGTTGTGCTCATTATTCGTAGGACACTCTTGAGAACAGATAGCGACACTTGGCATATATTTGTTGTGTATACTACAAACGGTTGTAACATTTTATGATTGAATCTGGGGTTTAGCGCTGATTGGTTGACTCATTGCCAAATGTCTTTAAAACATAATTATTTCCATTCGTCACTCTGGTTTACATATTACCAGTGGTGTTGTGCTGTGGGAACGCGTGGGAACGGCGTTCCCTTACTTTTTTTGGTAGACGGAACGGCGTTCCCTCACTATTTCAAATAAATCCGAACTTACAAATCTCTAACGTCATGAAATTTTAATTCCCACCCCTAGAAGAAATATGAGAAAGAATCATTAACTGCTTCATTTCTTTTAGCTTCGACTGAGGCAATGCTAGCCTATAAAGATCTGGTGAAACAGTCACCACGGCGTACCAGTTGTTAACTTTTTTTAGTTAATCATTCCAGTTGTTAGCTATTTTTATTGATCGTACTGGATGTCGTATATCTAATGACACTGGAAATACTGCATCTTCAACCTTGGAATATATCCTAATATCCAGTGCATATGACCTCAAAATATCCCTGAAATTGGTCAGATTTCAAAATATTTCCCGGGGGGGCTTACAGTGTCCCAGGACCCCCAGCTGTATGGGCTCGCCGCGCTCGCCATTGTCCCCCCCGCATCTGAGTAACACTTTCAAAATGCGTTCCCTCACTTCTTTATTTAGCACTACACCACTGCATATTACTAAGGAAACATCAATGAATAATTAAATATAAATTCATGAAGGGGATATACAGGGTGTTTCAGATCGACCCTAGAAATATGGAAATTGGTCTTGGCATTTGGAAATAAATTTGTATTTGGTATTTGGTATTTGAAGCTTGTCATAGTAATTCCGCCAATTTCCATATTTCTAGGGTCGACCTGAAGCACTCTGTATATTAATAATGAAGTTAATAAAAAATGGTCTTCCAAAAACTTTAAAAAAAAACCTACGGACGTGATGACAGTGTTGTTGTTGTTGGTTAGCCGATCAGCCCACCCTGATCGAGCAAGCCGGCGGCACGCAGGTAACCGATCGCCCTCTCCGGAGTGGACCAGAGGTTCAGCGCACTAGTGATGTTGTGTTGTGTTCTATGTTGTGCTAGAGCGGTACTGTCTGTCATAATATGTTTAATTGTTTGTGGTGTGTCCTGGCACAGGTGGCAGGTGTCGTCTGTGGAGTTGTCTAGTCTGTAATGACAGTGTTGATGATATTGGCAAACGTGTCATCCTAAACTGAAGTTTCAATGTATAAAAACAGAGCCGTTGGTAGGCATTATTGCGTTCTGAGCAAATTCCAAATTGATTTATTTATTTATTTACATTTAATATTGAACATATATTCAGATATTATTTTGTGTTATAACAAAGACAGAGCGAAAACCTGATATATATATATATAAATACGAGTGTGTGTGTATATATATTACACCGTACTCTTGGTCGGGACTCGTCGGGTAAATCGACTTACTCCAAGAGGGTATAATATAGTACTCCTGGATTGTGTGGGTCTTCTCAATGTATTCCCCAGACGTGACCACAGAGCGCGCCGAAAATGAATTTCGTTTAAGAGTCCCGTAATATTTCCTAACCCGTGTTTCCGCAAAGTCAAGAGTGAATTAATTGAAAGTCACTGATTAATGTTAATCACTTTAATCAATTTTAGGCAAAGCGGATTACAATCAGGTATTTCTTCACCGAACACGGTTAGTTTATAATAAGAATATTTCTTCTTCACAAGTTCGTAATATTTATAATGATTTAATTCTTAATTCTAGAATTTACATTTAATATTACGTTAAATTAAATAATGTTTGAGTCTGCTGCACTTCCTTCAGTCAGATCCTCAAACCCGCTATTCCAATACAAAACAATTTCCCTAGCGGGGTGAAATGTACCCTTCACCCAGGGGAGATCCCCTTCTAAGGCAATTTCCCTAGGGGATGACTCGCGCCCACCACCTGCGGAGATCTGTTCAAGAATCTGATTCTCAAACGATGGACCCCTCCTTATATACGAAGGAATCCATTCTCACATGCGTCAGCAAGGGCGTTGGACTGTGTGACACAAGAGAGCGCGAAGTTCTCAGAGTCAAAGCACTTTGTGTCCAAGCTAGCTGAGTTCCCACGCGGAGTTCCTAAGCGGATGTGGGGACACGCTGAGCCCTTTGGGGCTGTTTGTAGGACAAAACACGTGAGCAGCGAGCGAATGATATCTTGTTTTTCGGGTCGTGTTCGCGTGAGTGCTTTGCATTGATGGGCGACTGTTCATGTATAACATATATATATATAGGCGGTTTATGAATCAAAAAAAAATGTTTTGATGCATATTAAATTTTAATAACATTATAATATTACCAGATTGATGGGTATCTGTAGGTTTCACACTCACTGCTTAGAATATCTTCCAATTGGCAAATGGACGACAGCTGAATGGATACTACTATACTACTGGTATGGCATTGTCATATCCGAAGCAAATGCTATTTCTAGATCAGCAACAGTGATATAGTAATAAAGAGTCACTGAGAGAAATATTATTCAGAAACGAAGAATGTTTTGTATTGAAGCAGCATCATAAATGCATATAATTGTTTTGTATTAATAAGTTCCATGTTACAAGTTAAGTGTTGAACCACTGCAGCTGTGACTCTTGGCGGTCTCTCACGTCAAAGGAGAGAATTACAGAAAATAAAACTATTAGAGTGATTCATATCAATAAACATAAAGCCATTTAAACGATGATAGTTGACAATTTTGCAAAGGTGTTACACATTCATAATTACCATTGTATTTGAGAGATATTTTATACATAAACAACAAATTTAATATCTTGTCTAGCCACCGTTGTTGTCTATGACTTCCTGCAGTCGATATGGTACAGAAGCAACATGATTATATACCAGCTGTCGATTCATCCTCAGCACCTCCCACTCACTAAATGTGTCTTGTAAAAGCTGGCCCGTTGTTCGTTCCTCCACTGGTTCCGACACATTTACAATATTGGCCCATATATTCTCGATGAGATTCATATCACAACCCTTACTTGCCCAATCCAGATGGTTGATATTTCTTTGCTCAGAGAAGTAGCGTGTGACGATCCTTGCTGTATGAACTGGGGACCTGTCTTGCATAAAAATAATTCACTCAGGAAATGGCAGAGCATATGCACGCACAGAAGGAAGCATAACCTCCTCGAAAATTTCTATATTCTGCTCTGCAGTAAACCCCCCTCTATTTTGGTGAGCTCTCCTACACGATACAGATGAATCCATCCCCACATGTTACAGGTGACATGACCGCTATGTACTTCCTCATAGATGTGCTCTTGAGTATATAGAGTATTAGTCCTCCTCCAACAATGAAGACGGCCATAGGATGTGGAGGAAAAGGTCTTTTCGTCGGTAAATATCACAAAGTCAAATCATTTGTCAATATGATGCTGAGCAAATCGAAGTCTATTTTCTCGATTTTGCTGAGTTAACTTCTCCTTAATAGCTGGGATCCGATGGTGTAACCCAGCTTCATGTAGCCGCCGCCTTACTGTCATTGCCGAAACATCAAGCTGCAACTGTTCCCTTATGGCAACAGCATTGGTAAAGGGATGGGCTTCGGCAACATCGCAGATCCTCCGATCATCCGCAGCAGTCGTCAGTCGAGGTTTCCCCCTTCTGCGGTGATCTCGTCGATTCCCTTCCTCTTGGCACCTCTTCAACCATATATAAACAGTGTTCCAAGAAATTCCAAGTTCTCTTGCTGATCATTCTTCCCCTTTCAGCAATCTTCTGATGATAATCCATTCTGCAGAGTAGTTGTTTCGATGAGATTCAGGAATAGCTTATTCTCAATCACCATACCTGTTAACACCTCTGTCATGACGTCATGTGGTGTCACGTGATATGTTAAAAGTCAGGGGGAATTGTTGGAATGAGAAAACAGTTTGGAAAATGGTCGTTAAGCTGCTATACCAGCGGTTCCCAAACTTTTTTGTGATTACCCCTTTTGGTTAATCGCCAAATGGAAATTACCCCCCTCCCTGCAAAAAGCACAGGAAACTTCATTTTACTGAGCATGAGAGTAATTATTCAGATTTTATTAACATAATACTCGTACGAGCATATTTCTAGATATACAGTGCCTTAGGTATAAATCAAACATATATGATATTGGTCAAAGAATGGCTACAACATTAAATACGGAGCAAGCAAAACCTGTCTACTAGTCTAGTGCGAGGATGCAACTGTTTCTGCTGAACTAACACCTGAATTCTCGGTTCACTTTCGCTCAAGGTGCAATGTAAATGGCCTTCAATGTGCAACCGATTTCGCAGTTTGTTCTTTATGACCTTCATTGCTGAAAAGCCTGCCTCACAACGATAACTTGTCGCAAAAGGCACCAGCACTTTCTTTGGCTCTTCAGCAAGCAAAGGATACTCCCCATCCACTTTTGCCCAAAATTTCTCGATTTTTTCTCTGCAAACTCAAACTTCAGAATAAGATCTTGCCGCATTTTTAGGAATTCTGCTTTCAGTTCAGGTGAGTCATTGCTTTTCACGGCGTAATAAGTGAATGGCCTCTTTTTTAGATAGCATGGCTGCGTATTAAATATGCTTCTGTACCACATTGACTGCAGGAAGTCATAGACAACAACGGTGGCTAGACAAGATATTAAATTTGTTGTGTCCATGTATAAAATATCTCTCAAATACAATGGTAATTATGAATGTGTAACACCTTTGCAAAATTGTCAAATATCATCGTTTAAATGGCTCTATGTTTATTGATATGAATCACTCTAATAGTTTTATTTTCTGTAATTCTCTCCTTTGACGTGGTTCAACACTTAACTTGTAACATGGAACTTATTAATACAAAACAATTACCGTAAAATTCGGTGTACAAGTCGACGTGGTGTATAAGTCGACCCAAGATTTTGGTTAAGAAATTCGTGTTTCAAGATATATCCTTTGTATAAATCGATCCCCCACTCCTCCACTAACCAACCAACCAACCGAGTTTACAAGTTTAGTTTACCGCTGCTGCTGCTGCATCAGTTTACCGCCACCGCCTTACCGCATTAGTTTACCCATAATTTTACCGCTATGGAGCCTCCGTCAAAGCGAATGAAGTATGATGCTGGCTTTAAACTGAAAGTAATTGCTATGCATGTGAGACAAATAACAGTGCTGCAGCAAGAAAATTTGGAATTAATGAAAAGTTAGTGCGAGACTGGAAAAAGAATCAATGTGTTTTAAGTGAAATGCCAAAGTCTAAATGTGCGTTACGAGGCAAAGCTTGTCAATGGCCTGCATTAGAGGATTACTTAGCAGATTGGATAAATGAAAATCGTGAAATTGGGTTAGCTGTAACGCGACCTAGCATACGTATGCAGGCACTTAAGTGGCCCCGATCACACCCAGATGAAAGTGAAGACTTTAGGGCAACAGTGAGTTGGTGTGATCGTTTTATGAATAGGAAGAATTTAGTATTACGGCAGAAAACTAAGATTGCACAAAAATTACCTAGTGACCTAGAGAATAAAATTGTAAATTTCCACAGGTTTATTATTGGACTGAGAAAACAGCAAAATTTCCAGCTAAGTCAGATTGGTAACATGGATGAGACTCCATGCTTTTTTGATATGCTATCAAATAGAACAGTTCACTCTAAAGGTTCCAAGACAGTTTTAATAAAAAGTACAGGACATGAGAAAACAAAATTTACTGTGGTATTAAGTTGCCTTGCTGATGGCACAAAGTTGAAACCAATGGTGATTTTTAAAAGAAAGACAATGCCACCATTGAAGTTTCCAGCAGGCGTGTTTGTTCACGTTCATGAAAAAGGATGGATGGATGAAAATGGAATTCATTTATGGATTGAAAATGTATGGAATCGGCGCCCAGGCGGATTGCGTGAAAAATCAATGTTAGTATGGGATGCATTTCGAAGCCATTTAACAGATAGTGTTAAAAAACATTTACAGAGCAATAAAACTGACGCTGTTGTTATTCCTGGAGGTTTAACTCTGTGCTTCAACCTCTTGATGTGTGCATCAATAAGCCATTTAAGGACAAAATGCGTATGCAATGGAATAACTAGATGGCTGAGGGCGAAAAGTCTTTCACAAAAGGTGGTAATATGCGTGCCCCATCGCTAGATGCTTTATGCAGATTTGTGATAAATTCTTGGGAAGCCATTGGAATTGAAATTGTTCAAAAATCATTCAAAAAATGTGGGATTAGTAATCAAATGGATGGGATGGAAGATGATTTGTTGTGGAGAGATAGTGATACCGAAGAAGATGCAGAACAATTTAACGATTCCAATTCAGATTCAGATACATATGCGACCTTGATCCTAATCCTAACTAAATTTTTAAAGTTTTTATTGTCTTTTAACCTTTTAACTGTGTTTTTAATAAAAAAGTGAAATTCAATATCTGTATTTGAGCTCATCCTTGATCATGTGCACCAGTTTACCTCTCTTGGATTAAGGTTCTGATTTCTTACTTGTTGTATAAGTCAACCCTAAAATTTAAGATATTTTTTAAGGCTTTAAACATCGACTTATACACGGAATTTTACGGTATGTGCATTTATGATGCTGCCTCAATACAAAACATTCTTCGTTTCTAAATATTTCTCTCAGTGACTCTTTATTACTATGATATATCAGTGTTGCTGATCTAGAAATAGCATTTTCTTCGGATATAACAATGCCATACCAGTAGTGTAGTAGTATCCATTCAGCTGTCGTCCATTTGCCAATTGGAAGATATTCTAAGCAGTGAGTGTGAAACCTACAGATACCTATCAATCTGGTAATATTATAATGTTATTAAAATTTATTAAAATTTAATATGCATCAAAAACATTGTTTTTTTCATTCATAAACCGCCAATATATGTATTATATATATATCAGGTTTTTGCTCTGTCTTTGTTGTAACACAAAATAATATCTGAATCTATGTTCAATATTAAATGTAAATAAATAAATAAGTCAATTTTGAATTTGCTTAGAGCGCAATAATGCCTACCAACGGCTCAGTTTTTATACATTGAAACTTCAGTTCAGGATGACACGTTTGCCAATATCATAAACACTGTCATCACGTTCGTAGGGTTTTTTTTTTAGTTTTTACAAGACCATATTTTATTAACTTTGTTAATATAGAGCATGGGTCGGGGAACTTTTTTGGGTATTACCCAAAAATCTATTTGAGTAAAATGAAATTACCCCAGACTTCAAAGTAAACAAAAACAAGCCAATTGCTCTTAAAATTGTTGCATATGGTATACAAAAATTCAAATTCAAAAAATGTTTATTGGATCCATTATTATGGAGAAATAAAAAAAGCCACACATGCTGGCATAAGAATAGCACACAAACAAAATTAGTAAAAAGGATTGAAGAACTGAAGAATTTCATTCAGAACATCTCCACTTCAGGTTTTGGAAAAATGATGCTGTTTCATTTTTGATACAACAACATCAAAATCAGGACGTAAATTCGTAATATTCTAAAATTTAGAATAACGCCACATTTATGTAACAAAATAAAATAAAAATATACGAAAAAAATATCAGCACAAAGTGTCAAGCACTAAAAGCACCTCTTCGTTTCATGATACCATACACACGAGAGGCTCTCATACCGCACGTATTACCCCCAAAATTTTTAAATTTACCCCATTTGGGGTAATTTACCCCTGTTCCCCGACCTCTGATATAGAGTATATCCCCTTCTTGAAATTATATTTAATTATTCATTTACGTTTCTTTAGTAATATGTAAACCAGAGTGAGGAATAGAAATAATTATGTCCAAAGACATTTGGCAATGACTTAACCAATCAGCGCTGAACCCGATTCATTCATAAAATGTTACAACCGTTTCTAGTACGCAACAAATAAGTTATATGCCAGGTGTTGCTTTCTGTTCTCAATGAGTGTCCTACGAATAATGAGCGCAACTGTACATATAAAAATTATTTCATCAAATCCCTCAAATGAAGCGGGATGCTGCAGAGGGGTTGACCACAGGTCAATCCTGAGCGGCCATTCGAAAAAAACTACACACACACACACACATATATATATATATATATATATATATATATATATATATATATATATATATATATATATATATATATGACTTGACTTACTAAAGTCCCGTCCGGAGTTCTCCGGGTTGGGTCCCACATTCGATGTCTCCATACTCTCCACGTCCCTCTGTCCGACGCCATGTGAGTCAGCTGCTGCACGGTCCGCTCCTCGTTTGCTCTGCGGAAACGTCTAAGCCACGTTTCCCTCGGCCGTCCCCTCGGTCGGGTGCCCTCAACTCGTCCATGCAGCACCATCTTCGGCCATCTCTCCCGGTCCATCCTTTGTACACGCCCAAACCACCTCCTCTGTGCACCTCTTACCCGGTCTAATATCGAGTCCCTGACATTATTCATTTCTCTCACTCTTTCGTTGGTTACCCTGTCCTCCCACCGCACATTACATATTCTTCTTAAACATTTCATTTCAAATGCCAGCAGTTTCTTTTCCTCTGTCTTCTTCAACGTCCAACATTCTGCACCGTATAATACCGTAGGAATGACTATTGCTCTTAATAGTCTGATTTTCAGACTTAATGAGATGTTCCTGTCTTTCCAGATTTTGTTTAGTCTTTCAAATGATCTTCGTCCCAATGATATTCTCTCTTGAACTGTCCTCTCTGTGCCTCCGTATGTAGTAAAGTGTACTCCCAAGTACTTAAACTCATCCAACTGCTCTATTTTTTCTCCGCCCAGCCGTATGTCTAAAACTTCTCTCAGGCGTCCAATCTTCATACATTTTGTCTTCTCTCTGTTAACCACTAGCTTGTATTTGGCACATTGTTCTTCTGTCAATGAGACCATTCTCTGGAGATCATCTTTCGATTCTGCTAGTAGAACTACATCATCCGCATATCTCAAGTTTGTTATTTCCACCCCACCGATCTTAACACCTGTATGGCAATTTTCCAGTGACATCGATCGCCATTACCCATTCTATAAACATGTTGAAGAGGTGAGGGGACATCGGGCACCCTTGTATCAATCCGCCCGTTGTTCTGAATCGCTCCGTTAAGATCTGGTCTTTCCTTACTCTTGCTGTTGTGTGTTCGTATAAACTGTTGATCGTGTCAATTATGCTTTGTTCTATTTCCCAACATTCCAGCACTTTCATCATACCTTTTCTCCATACCGAATCGAAAGCCTGCTTAAAATCAATAAACACACAGAACACATCTCTCTTCCTTTTTCCCACATCTTCTCGATAATCTGCGAGAAAGTGAATATATGGTCAACTGTGCCTCTACCTGCTCTGAAACCTATCTGTTCTTCCGAGATCACTTCATCTTCTCTTCTCTTTATCCTATCTTGAATTATCTTGGCGAGAACTTTATAAGAGTGCGATAGTAAGCTGATGGGTCGATAATTCTCGCATCTCTTGGCATCTCCCTTCTTGTATATGGGTAATATAATGGCCTCACTCCAGTCACTCGGCACCCTTCCTCCCTCCAACACCACCTGATAAAGACCACGCATCCACCTCACCACAGCCTCACCGCCCACTTCCATCAACTCCTGTGGCTTTGCCGTTCGCCAATGTTTTTATTGCCTTTTCTACTTCCTCCTCCATGATTACTGGAGTTTCCTGCGTATTTCGTTCCGCTCTTCCGAGTTCAGGGTAGTCCATCACATTCACGGGATTCTCGCATCCTTTTAGTACGTTCTCAAAGTGTCTTCTCCATATAGTCCGCACTTCCTCCTCGGCAGACACCTTATCACCGTTTTCATTTCTTACCACAGATGTATTGTCTCCATTCTCTTGTCAAGGTTTTCACTGTTCTAAACAATTCTTTCGACTGTCCTCTTCGGAAGCTTTCTTCACAAGTCACACATTGGTTTTCAACCCATCTTTCTTTAGTCTCCCTGCGCTTCCTTTCCACCTCTCTACATTTTTGCCTATATCTCGCCTTATTCTCTTGGGATGGCATAATGTTTTTGGCCTTTTTTGCTTCTTTTTTTCTTGACACAGATCCAATAGCTCTTCTGTAACCCACTCATGTCTGACTCTCCTTTTCTTCCCCAAAACCATCTCTGCTTCTTCTTTGAGTATATCCCTTCCTCTACACCACATTTGTTCTGTATTTTCATTCAGCCCGAGTAAGGGTTCAAATCGTCCACCTATCCGTACTTGGAGGGTTGTTCTCACCTCAGCTTTCCTCAATTTTTCCAGATTATATCTATTTACTTCTCGTTGCCTTCTTCCTTCTGTCTTAAATTTAATTCGAATGTTTGACAGTAGTAATTCGTGTGTTGTTCCAAAGTCAGCTCCTCTCATCACCTTGGTTCCCATTACCGATGTTCTCCATCTCTTATTCACCAATATATAGTCAATACAATTCTTATGTATCTCATCTGGGTGTGTCCATGTATACATGCTGCACTCTGTGGTAGAAGCGTGTGTTCGTTATGCATAGACGATTTTGTTGACAAAATTCAGCATCCTCTCACCCCGTTCATTTCTCTCGCCCAGACCAAACTTCCCCATCACGTCTTCATATCCTTCGTTATTACTACCAACTTTACTATTGAAGTCGCCAGTCACCATGAGCACATCTCCATCCCTCCCCCGCTCAATCCCCTCCTCCTCTAGCTGTGACTAGAACTCTTCAACCTCATCATCTCCATGTGAGAAGTCAGGTGCATACACCTGTATGATCTTACAATTCTTATGCTGGCCCCTTAGCGTTACCGATATTATCCTTGAATTTACTGCCTTGTGCTCCACATAAGCTCTCTGGGCTCTCTCTCCCAGTAGAACTGCCACCCCCTCTCTGTGTGTGTTATCAGGTCTCCCTGAGTACAGCACCCTAACTCCATCCATCATCAATTCTCCCTCTCCCACCCAATGGGTTTCCGCCACTCCCAGCACATCCCATCTGTATCTATTGATTTCCTCAATAATACCTCTGAGTCTTCCCGGTCTATAAAGTGTAGTTACGTTAATCGTGCCGATTGTAGTTATTCCTTTCGCAGACCAGATCGCCCATTTTCCGCCGCAGGGCTGTGGCCTAACACCCTGCTGCACGTCGGTTCCCCCGGACGCGGTAGCCATATTCGCGTTGCTATTAGTCGACATCTTCATGCAGGTTTCTTGGCTAATAGGGTAGCCGGCTAGTCACTCCTCTGCTACCCGTTTGGTCCACAACTCCTTATTGGTTATTCGGAGCATCCCTCAACTCTATTGAGATGAGGGGTTCCCTCATCCGCCACCTGAGGGACGCGCCTGGTAGGAGTTTACTCTCCCCCAGGACATATAATATATATATATAATATATATATATATAATATATATATATATATATATATATATATATATGTATACATATATACACACAGTATATTATATATACATATATAAACTCCAATACCATCCAACAAATACAAAGCCAACTGACAAATACAGGGATCCGAGAGCCGTACAGAAGGCATACAGAAAGGCATTACATGCGATATCAGGACAACGGTTATCGAAACAGATAAAGAGAGGAAAATTCTCGGAGGATCACAAGGCGACGAAACCGGCACCACCATTGGAAAATGAATCGGAAACACATGTACGTAAAAACGAAGGGTCAAAAATAAAAATAATCCTAGCCAACATTCAGGGCCTTAAATCAAACCATTACCCGGACACAATTTTATACCTGAAAGGAGTCATGCAAGAAACCGGAGCAGATTTTGCATACCTCACGGAAACCCATCTAAAGGACTGCCAGGCGAACTGTGAAAACTGTGAGTTCTGTACTGACAAAAAAGAAAGAGAAATTGACAACTATAACATCCTCCGAGCCGACAGAACAGTGACACATAAAGGAGGATGTGCTCTTTACACACGCGAAAGGCATATGACAGAAATGACTATAAATACCTCAAACAGCTACGTAGAATGTGTAGCAGCAAAAGATAAAAAATTAAATATGGTATTAATTGTAATGTACAAACCCCGAACACGCCAACCTCAGAATTCTCAGATTCCATTACAGAGGTAAGAAACGGTAAAAATTCTACACTCTCCAACCCTAAATATTTTTCTCTGTGGTGATTTTAATTTTCCATTCATGAAATATAAAAGGATAGGAAAAAATATATGCATACACCATGAGCAGGTAAAAATGCTACTAGCTCTAGCTGATGAATTTATGTTAATACAAGAAATAACAGAAAACGGAAGCAAAAACAACTGCCTAGATTTGGTATTCACAACCAACAGCAACCTAATTGATAATGTAGAAACATCCCCAACTATAATATCAGATCACAACATTATTGAAATAACAACCAATATAAAAGCAACAGAAAGGAAAGAACACGAACAACAGAAAGAAGCAAATTCAAAATTTTTAATTTTCACTCCAAAGCTATAAACTGGGAAGGTGTTGTATCCAGCATGGAAGTAGTAGATTGGAAAACCATCTTCGAGGCCAAGACAACGGAAGAGATACTAATGACCTTAGACGAGAAGACGCTGGAAATTGTTGAAAAACATGTCCCAAAAATACAACAAAGAGGAAAGAGAAGCAGGTTCGAAAGACAAAAGAGGTCATTGTTCTGAAAGAGAAAAAGAATGACTGCAAAATTAAGTAACTGTAAAGATAACAACATCAGAAAAATATTAAATGATAAACTGCAGAGTATCGATTGCGTCATACAGGAACGAATTGAGAAGCATACAGAAAAAGAAGACGACGAAGCTATAGAAGCGATAAAGGTTAATTCAAAGTACTTCTATAATTTTGCAAAAAAGAAGTCGAAAAACCGTACGACTATCGGACCTTTGAAAAACGAAGACAGTGCTGTATCTGATGATCTAACAGAAGTATCTGAAATATTAAGAGCTCGGTACGAATCATCTTTTGGTATCCCAAAAACTGACAACCGGATATGCGACAGCAACGCGTTCTTTGAAGAAGACCTACAAGGGGAAAGTATGACGGACTTTGACTTTACGACAGATGATATTACACAAGCTATAGGGAAACTAAAAGCACATTCAGCGGCAGGACAGGACAAATGGAATGCCACACTGATCAAAAACTGCAAGAATGCAATCGCTGAGCCCCTATATTGGATATGGAGACGATCATTAGACACGGGAGAAATACTGGACATCCTGAAAAGCACGAACATAGTCCCAATACATGAAGGAGGAGATCGATCCGAGGCCAAAAACTATCGGCCAGTGTCGCTTACATCTCATCGCACTAAAATATTTGAAAGAATAGTTACACAGAAAATCTATGACTTTTTGGAAACTCAGAAAAAATTAAATGATAACCAACATGGGTTTAGGTCAGGCAGATCATGCCTATCACAACTAATGGAGCACTACAGGAACATTATTGATGCACTGGAAAGTAATGAAAACTATAATGTAATATACACAGACTTTGCTAAAGCGTTCGACAAGTATGACCATGGAATCGTAATACATAAACTAAAATATATGGGAATCACAGGAAAAGTAGGGAAATGGATATATAATTTCTTGGGTGAGCGGCGGCAACTCGTTACAGTACAAGGAATATCTTCATCAGAATCAGAGGTCCTCAGCTCAGTACCACAAAGAACAGTATTAGCTCCACTACTCTTCATAATCATGCTAACTGACATATATGAGGACGTTACCAGAGACAGCACAGTAACATCCTTTGCCGATGACACAAAGTTCAGTAGAAAACTAAGAAATCCAGAAGATATAGGATCTCTACAAACCGACATGAATAGAATCTACAAATGGACGGAAGGCAACAATATGAAATTTAACACTGAGAAATTTCAGCTGTTACGGTAAGGAAAAAGGGAGGACCTAAAATGCACGGAATATTATACCCCAGATGGACAGGAAACTCAGAGAAATTCTAAAGCAAAAGATTTAGTGGTTGTAATGACTGATGATGCGAAATTTGAAACACAAAATAAGATAGCAGTAAACAGATCTAAGAGAATAACTGGGCAGATACTGAGAACCTTTAAATGAAGGGATAGGAATATAATGATCCCTCTACTGAAAACACTGATCATACCCAAATTGGAATACTACTCGGTCCTAACATGCAGATATAAAAAAGAAGACATTAGACAGCGAGAAGGGATTCAGAGAAGCTTCAGAGCTAAGATCAATGGGTGCAAAGAACTAAATTACTGGGAAACGTTACTCGAATTAAACCTATATTCACTGGAAAAGAGAAGAGAGATACACCATTATTTCCACTTGGAAAATAATGAAGAAACTAGTCCCTAATCTTACTCTGAACCCTGTAACTCCGCAAACAACAGTGGAAAGTAGAAAAGGAAGACTGTGTCGTATTCCCAAATTGAAGGCTAGACCGGGAACATCCTTAAACCTGAAAGAAAATAGTTTTGTTTTGAGAGGAGCAAAACTGTTTAATCAGGTGCCCAAAGACCTAAGGAACATGAGTGGTATTGGGGTGGACATCTTCAAAAGAAGATTAGACCACTGGCTCAAAGCAATCCTCCGATGAGCCGGGCGTACCTGGCTATGTGAGGTGGAGAGTACAAAAAACCAACTCACTTCTTCACCAGGCCAACTCGAGAGGAAGGGTGACAAGTTTAACCTTCATGAAATGAGGAATCATTGCGCGGAACATTTGGAAGGTTGAAAGGGCGCTAACCATTATGCGACGACCCAGTTAAAAGCTAATAACTTGTCACATACTTCCACATCCAAGGGAACAATAATGCTTTCGCGACCAGAGGTGTTTTACGTGCTAGCCCCCCTGCACTCGAGTGAATGACAGCATTTAATTCAAATCATCTTCGTATAACACTGGGGTTCCATAGGTTGAATATTATGTATGATCACGCATACTTACCTTATCTAGTATCGTGGTTAGCGCGCGCGACTTCTTCTCAAAAGGTCCTGGATTTGAATCTTGATGGGGTTAATTTTGTATTTTGCAAAATCGTGTGTGATCATGCGTAATATTTCATCTATTGGATCATCGTGTTATACCAGAGATATTTGAATTAAATCCTCTCATTGGCTCGAGTGCAGGGGACTAGCACGCAAAGCACCCCTGGTCACGAAAGCGTTATGAGTTCCCTCGGGTGTTAAAGTATTTGCTTGGTTGTGTTCGCTTTTATCTTGTAGCAGAGTGGCTAACGTCCTCGACTACTCAGAAAGCCCTGGGTTTTATTCCCGGTGGGGTCAATTATTATTTATATATGTATATATATTAGGGATGCAACGTGTAGCGCTTTTACCGGGTAATCGGGTACGGGTACCCGGAGTATAATACCCGATCGGGTATTGAAGACGTTCCAAAATTTGTTGGTTTAGTACCGCGACTTATTAACTGTGTGCAGTTCAAGCACTTGGCTTTACTATTATCTAATTTATCAATGACAAAATAGTCCCAAACCATACTACGATTTGCCATTTTGAATGTTTTGTTAAAAAATATTATACAAAAAATATATCAAGAAAACCCGCAAAACAATAAAATTAAAATTAAATTAGAATTTGGTTTTTACTACCCGTACTCGATTTTTTAGCAATTACCTGATCGGGTCGGGTATCATCGAGTAGTACATTACCAGATCGGGTCGGGTTGAATCTAATAGCTCTCTCTCCTTTTTGGACATTAAGATAATACAAACTAATTCCTCTTTTGAAAATTCCGTTTACCGAAAGCCGACATTCACCGATCTTACTACGAACTTTTCTTCCTTTATCCCTTTAGGTTTCAAACGAAATTTAATTTCGACTCTGACCAATAGAGCTTTCAATATCTGTTCAGATTACTTTAAACTACACGATGAACTAGATTTCATCCGAAAACTCATTGCCAAGAATAATTTAACTTCTAGACTGGTGGAGACTACAATAGGCAGAACCTTAAATAGACTAACAAGCCCTACAACTAGAGACTTAATTACAGTCCCCAAAGATATCCTGTATTTCACTTTGCCCTATATGGGAACCTCAAGTTTTAACATTAGAAACAAACTTTTAAAATTGCTCAAGGAATTCTACCCACAACTATGTATAAAAATTATATTCACCCCGTCTAAATCGATTTACCATTTATTTAAATACA
Organism: Bathynomus jamesi; assembly: GCA_023014485.1. NCBI lineage: Eukaryota > Metazoa > Arthropoda > Malacostraca > Isopoda > Cirolanidae > Bathynomus > Bathynomus jamesi. The sequence goes on from JAJOZX010002560.1 coordinate 341,811, forward strand.
AGGATGTTATTCCTACACTTCTTAAGTCATCCATAGTTTATCAATACAAGTGCAACCACTGTATGGGTCATATATAGGTAAAACTAAAAGACATTTAAAATCCTTTATTTACGAACATCTCGGTAAATCGGTCCGTACAAATTTACCCCTTGGCAAACCACCTAATTCTCTCATACGTAATCACTCGCACAACAATAACCACCCAATTTCACAGTCTAATTTCGCCGTACTTGCTGCTGGAAGCTCTGACCTTAAGCTTAAAATTATGGAATCTTTGTTTATTTATAAACTAAAACCAGACCTAAATTCTGACGAATCATCGATAGATCTGCTATGTTTTGGTTAAGGTACTAGTTTATTTTATTTTATTTACGTTTCAGTTTTAATGCTTTTACTTTTTATAATTGTAACTTTTTAACTTGACATTTATTTACCTTTTAGTTTTAATGTTTTACATTTTCTTAGCTACTTTTTATAATTTTCTAAGTATATTTTAAATTGTTATTAATCAATTTGTATTTTGTATGTGATTTGGCATTTTATTGTTTTAGCCCTGAAGATGGAATTAGTGCATTCCGAAACGTTGGTACTATTAAACCTTGAAGGATGTTTATTTTTTCTCTGGTGTTCCTGTTTATTTATTAAACTGCGTTTTCCACGCCATCAATCAATAGCCGATATATATATATATATATATATATATATATATATATAATATATATATATATATATATCGGGTAGCGGAACAAAGTCGATCTGCATGATGTCGATATTAAAATAAATTTCGACGTTATGCAAGTCGAGAACCTAAAATAATATTTCGATTTTATGCAAGTTTTTCGATTTACCGTAACTTTCTTTTTGTCGAAAATATAACAAGACGCACTCAATACAGTCTAATGCGAAGAATTCAAAACTCGGACAACTCAATTGTCCAAGCTTTTCATCAATCCTGCTTTATGTCTTCTAGACTGAAGAAGACCTCTTGGTATGAAAGGGTTTGTCTATAACTCCACTTAACTCTTGCATTAGCCATTCCATTACATGTACTTTTTATTTTTATGAAGCTCTTATTACTAATTCTATTATTTCTCGTTTCTTTACGCGTATTATTTTAACTTCTTTATTACCGTAGTCCTCTTTTGTTTTTGCTTTTAAGTTTATTATTTAATTAGTTGTATCGTTGATTGTCTTGATGGATACTGTACCTTGTTTTAGGTGGTGGGATCTGTCTCCTGCTAATAAACATTATTATTTCCCTCATCATTATCATTACCATATATACAGTATGTTGGTCGAGGAGCTCTGGGGGTAATGGTCGAGGATGAGTCTGTTGACGATTAATGCCAGCTTGTGACATGCCAGCGTGTAATATGCTAGCAATAAAAAAAAATTAGACTAACACGAACTTAGATGTAGCTCGTAACGTAAACTAACCCACTTTTTGTTATACTCTTCACTTTTTTCTTTTCTTATCCTCTCTTTACTTGCATGTCTGTAGTTTGCATGGTATGACAGTGCTTGAGTTAAGACTGTGTTTGCATAGTTTGCAAGCGTTCTTATTCTACTTCTTTTCATCTTTCGCCCCTTTCCTATTCTCTTCGACTATTTTTCCGACTTGTCGGCAGTGGCCGGCGGATGATGATGGTGCGTCTTTTTTTCTTTTTCTGAATGAATGTTAACCCACGAATGAAAGGTTTTGTTACTTACTTAACCCCTTATTCTCTTCTTTTAACCCCCCTACTCTCTTCTTTCTCTCGAGCTAACCTTAGAGTGAATCTTAGGGTGTTTGTTAGCCTTACCTTCTGTAGATCTGTAAATCCTCCACACTCCCTCATTCCCCTTCCCCACCCACCAGTCTCGCGTATATTAAATCATTATGTAACGATACTAATAAAGCTGTTTGTAGAGTTCGTGTGCAGCTTTAAACCTTTACTAACTTACGAATCTAAACGATTGAGACTTACGAATCTAAAGATTGAGACAGTGAGAGAGAGAACGAGGTAGAGGGGCAGAGAGAGTTAGTGGGAAATGGCTTATCGATTGTTACACAAAGAACTTTTTTAACAGTCTCGATCTGAATAACAGCAGTGCCGCCGAGAGCTACCCCGGGTCCCGGGGAAAGATTGGTATGTGGGCCCCCCTGTTTACTCAGTATTTTATTATGAATGTTTTTTTGCGTACATAACAAGCAAACTGCTTATATGTCCAAGTCTCTATTCAAAACATGCAGTATGAATAAACAACTCAGAGGAAAATGACCATTTTATTTTTCGAATCAATTATATTAATTCTATCACCATACAATTTACAAATGCAGTACCAGTCCATGCAGGCAAGATAATTGTTTACTGCAAGATTTTCATAATTAGAAGTGTACTTTCTTTGCCTTCTCTCTAGAAAAGTGGTAAATGATTCTGATGAAATTTAAAGTACGGGCTAACTGGCTTTCAATTACAATGGTTCCCAGATCTGTCAGTCGGTCTTGGGCATTGGTGGACCGCAGATATTTTATCTGTTTCAGTTTGACTATGATAATCTCTATAAAATGTATGTTCATTAATTATATTTGCTGTCTGTTATTTAATCAATTGCTTTATTAATATTTTTAGATTTTATACCCCCTCTTTCCGGGCCCCCTAGAGGTCCGGGCCCCAGGGATTTATCCCGGCTTCCCCGCCCTCTCGGCGACCCTGAATAACAGTAACTGATTATTAAAATCACATAAGAATAATCCACGGCTATACTAGCATAAAAATTATTTATATATTTATAAATTCATTCAATATTATACTAATGTTTGTGAAATGACGTTGATGGGTCAAACCGTGGTGTTGACATGGTTACTTGCTGTCGCCGTCCAGGAGAGACTACATATGGGCGTGTTAGTGGAAACCGTAAGGTGACGGTTGCATGAAGCAGAATATCACCACCGGTTTGTGGATGATGCCTATTATATTAATAATGTTTTCCAGATTGTATTTGAGTTATCAATGTGGAGAAATAATGATTTAATCACAATGGACAGATAAACCCATTAATGTTTTCCAGATTTCCTGTTGCATTATCAATGTGAAGATATTAATAGATCTTAACAAGGAATATATATATATATATATATATATATATATATATATATATATATATACCGTATTTTACGCCTTACAAGACGCATTTTTTTTCCTTAAAAATGCCTTGAAAAATCCCCCTGCGTCTTCGAAGCCGGAAGTGGTCGAGCCCCCGCTGCATCTTCCAACGTCGAAGCCTCAGAAATACATTTCCTCAAACTAGAGGGTGTCTCGTGCCGAAAACTATAGGTTAAATTAAGACGGGGGATAGTTTACGGCACGACAAGGGTCTCGTACCTTGTTCATTTATCATCTGGCTGTCAGTGGAGTCACAAGTGGTTTTCAGTCCTACAATTATCACCCTGATCCATGGCAGGTGTATCAAGGAGACATAACTACACTATTGGATTTAAACTGGAAGTACTACGGTATGCCAACGAACACGGCAATAGAGCAGCAGAGAGACACTTCGGACCACCACCTACACTACCTACTGAGAAGATGATTCGGCAGTGGAGGAAGCAGGAAGGAGAATTTCAAGAAGCTGATAAAAAGAAGCACAATCTTCGTAAAGTACCAGCAAAATGGCCAAATTTGGAAGAAAACTTGTGTAGATGGATAACGGACCTTAGAAACACGGGTATTGCAGTGACTACGGAAATGATCATAATAGAAGCACGGAGACTGGCAGCAGAAACTGGAGTGGATGACTTCAAAGGAACAATGATACTTGTATATTTTTACGTACTTTCTACTGGTGGTATATACTAATTCCCTTGTCGTTGCCATACTAACAAAGCAAATCAAGCAAATCAGAGTGCATCTTCCACGATGCAGCGTCTTATAAGGAGAAAAATACGGTATATATGTATATATATAGTATAGGCAAAAATGGTCACTTTATTATGCAATCACTTGTAAGTCACAAAATATGCTCTATGTGGGCACCATTACACTGAATGCACATACGGATGGCACATACAAAGGCATCTCAGCACATCACCTGCAAAAAAAATTAAAAATAAATAATCATTTATTTATCATTACCATTTTGCCTATGTATGGAGACTTTTGACTCACCCTGTGTGTGTGTGTGTGTGTGTGTGTGTGTGTATATATATATTATATATATATATATATATATATATATATATAGGATCACCCAAACCCCCAGAGAAAAAAATTATAAAACAGTGTTTATGAAGAAAACACCATTTCAAAATATTAAGCTGTTCTACAGAATGGATAGCTTTATTTTTTAACATTTTAAAATAACTTTGGGCAATTTCCGGTGGTGACCGGCTGCCAGGTGTACAGGATTGATTTTTACTTCAAGATTTCTCATCTCGAATGTTTGAAATCTGTGCAATATTTTGCCTTTGCCAACTGCCAGACGTACGACAACCACCATCTCTCTGTCTGTGATAATGCCTTAACACAGTCATTTTAACTTCAGCTCTTCCGCGGGACGGAAGTTTTATAACTTTTTTAGACATTTTAACTAGTTATGGCTTTGAAAAGGACTTGGTTGTGACCGGCCGAAATTAATTAGCCTTTTTAAACACTGTTTTATAATTTTTTCCCTGCGGGTTTGGGTGATCTTATATTGTTGCGGTAAATGCAATCAAAGTTATATATATATATATATATATATATATATATAAAATAAAACACCAATTCTTTATTACAACAAATATGCAATGGTTGAGGATGCTTTACTAAATAATTTATCATACAAAATGCTCACAATTTGCCATAAATTAACATAAATGGCACAGCTATACCCGGTTCATAGTTAGTATTTGGTCCATTCCCCATTATTGTCTATTACATCTTGTAATCTCTGTCGCATAGATGCAACATGGTTATGTATGATATGTGGCTTCCTTCGGAACATCTCTCACTCAGCCATAGTATGATCCAGCAGCTGGCGGCTGGTCCGCTCCTGCCCAGGCTCGCACGAGTTCACCACATTCCCCCACACATTCTCAATGGGGTTGAAGTCACACCCCTTACTAAGCCAGTTCAGTAGTTCTAGATTTCGCTGCTCCTCGAACCACCTTCTAACAATCCTGACGGTGTGGATGGGAGAGTTGTCCTGCAAATGAATTTTAAATATTAAAATTAGAATTATATCTCATCCATACGCTTCATCACTAACCCACTATTCGAGATAGGTTTTAACCCCCTATGTATTAGGGGTTTCTGTCAGTTAAATGTAATTGTGCGTCGTTCTACGTACAAACAATACAGTCTGCAGTTATCCAGAATAAAATCCTAAAGTGTTGTCATGGTACTGAAAGAGTTCATTATTTCTTTTCCTTAAGGACCCGATAGCGGCGCGCGTTTTTATTTTCCTTTTCGCATAGCTATTTTGGATAGCTATTTTGGATTTTCTTTTATTGCTTCTACCGCCTTTTCCTCTTCCCTCTCTGTATGGTCCTTAATCAGGGTTTATATTTCCCTATCGATACCCTCCAGTTTTTCTTTTATTACTTCTCTAGCATTGTTATCTCCGCAGTTGGCTAACTTCGCCTCCACTCTCTTTCTTTTGCGGAATATTCTTCTCTTTTGCCTCTCTAGCCAGCTCATCTTTCCTTTTGGCTGTGATTTCGGAGCATATTTTTCTAAAATTCTCAGCGTTTTTTCTTCCAAGGTTGTTACCATTTCTTCAATTGTTTTATCCTCTAAGACTGTTCTCCACTCTATTTGGGCCATGTGCGATCTGATTGCTTCCCAATTTATAGTCTTGGAGTTTAAGTTAAAGGCCCAAATTTGCTTCTTTCCTCAATATGTGTATTGTCTTTTAATGTTGTCGTCATATGTGTTGATATCTCGATTAAGTTGTCGTCTGAGATAATGGTTGGGGTTATTTTTATATCAGCAATCAAGTTCGTGTTATTCGTGAATACCAGATCTAGGCAGTTATTTTTTCTGGTATTTTCTGTTATCTCCTGTGTCAGCATAAACTCATTTGTGAGAGCCATCAACATTTTTGCTTGCTCCTGGTTTTCTCTTGTGCCCCCCTCGTCCTGGTGTATATATATTTTCCTATCCACCTTTTTGTATTTTATAAATGGGAAGTTAAAGTCTCCGCACAGCATTATATTGGGGGATGGAGGGTTTACGGCCTTTATTAGGTTTCTGATATCATCAATGGCCTCCGAGAATTTTTCGGTTGGAGTGTTTGGAGGTCTATAGATGACTATCAGTATCACGTTTAGTTTTTCTATTTTCTTTGCTAGGAGTTCCACAAAGCTGTTTGATTTACTTATTACCGTCTCTGCCATATGACCTTCATGTACGGGGCTCCAATAAACCTTAGCCCCCCCGCCCATGGCCTAAACCATTAGAGTACAGTAAAACTAAACATACCTTACAAATGAGAATTTAATCCTGCATTTAATGATAAACAATTAAAACTTGGTGTTCCCGCCATTGGCTTCCAAGGCAGCCTGAATTCGCTTTGGGTAGCTTGCCAAAAGTGACGTGAATAGATCTTGATCGTTACGCAAATTTGCTAAAACAGTTTCAATGTGTTGCGTCATTGTATCCTTCGAAAATCGATTTGCTGCAGGTTCTTGAAACAAGAGACATTCAACCTTGTCCTTTATAACTGATCCAATGTGTTCACAGACGTTCAGATCAGGAGAATTTCCTGGCCATTCTTCATTTCCAAAGAAATCGATCTCATGGTTTCGCAACAACTGTTGAGTGGCTAATGCCTTAAAGCAGGGGGCCTTATCATGCAGAAGTGTGACCTGATCGACATCCATAACATTGTTTGGGTTTCTTAGAAAAGGAATGACATGCTGGGATAGAATAATATCACGAACATACTGTCCATTCCAACTCTGACCATTTGGCTTCAGCACCCACATGAGCTTCTTTGCAGTGAACAAAACAAACACACCAACACAGTCTGGACTTTTTAATAATTCGCGATAATGTTCATTGTCATCGATTTCATCTGGTGTTGTAGCCCACACTCGATCATTTTGGTAGTTAGGCCGACGTGTTACGTAAACAAAAAATTCAATGATGTCCTTTGTTTCCTGAGAGAGTGGCAAATTTGGGCGCCCAGATTTGGTTGTATCCATTTCACATTCATCCAAAGTTTTATTCCAATTTCTTTTGACGAAGTCCTCACTTCGCAACTTTTTGGCAACCCATGAACGTGTTATAAAGGTAGCTCCAGCATCACGAGCTTCCCGAAATGTTATTGCTCGTATGCGATCTATCACACGTTGCCTCTCCGAATCACCAATTAATTGAGAAGCCATTATATTATCACTTTATCAGCTAGAGTAATTTTAATACCTGCAATAAATAAAGAATTTTATATATTTTTATAATCACTAAAAACTATTTCGATATAAGTGAACATGTAAGCTGCAAATAGGGGGGCTAAGGTTTTATGGAACCCCTTACATATATATCACAGCCCCCTTTACGTCTCGCTGTTCTATCCGCCCTTAGTAAGTTGAAACCCTCTATATTTATCTCTTTCTTATCAATACAATGTTCGCAGTTTTCACAGTCTCCTTGGCAATCCTTAAGATGAATTTCTGTACGGCATGCGATGTCCGCCCTTGTTTTGTCCATAAATCCTTTCAGGTACTAAACTTTGTTGAATGATTGGTTTGGTCTTATTCCTTGAATATTAGCCAGGAGAATATTTATGTTCTTTGTTTTTCGTTGCCCTTATGCATATCAAGTTCGTTTTCCTTCGGTTTCGCTTGTTTCGTTGTCCTATGGTCCTCCGATAGAGATCCGTTTCGGCCTACCTGTTCTGGTAGCGTCTTGCCCGGAAGCGGTTTGGCTCGGGGGTTTCCAGCTGTGTCAACTGCATGCGTAGAATGACATTTAGCAACCGTATCGTGTCTACGATGTAGAAATTTTTTTTGTTCGCTTTTTGAGTTCCTATTGTTATTTCTATTGTTATTGTTATTCCTATTGTCCTTTGTCCCTTGGGTTCGTCAGATGTTGATAGTAGCATTTTTTCCCGTATTTGCAGGTTCCATATTTTGCGTAAGTCCTGCAGATGTCCGGGTGGTAGAACCTGCATCTCTCTCCGAATTTACAATGATCATTATTATAGAAGAAATTGCATGTTAGGTGATGTTCATAGATAGTATTTTCTTTTATATCTGCAATTCTCTTTTATATAATATATGCATATAATTCCTTCCCCATATTTACTCGGGGCCTTTGTTTTTTGCTCCTTATTGGGGCACAGTTTCACTCTGTTTTCTTGATTGACGCTTGTCTTTTCCTATTTGTGCTATTTGCGCTGATGTCCTTCGTTGCCTTTATACTGTCTGTTGTCTTTATACTCTCTGTTGCCTGTATGGTTTCGGCCTCGTTGTGTGACGGTATTTGATTTATTTCTACTTCTACTTCGCCTTTCTTCGTTTCTTCTGTTTTCCTCTGTTCTTTATTCACACTTTCCTCCTTTATTTTCTTCTCGTAGTCTCTTTCTGCTTTAAATACCGTAAAAAGAGTTTATTTCGGTCATGCAGTTTTCGCAGAAAATTTTTATACCATTAAGTTGCTTTGCGTTCGGTTTGATATGAGGGAAATTTTTTCATCTTCCCATTCTAGACATCTGAAATCAAAACGCAACTGGCAGAGATCACACCTCATCGCCTTTGCTCCATTTGTTGCATTGTTGCAGATACCACAGAGTTGCAGGAATTTATTTGCCATTTCCATGTTACTGATAGAGGGTAGCCACTGGTGCAAAAACTGACTCAAAGAAGGTATTATCGGGTATTGGGTTGGGGGGTTGACTCAAGCTGAGTGAGGGAAAGTATTCTCCGCTACCTCGGGGGATGGAGGATGTGGCACGTTGTATACTTCTCACTGATTGGTGCTCGTGACTGGCTGTGGGGGATAAGGGGGGTATTTGTAGGAATTTCGATGGGCAGCTAATTTCCTTCACAAAAAAATAATCGGAAAAAAATGCTGTACAGCTTAATTCACTTTTTTTTATTTATTTTTTTGACATATGCGCGATTTTTATTTTTAAAGAGAAATACCACTGTGCATTATGAATTAACTCAAAATATCGGCACCGTTTTAAACTGATTATCTGCAGGATTTTTAATGTAATATATATATATATATATATATATATATATATATGGGATGAATTTCACTGTGGGTTTGCATTATATATAATATATATATATATATATAAGGGCTACGTAGTGGCCGATGTCATAACACCGCTTCTCGGAGATCAGCGAAGTTAAGCGACATTGGGTCTGGGTAGTAGTTGGATGGGAGACCGTCCTCTGCGTCCAGATTATGTAGCGATCCGTGGTTCGGATTCTACGTAAAGCTGTAGGTCCCCTCCGTCATATGACCTTAGATGTTGCGAAGGAGGTTAAACAATCCCAATTAAAAAAAATATATATATATATATATATTTCAGAACACAGACGATTATTTACGGTTTAAGATTTTAAATAAAAAGAAAATATTAGTTTACCACAAAGCAGTGCTCTATCCATACAGTAGGTATACTGTATATCAAATCAGAATATAAGCCGCTCACAGCCTCATTGCCAAGTTAAAAAGGGCGTCAACGCAGTAAAGTGATATTTTTGTATGTAGTTTATCTCCACTGGAAGAAGCAATATTTTATTTTTATCATATTTAAAGTAATATTCCTATTCCTTTGCGCAGTTGCAGGAAAAAAGATCGCCGAAGAAATAAAATAAACGGAAAAAATTAGTGAAAACAAAATTTTTCCTTTGCTTTTTTCGGCGCTACGTTTAAAAGTTGCCTATTGTACCCAACATATAATAGGTAAAATATTTCTACATTTCAAGCATGTTTTCAGGTCCCGCAAGAGGTCTCAATATTATACGATTTACTGATTTTCTTATCGTACATCTGGCAACAGGCCGCTGTGATTGCCAACTCAGTCAATAGACAGTAGACACGAGTCATTCATTAGTGTCATTTGAGCTGTAGTTGTGTGAGGTCATGTGCCACACACTTCTGTAACTGACCGTGCATTATTAAACTTTGTCTTTTTCTAGCAAAATTTTTTATAGTGACCAAGTATAATGGATACAAAGAAGGTTAAAACCCGCGGAAAAATTGCTTGTCCTGTGTTTTTAGGTTCAATCAGTGAATTTAAAAGCAATACTTTGCCAACACTAGGAGATGTAATGCGATACTGCACGTGGCTTCGACCTGAAATGACATCTGAAGGTGGGAAGGAACCATCTTTGAGAGACATTTGTGAGCCTGGAGCAGTTGCCGTTGAAACACTGGCAAAAAGCTTCTATTCCCACCATTGCTCACAAAAGTGTAGTTGATAAAGTTAAAGATTTCCGAGTGAAATACAATAAGCTATTGAAAGGATATAAAAACAGGCACATGATTAAGAGCTACTCTGCACAAGTAACAAAATTTAGACATGAAGGTAATTCTAAACTGTTTGACATTGCTGCTTGTAAGTGCAAACAGTTATCTATGTGTGCTTGCGCTAAAAACCTAAAAGTTCCTGTTGATGAAAGGCCGTTTCTGACAGATCAGCGAACAGAAAGAAAAATGTGTATCGCAGTTGATGCGGTGAAAACAAAGAAATTGAAAGAAAAAGACAGAAGGCTTGTTGCAGAAATGGACAGAAAGACTAAGTCAGAGGAAAAATCTGAGGAAAGTATTCAATCATCATTTGAAGTAATTGAAAGCAGTTCTGGTTGTGATGATAACACAAATGAATCAAGTGACTCTGAACAGTTCTTCAAGAAAAAAACATCAACTGTAAAAACTCACAGTGAAAAAAAGCAAAACAAATGCGAACGGTAATTATGTTGCTGACCACATGACCTGAACTTTTGGTCAAAAATACATTTTTCAAGTGTATTTTGGTGTGCTCTTTTCAAATATGACCATTTCTTGTGCAAATTAACAGAAATACGTGTTTGGGCCATGCAATGACAACTGTATTTCTGTTCATTTGCCAAGAAATGAAAGTCATATTCGAACAAAGCACACCAAAATACACTTGAAAAATGTATTTTTGGCTACATTTTATACAATAAAGCATAACCTAACATAACTTACCTAACTTAACCTAACCTAACCTATTTATTAAATAAAGTTTACCCGACATTTTCGTTAAAACTAAGGAAAATATCACTTATCCTAACCAATCGTCAAGGGCGTACAGTTGACCTAACCGGGCATTTATTTGACCTAACCAGGCATTCAGTTGCCCTAACCTGACATTCAATTAACCGGGGACAACTCACAAGTAGATAGATCACAGTACTGCATTATCACATGCTCACACTACAACAATAATATTCAAACTAAACTAGGTCTAAGCAGGCAACAAATAAACAGGTAAAATTGTCGTTTAGCACCCAACTAGTGACCCCCACTTCTGGTTTTTGTTTCTAGTGTAGTTTTAGCTCCTCTTTCCAAATGTGTGTGCAGTTCTCACAACCTTCACACGACATGATTCACAATACACTAGAACTAAAAACTACCCACGCAACGCTGCCAGACGCAAAATGGTACTGAAATATTTAAGTAGCTGTAACTTTCTTAATATTAATTTGCGACAAATTTGCCATAGAAGAAAAGTGTCTTAGAATTGTCGAAACTACCTATTGTAAAGACAAAATTCCTAAGATTCCGTGGTTGTACGGAAATGCAATAATATATATATATATATATATATATATATATATATATATATATATATATATACTGTATATATATGGGAATGAACTCAGAATGGTCCCCTGAGTTTTTTATGATACACACAAACCGTGCATGGAACAAGGAACTCTTCTGGGATAATTAAATCCACTATAGTCCGAATAAGTAATGGTAAATGACAAATACCATAGTTTTTCTTTTTCATGATGCTAGCCCGACGTGGGCAACGGGTCATTCGCAAAGAGGTCCCATAAATATAGCTTCCCTCACCAGCTATCTGCAAAGCAGACAGGATCCAGCTTTGGGACATGGATCTAGCGTTTAAAGCAGCCTAGGTTTAAGTTTTGGTTTTTGGCTAAAAATATAATAGTTACCCCTTTTTCTTTGATGTATTCAATCTGACGTGAAGGCAGCGAGTCTTTTGCTTATGTTGAGGTTCCAAATGTAGCAGAGCTAGGCTGCTTTAAATCCTAGATCCATGTCCCAAAGCTGGATCCTGTCTGCTTTGCAGATAGCTGGTGAGGGAAGCTATATTTATGGGACCTCTTTGCGAGTGACCGTTGCCCACGTCGGGCTAGCATCATGAAAAAGAAAAACTATGGTATTTGTCATTTACCATTACTTATTCGGACTATAGTGGATTTAATTATCCCAGAAGAGTTCCTTGTTCCATGCACGGTCTGTGTGTATCATATATATATATATATATATATATATATATATATATATATTATTATTATTCATATTATTTTCTACAGTAGTTTGCCCAAAAAATAACTAATAGATTTGAAAAGAGCGGGTAATATTAACCCAGAAAAATGTATTTTTGACCAAAAGTTCAGGTCATGTGACCAGAAACATATTAACCAACATCAGCATTACTAGAAGACCTCGGAATTATCAAAGATACTGAACAATCATATGTCATTGATCGAAGTAAAATTCGACGTGAACGAAGTAAGCACCGGAGAGACCTGCAAGCAATAGTGGACTGGCCATCTGGACCACCGGGAGAATTCCCGGTGGGCTGGTCGATCTGTGGGCCAGTGAGGGTAGCACGAAAAATATAGACAAAAAAAGAAAAGTAAGTGATTTCTCATCTCCCCCTTCCTCCGTCTACGCAGCCGCCGCAGCCCATTCCCCCCATTGATGTAAACAAATAATAAGTTGGCAAAAAGAATAATCCGAATGGTATTTATGCGTGTTATATTCCTGCGTGGTACTAGGATAATTTTGACCTGCATCTAGGATAATTTTTTTCTAGACCTGGTGTTGCTCGGTCCGCTATGCCTAGATGTTAATTCAGATATTACTGTTGACAAGCTATGTTTATCAACTAATGTATCTTTTACAGTTTTACTTCAATATATTGTTTAGCTAATCATTGATAAGTATAAAACTTAAAAGTGTCCAAATAGTGTTGTGTTTTTCGATGAAATAAACAACTGAAATATCGCAATGAATAGGGACAGTTTAAAAATGCCAAGTCAACCCAGTCAAAAACGCAAAGGTGGTGCCGAAAAATTAAGAGATAAGAAAACAAACTCTCTTGAAGCTGATGCAGCTAAATGTCGAAAATTAACTGACTTGTTTAGTAGTAGTAGTAGTAGTAGTGCTGCCGGCCATGCCCATGCCGAGCTAGATAGCACAATAAAGTCAGTGCAGGTGCTGCTGCTGCTGCTGCAGAATCCCATGCAGGTGAAATTGTGAAAGATGACAGCATAGCTGAGTGGGAGCCTAGTGCAAGGAAAATTTTTGCATCTGAACCGGTAAGCATGGTTTTATATATCGATTTCTATTCATTGGAGTTTTCCTATCTCTTTTCATTATAATCCACTATACTTGATCCGTATAATATTCCTGGTAATGGTAATGGCTTCCAAACTGTTTATTTTTGCTGTTATATTGCTACTGCTACTTTGCTAGTTATATTTGCTAATATAACTAGCAGAGTAAGGTATATTTGCTAGTAAGTTAATAACTTACTAGCAAATAAAAGCTCAATACAAACTCCAAAATACATCTTTCTAGTAGTATTTGACATGTTTTGTTCAAATCTGACTAGGGATGCACCAGATTTACTATTTTACTATCCACAGCTAGATTTGGATTTTCATGATAACTGTTTAAATCCAGGCTGGATAGTGTTATTTGGAATATTTTTATTATGTATCTCAGTTAAAAAATAATGCTTATACATCTTCAACATTTGATTTTTTAGTGGGCCAATGTATTTGATACTGCAGAGCTGGGCAAGTTCCGCACACCTTCCGCACCTCCGCACATTCGCACTGTGCGGAGGTGCGGTGTGCGGGCACCTCGGTAAAAAGGTGCGGAGGTGTGGGTGCGGAAGGTGTGCGGATTGGTCCGCACACCCTAGTAATTCTAGTAATTCTAGTAATTTTCTGACCTCTCATCACAAAAAAATGACTTTATTGTATTAAAACTTTATTTTCACAATTAAATATTAAATAAAAGTTTATAAAAGTATTAATATATTAATGGAAACATATATTTCCTTGCGATAAAACTTTATATATGTGAATAGGGTGCGGGTGCGGTTGTGCGGAAGTGCGAAAACTTAGAGGTGTGCGGAAGTGCGGGTGCGAACCTCCCATTTGGTGTGCGGTTGCCCAGCATTGTTTGATAGTGTGATAAATTGGAGCAATATGTATTTTTTTCTTTGAATCTGTAGCATTTGATGATTTGATAAAGTAAGAGTGCATAGCTTGTCTAGTTGTTTATAACAAGTCAATAATATTTTTAAATAATAAAACAAAATAAAATAAATTTCATAAATTATTATATAAATTTTTATATATTAGCAATAAATTTAATAATTTTTAAATCATAGTAAATTTTTTATTAAAATTACAAAAAATCAGCGGAAAAATCTGACATAATAATAATAATAATAATAATAATAATAATTAATTTTATTAATATAAAATTAATAAAATAAATATTATAAATAAATAAAAAATAAATATATTATATTATTAATTATTTTATTATTTTATTTTATTATTAATTAGTTTATTTATTCTTTCATGTGCAGGTTGATGATCGGCCCAGTTCACCTACAGCAGAAGAAAGAGTCACGGAAAACAAGGATGCCAGCCCACCTTTGACTATTTTAAGCGACCAAATCAGGTGACCACCAATTGTTTTTAGTTTCCACCCACAGCAGAAGTCAAGAAACCCTGTAGGTGGTGCAGAGAGTTTTCTTTTGCAAAGATGGCATCAATAGGAAGTGGCTTACGTATAATGAAGGAAATCACACTTTGCATTGTTCAGTTTGTATGGCATTTGGTAACCCGACTGACAGCAGTATTTTCATCACTAGAATGAAAGATTGGAAGCATATCCATCAACGTGTAATGGAGCACGAAAAGAGTAGCATGCACAGAAATTCTGCTGAAGCATACTTTCTAAAGGCCTCTAAAGCAGACATAGAGGGTTTGTTGAGTGGCAGTCAGATTTCAGCCCATAGAGAGCAGGTCCGCAAGAGACGCCAGGTGATGGAGCGTATAGTAGATGTAGTTAAAGTCATTGGCAAGAGAGGGCTTAGCTACAGGGGGATACAGTCAGAGGCAGCTTATACATTAGATGACGCCAGTGTCGATCATGGTAACTTTTTGGAACTTATTCTACTTGGAAAATATGATGTCTGCTTGAAAGAACATCTAACTGATTGCATAGAGAAAAGCAAGAAACTGCATCAGTCTGGGGCAAGAGGCAGAGGTTCTCTCATCACTTTTCTCTAAAAATACAATCAATACTGTTATAAACATAATTCGGGACATTATCCAAGAATCCATCTCGAGTGAAGTTGAGGAAGCTGGAATGTTCTCAGTCCAGATCGACACAACCCAGGACATAACCTCTCGTGATCAATGTGCAGTCATTATCAGATATGTCACAAATATCATACATGAGAGACTCGTTGCGGTTGTGAACTGTGAGGCCGCATCCACTGGAGAGTACTTGGTTCAGTTGCTGACGGGAGTTATTCAGAAACTCAAACTGGACATCAGCAAATCTATCGGCAATGCTACAGATGGAGCCTCTAACATGCAGGGCCAGTACAAAGGTTTCTCTGCCCTACTCTCCACACACACTCTCTCTCAACCACACACTCTCTCTCCAGCAAGTGCCTCACTGTTCTCTTTACTGAATGACATCGCCGTGTTCATCCGAGACTCCTACCAGAGGATGAATGTATGGGAAAGGGAGAGCCACAACACTCGCCACCAACGCCTCTCTCCAATCGGAGGAACCCGCTGGTGGGAAAAGGATGCTGCGCTGAAGGTGTTTGGATTCTTTGATAACCCAGACAATGCTCTGTACACTGACGTACTGCTTACACTGGCTGTAATACAAGGCCAGGCAAATATCAAGACCACCGTGCCACGTACGTGTCAAGACAAAAGCATTCATTGAAGCACTACTCAAATACGAGATCATAGTGACCGCTAAAATATTTCTTCGCATATCTGAGCACACGGTTCCGCTCTCCAAATACTTGCAGACGAGTGACATGGACATTCACTTTGCCCACAGAATGGTTGGAACACAAGATAGTCTCAAAGGGATGGCAAGAGATTTCGACGCCATCAAGCAAGCTGCAGACAGGAAGAGGAGATAGAGATGGAAGTGGAGGCCACCCTGCCACAGAAAAGGCAAAAAAAAAAAAAAGAAAATCATGCCTGGTGAGATGGCTCATGATGAGACGTTGACAGATGCAGAGAGGGCCTACAAAGTTGAAGTCCACAATCAAATAACGGACACAGTCACTGAGAGCCTCCATCGCCGTTTCCTCACCCATGGCACTCTTTATGCCGACTTAGCCCTTCTGGACCCCAGAAACTTCCGACATGTAAGGGCCGGTGCCAGTCGTTTACCCCAGTCAGCCCTTCAAGAGTTCTGCAAATGATTGCTGAAGTTTGACAACAGGGCAACAGTTGAGAACTTGCAGTGTGAGCTGAAGAGTCTGGCTGCACAGTGGGAGAGGCTGAAAACATCAGCACTGGAGGAATACACCATCAGAATAGTCAGTGAAACACCTGAGGACGGATCTGAGGCTGTTGGAAAGGAAGACGAAGTGGAGATGAGGAATAAAAGGTGTTCCTCTTGTAAAAAATGAGCAGTATGTTGTTACCAGATAATCCAGAGATATAACTTGTTGAAAGATGCTTACCACATCATAGGCCTTGGGTACAAGTTCCTGCTCACCCTGTCAATCACCCAGGTGGCCTGTGAGAGAAGTTTCTCAACCCTGAAGTACATCAAAAGTCGACTCAGGAGCACTCTCTCCCAGTAGCACTAGAGGCGTTTATGCTGATGGCAACTGAGAAGGACATCTTAATGGCCCTGGGTACAGATGTGATGATAGACAGAGTTGCAGAGAGGAGTGAGCTGCTGAGAAAACTGCTGACACATTAGAGTAATACATATTTTTCTCTTTGGTAGATAAACTTTTTGCTTTCCATGTAATTAATGACATAGTTTATGACTATGTCAATTTCTGGCGTCTCTATTTTCTGTTTTACTGTGTTGTCTATAATAGCGGCTCTACTCTATTAACAGTGTGTGTCAATATAATAAAAATAAATGTCCAATAATTGAGTTCGGGTGGCAGTATTTTCACTATTTTGTGGCCCTAAGGGTGGTGGTGGTGTTGGGGAGGGGGGAGGGCGCACGCGCGCGTATTGTGTGGGCCGGTCTGGGTGAAAGTCAAGGGCCGCTTTTGAGTCCCAGTCCGTTCCTGGTCCCTCGCTAAAGCTGACTGGCCTCTTTTCTACTCCGAAAGTCAAACCTCTGCATCTTTGAGTAACTTCCCGACTGTTGGTGCTGCCTCCACCTACCTCACAGATCATATCACCTGTGCCGCGCTGTCCTCCATTCCAAAATCTACATTTGCCCGCACCTTTGCCCCTTCGGTTCCATGGTGGACCCCACCATGCACTCTGGCTTTCAGGCTAAGAAGTCGGCCTTTCGCCGTCTTCAACGTAATCCATCCCTAGCAAATTCAATAGCCTTTAAACGTGCGCGAGCTCAGGCCCGTCGCACAGTCCGTGAAGCCCTCGGCTTTTCTTGGCGAACTTACGTCTCCTCTCTCTCACCTCCCGCACCCCTTCCTCCCGAATCTGGAACAAGATTCGGAAAATTTCTGGAAAATCCTCTTCTCATCCTTCTCCTGTCCTCACGATAGACGAACGCCCAGTGTCCTCTCCTACTGTAGCGACCGAGACCTTGGCCGAGACCATAGCCTCCATCTCCCGACACGACCACAGTGATCCTGCCTTCCTCCAACGTAAGGCTTTGCTTGTTCGCTCCCCTCACCTTTTTCAGACTTCCAATAATTTCCCATATAACTGCCTTTTTTTCTATGTCGGAGCTGAGATCGGCGTTAGCTTCTTGCGGCAACTCTGCACCCTGCCCTGACGGCATTCATTTCGAAATGCTTCATCACCTACACCCTTCGGCTTACTTCTTTCTCCTCACGTTCTACAATTGGATCTGGGTAGGAGGCACCTTCCCCTCCTGCTGGAGGGAAGCAGTGGTGCTCCCCTTCCCTAAACCCGGTAAGGATCTGACATCTCCCCTCAATTACCATCCAATAGCCCTTACTAACTGCCTCTCAAAACTTTTAGAGAAGATGGTTTCTCGGCGACTGATGTGGCACCTAGAACGCCACAATTTACTTTCCCCTACACAGACCGGTTTTCGCAGGGGCCGTAGCACCACTGATATCTTAGTTCAATTGAAAACTGCGGTCCGTGTGTCATTTGCAGAGCGACATCATATTTATGCAGTTTTTTTTTATTTGGAGAAAGCGTATGACACCACCTGGCGGTGGTGGATCTGCCGAAAACTTTACCTTTTGGGCTTCCGGGGTTTTCTCCCTTCCTTTATCTCCAATTTTCTGACTTCCCGTTCCTTTCGAGTTCAGGCGAGCACCTCCCTCTCTTCTGTGCATTCGCAGGAGGAGGGAGTCCCCCAGGGCAGCGTCCTGAGCATCGTTTGCTTCGTTTTGGCGATCGACGACGTGGTGACGGCTCTGCACCCGGGGATTACGGCCACCCTTTATGTAGACGACCGTGCCATATATTGCTCTGGCTCCTGAGCTGCCTTCCTTAACGTATCCTCCAGCGGGCCCTGGATTCGGTTTCCAAATGGACCACAGACCAGGGGTTCCGATTTTCCCCTTCGAAAACGGTGGCAATGCACTCCGCCGCCGCCGCTGCACTGCCCTTCCTTCTCTCGCTCTCTTTATGGATCACCAGTCCCCGTTGTGCCCGAAACTAGATTTCTGGGTCTCCTCCTTGATTCTCGCCTCTCCTGGATCCCCCACTTGAAGTCTCTGAAGGCTTCGTGCCTTCAGACTTGTACCCTTCTCACCTTCCTCTCTCGTACTGACTGGGGTGCTGACTGCCATACTCTTTGGCGGCTCTACCACTCCCTGGTCCAAAGTAAATTGGATTATGGCTGTTAGGTCTATTCCTCCGCTCCTGCCTCGGTTCTGGGCATGTTGGACCCGATTCGCTCCTTAGGTGTGCGCATCAGTGCTGGCGCATTCCGATCTTCTCCAATCGCCTGTATGCAGAGAATGGCCATCTCCCGTTGGATGCCAATCGTACCTTGGAGGGTCTCAAATACCTCTTTCGTGTTCGGCAGTTCTCTCCCACCCCGGTCTTCCACTCCCTCTTCGGCCCTTCCACTGTGGCATGCTTTGACCGTCATCCCCACTTGATCCGACCGTTTGGTCTCCGAATGGCCCCGTCCTGTCTTCTCTGGGGATGAAGGGGCGAGTGCTTTCCTCTCCCCCCTCCAAATACCCCCGGTGGACCATTTCTCCCCTCCGTATCTGCTCCCTCCTTTCTACTGTACCAAAGTCCCAGCTCTACACACTCGCCCTTCGACAACTATTCCTATCCCATTCCTCTTCCCATGGTGACTCTATCCCAGTGTTCACTGACCGCCCTCGCTCTCCACTTGAAGTGGGCTGCGCGGCCGTCTTCCCATCAGAAATTAAATCATTATCCCTCCCCCCAGCGGCTTCCATCTTTACAGCGGAACTGTCGGCTATTCTTGGCCCTTCGGTTCCTTTCTCAGCTCCCCTCTACATCGTTTATTATTTATTCTGACTCCCGTAGGGCTCTTGAGGCCCTGTCCTCTCTTGTCTCTCCGCACCTACTGGTGCGACAGATCCAGGGCTGGCTGGTCCTTCTTTTATCAAGCCGTAAGGTAGTCGCCTTTTGTTGGGTACCTTCCCACGTTGGTGTTCCGGGCAACGAACGCGCGGACGCCGCGAAGATGGAGGTGTCCTTCCTGCCTTTCGACCCTAACATGTCTCTCCCGGCGTCAGACTTTACGAGGGCTTTCCGGGAAGCACTCCTTCGGCGGTGGCAGCACCAGTGGGAGGATGTGTCCGGGAATTCCTTGAGGGCGTTGAAGCCCACGATTCGACGGTGGCCTTCCTCCTGTCAGCGTGACCGACGGTTAGAAACCGCTCTGATGCGCCTACGCATCGGTCATACTCGCCTCATGCATGGGCATCTTATGATGAGACATGTTGCCCCCTCCTGCCCATGCAGCATCCCTCTCTCTCTCTTTCTCTGCCATTGTTCCTCCCTTTTTGCCCTTCAGGCTCCACTCTTACTCTTACTCTATTGTTGAATGACTCTACGCCAGTACCAAAGGACACGCTTTTCTCTTTTCTCCATCAAACTGGCCTTCTACTCGCTATTTAATATGACTTGGGTATAATTTCTTCCCCCCTTTGCTGATCATAATGTCTTTACTTTTCTCTCTTACGACTTTTCTTTAACTGTTACTCCTTCAAAGTCCCTTTTACCCCATCTCCTTGTGCTCTCTCTTTACTTTAATTTCGGCGCGATATGACCTTAGCAGTTGAAACGCCGGTGAAGCACTGCTAGTCATTCATTCATTCATCTGCATACATCAGATGATTAACAATCATTGTACCAAGATAGCAGCCTATTTTAGAAGTGTTCAGTACAATTGATGGATCTGAATTGACCCCACCCCCATCTTACAATCAATGTTTGGTATAAAGTAGGCGGTCCTTATGGCAGCGGAGGTGTGTTCGGATTGGTGCACATAACTGCTCTAACACAATCAATGACGTCCATTATTACGCCACTTCTGCTACATTTTAGTGTTTAAAATACAAATGATTAAGAAGCAGAATGGAGCAAGTTTCGGGATGTTGGGATGGTTATGGAGCAATCCTAGTCATCATAATATTAGCTGGGCATTACATTCTACCGTCTCAATATATACTGTAGACTATAGAGAACGACTAATTCGGCAAATATCCCAAATCATGGCATGATACCTAAGTTATTTTGACGCAGGTCTAAATTATTTGCTCAAATGCAATTATTGTTATTAAGTAATTGTTGGGAATTGTTGTCAATATTGTTGTTTGTGATATATATCCTACGTGAAGAATCTAATGACCAAATTCCTCAGTGAACCTCTCACGCGCTCGCATTTCGAGGAAGTCACGGTCGTCTCACTAATAGATAGTTTATCCATTGTTTTAAGTGGTAACCTATTAAACGAACTATGTTAAACCTATTCCATCCTATGAAAGTCATTAGTCTAAAGCAGTGGTTCCCAAAGTGTGTTCCGCGGAACCCCAGGGTTCCGCGAAAAAATTCAGGGGTTCCGCGAGCTAAAGTTTAAAATAAAAAATATTTTATTTAAAAAAAATATAAATTACTCATTTTCAAAAAAATAAGTCTAGCGAAGAAAATATGAAATTTTGCACGAAGGAAAATAAAGCATAAGTATGGTTTGAGCGAAATATTTAGAAACGGCAATAGGCTTGAACGAAACATTTCGAACGTAACAGCAGCGCCCTCTGTAAGAGTTGCCAATTTTTTTGGCCATACTTATCATGTTTTGCGTATTTGATTTACTTTTTAAAAGAAAATTTCCATAAATAGCAACTAAATTATCATTAATGGAAAACATTTATTAATATTAGTACATAATCTGCATGTAAAATGATGTAAACTGCGTTTGGAGACGTAGCCAACATGTTTTGAACTTGTCATAATCTATTTCTATAGTAGTCGAGGTACTCGACTCGAGCGTGCGTTATCAGTTTGTTTTGTAAGCTTTGGAAGTGAAGTGATCTGAGGTGGTTATACAAAAGGACTTTATTAACTGCAGCAGAATGCGCAGTAAAAATATCAGTATTTTCCTAATGTTTACATGGGATATTGTGCATCTGTTACAAGACGCTAACAGGTCTAAGTGAAGCCTAACGAATAATTAAAGTGCAGAAGATTGTGCAGCAACGTTGCTTGCCTCTACCTACTAGGCCTACTTGATAAACACTTCGTTAGTGCAATCTTTGAAATCGTTGTCCTCTGTGAATTAATTTGGTTAGAACTTTTTTTTATTCATTTTTCGTAATTGTAATATTTCAAAATTCGTGAAAATTAACCCTTCAATGGATCGATGGTTAAAATATGGGTTTCGTAAAAAAACTGAAATTACTAGTAATGCAGAAACTAGTGAAACAAAAGCATCTATAGAAGATACAGAAATTGCAGAAGCTGCACAACCACCAACTTCTAGTGTGATTAATCCACAAAAAAAGAAATCTGCTTCCTCCGATTCTGTGCAGACATCTATGAAAAAACGTAAATATGATCCTAATTATTTGTTATATGGTTTTACTAGTATTGGTGACGAAGAAGCCCCAGATGCCCTTTGCTTACTTTGTAACAAAATATTAGCAAACAGTTCTTTAGCACCAACAAAGTTACAGAGACATATGGAAACAAACCATCAGACTTTTAAAAATAAAGATATTTCTTTTTTTGAAAGAAAACTTGAAAGTCTGAATAGCTCTAGAAGTGTCTTATTAAAAAAATGTAAAACAGACAATGAAAATGCAACAGAAGCGTCATATAAAGCATGTTACCGCATTGCTCTTGCTGGTGAGGCACATACTATTGGTGAATCACTTATAAAACCTTTATTAAAAGATATAATTCTTGCGTGTTTAATGAAGATTCTGTTCAGAAAGTTGAGGCTGTATCTCTTTCCAACAATACGGTGTCAAGACGTATTAATGATATTGCTAATGACATTCAAAATGAACTTATTTCACGATTGCGTGTATGTGATGCTTATGTATTACAAATAGATGAGTCCACAGACGTTGCTGGACTAGCAATTTTACTTGTGTTTGCTAGATATGACTAATAAGAAAATTGAAGAAGATTTGCTTTTTTGCAAAAGTTTAGAATTGCATACCACAGGAAATGATATATTTAATTGCATTGATAATTTTATGAAAACGCATGATATAGGCTTTGAAAAATGTATTTCAGTATGCAGCGATGGAGCAAAGGCAATGACGAAAATTAGCTGGCGCTGTAACACGAATCAAGAATGTTGCAAAAAACTGCAACAGTAATCACTGCATTCTTCACAGATATGCATTAGTGACAAAAAGGATTTCAGCTTCATTAAAGATAGTTTTGGACGAAGCAGTGCAGATTATCAATTTTATTAAATCTCGGCCATTGCAATCACGAATTTTTAAGGCCTTGTGTGAAGATCTGGGTAGTCTTCATAAAACACTACTTTTACATACAGAAATTAGGTGGCTCTCATGAGGAAATTTTCTTGTGAGAATGTTTGAATTGAGGAGAGAATTGTTGTCTTATTTTATTGATCATAAATTTAGATTATCTGACAGATTAACAAATATGGCATGGCTAGCAAGGATTGCATATTTAGCAGATATTTTTTCAAAATTGAATGAAACATGTCTATCTCTGCAAGGGAAAGAAGTAAACATTTTTCAAGCGCAAGATAAAATGGTATCTTTATCACGTAAATTGCAGTACTGGATCTCAGATGTGGAACAAAATACTCTTGACTGTTTTCCGCTTCTTAGTGACTTTCTCCAAGAATCCGAAGTGGAATTAGATGTTGAAATCCTCAATGATATTAAAAATCATCTCAACAGCTTATCAGAATCTCTAATTGAGTATTTTCCAAATTTGAAGAACAAAGACCATTGCTGGGTACAGAATCCATTCAAAGTTAAAGAAAAGCCAACAGGATTTCTAGCAGTGGATTATGAAAATTTAATAGAAATTACTTCAGATACTCAGTTAAAGGCCAAGTTTGAAGAAGTTCCGGTGCTATTTTCTGGGGAAATTTAAGTGACGAATATCCGGAATTATCAAAACGAGCCATACGAGTGCTATTGCCATTTGCAACAACATATTTGTGTGAATCAGGATTTTCAAGATATGCGAGCACGAAAACAGAATATCGCAGCAGACTGAATGCTGCACCAGATATGAGAATTCAATTATCCAACATTAAACCAAATTTCCAGAGGATACTGGAGTCTAAGAAGCAGAAGCATTCTTCCCATTAGGTATTCATTTCATTTTTGTTAAACTAATTATGTACAAATTTACAAAAATTAAGGTGTTTTTTATTCGAATTTTTTATTTATTTTTTAATATAAATAAGTTCTCTTTTTATCCCACAATTTGTGGTTTTAATATTCTTGAATATAGGTAGGGGTTCCACGCTTTTTTAAATAATGTCAAAGGGTTCCGCGGCAAAAAAAGTTTGGGAACCACTGGTCTAAAGCAAGACTGGTGGGCCGTGAATCAGAGAAATTTGCATTTGATTTGTTCATCGTAATTATTACGTAATATAGTATACTGTATATAGTAGTATATAAGAGTTTATTGGTAGCATATCATATGACAATTCCCATAAACATGTGATGACCTCGATGTTGCCAGTTTTTATTTTTTTCCTGAAACTATTACCTTCTCATAGTTTGTTTCAACAATGCATATATTATCATCTCCACGAGCGTAGACATTGCAAGAAAAGATTCTAACTAAGGATAAGTAAAGTTCTTTCATGGTCACAATATATACTTTTATAGATGTCAAACATAAAAATATATTAAAATTCTATATTAACATAAATATGTATTCGATACACATTTACGTCATGGCTTTAACATCAGTATTTCGTATAGCTTCCTCCAGCATCAATAATTTCTTGCAATCGTTGCGGCATAGAAGAGGCCAGATTGTAGGGAATGTTTGGTGTTCGGCGTAAGCTCTCCCAACTATTCCTCGTGTGAGCTAAAAGTGCTTCAAATGTTCTTTCATTGCGTTGCTCCCATTCGTTAATCATTATTGCCCAAAGGTTTTCAATCGGATTCAAATCAGGAGAACGTGGTGGCAGAATTAGATTAATAATCTCTGGGTGATCTTCGTACCACGCTCTCACAACGTTACTCCTATGAATGGGACTGTTATCTTCCATTAAGTAAAATGGTTCCGGTGCTGGAACCAGATACGCACGAACACTGGGTAGCAGCACCTCTTCCAGTATCTGGCAATATTGCTGGCCAGTAAAGCGTCCATCTACTTGAGTCAATTCTCCGACACCATAGCCAGACATCCAGCCCCACACACCGAGATTGATGTGACCACTACGTTTCCTCGGGAAAACATTTCCTTCTTCATAGCGTTTTCCGCGCTGCCTCCAACAATGCAGGGAACCATGACTATCTGTTGAAAATGTTTTTTCGTCACAGTGCACAACTTTTCTCCAGAATTCTTCCTCCTGCGGCAAGTATTGCAAGGCAAATCTCATCCGCGCCTCTTTATGCTCAATCGTCAATGCAGGTTTTATAGCTGGACGCCGAGAAAAATACCCTGCCTCGTGAAGTCTGTTGTTCACTGTATTTGCGCTACAACGAAGGTTCAGGTGTCTGTAAATATGCGTCGCTAGAACAAACGGATGCTCTCTGGCATGATTAACAATTGCAGCATCTTCCTCTTGAGATGTTGAACGCGGAGGACCAGACCTCGGCAAAGTAGTGATTGAGTTTTCTGCTTCATACCGATGAATCCACCGTTCCACAGTGCTTCAATGAACGTCTAGTCGTCTTGATATTTCTCTTATTGGCACATCATATTCATGCAATGTCACCATTGCTCCCCGCATTGCCTGGGTCGTCTCGTGGTGCACAGA
Organism: Bathynomus jamesi; assembly: GCA_023014485.1. NCBI lineage: Eukaryota > Metazoa > Arthropoda > Malacostraca > Isopoda > Cirolanidae > Bathynomus > Bathynomus jamesi. The sequence continues at coordinate 367,643 of JAJOZX010002560.1, forward strand.
CGGCCTTTCCATCTTTGTGTAAATGGCTTATGTGAAGCATGCTGGGACGATAAAGGAAATGAGGATACCATGCACCCCTTCTGAAATTGATTTCGGTTGTGAAGGGTACCAACCCTTCGAATGGTAATAATAATCAGCCAATTTCCTATTTTGTTGAACATATGCATAAAAAATTCGTCTTAAAAGCCAAGGATCCAAAGATTGTCAGCAATAGTTTATATCCCAACTGAATATAGTCAGCCATCAACAGTATAATCATATTTTATTTCCATAACTACTCATGACTACTCTGTCATAGTAAATAACCTTATTATGACTTAGGTAGTAGTGGTAATTCTGAGTGGCGGCCTCTAGCCACATACGTTAAACCTATCAGTGCGTCTAAGACCAGACTCTTCTGTTTCTGTCAATTCATTGTTAGTTTAAGGTATTTTGCTCTTTGTCTTTCTAGGTCTAGGGCATTAAAATAAATATTTGAGTTTGTGTTTAGCATTTCCTCCTCCCTTCGTAATTCCCCACCCAACCTCGTTTCCTTCGACATAGCAACGCTTACCTCCATCCTCATTGCACTTCCTTCATTAAACCTATTATCGCTTTTACTATCCCTTCCTTCCATCCTTCAATGCCAGCGTTCTTAAACCTAGCACATAAATTATATAATATGGAATCTAACACCTTAGATCTCTACGCATTCATGTTACTTGAAGACGCCTGTGTCTTAGGGGAATCTAAGCGTTGAGAGTGGGCTTGAGGGATAGTCTATAGATTATTACAGATGACCTTGAACGCTCCAACTATTTAAAAATGATTATTTATTACGCACATCATATGGCATAATACACACATGAATTTAAGTATCTCTTACACTATAGGAATGGAATTGAATCCTACCAGAGTTAAAAAGTCGCAAAATATGATAGATTAGTTTGTATCAAGAGGTCACTAAGAGAAAAGGATTTGGAGTAGAGCGGAAGGCAGAGAGAGAGAGAGAGAGAGAGTGTGCTTTTAAATCACACCTTTTAAATGGTTTGTGGGTAAGGGCTTCACGTATGTTATTTTAGTCCAGGGTAGTTTATGTGGAGGTGTTAACGTAACTTGCACTTGGGACTGTTAATTGTAAGACAACTACCATAGCTGGGACTGAGACACGTTATCCCTGCATACTCTATACAGTATATATCTATATACAGTATGTATCTATATATAAATAGATAGAGTGATCAACACAATGATAATGTGGACGTCATTGATGGGGTTAGAGCAATTATGTGCACCAATCCGAACACACCTCCTCTGCCATAAGGACCGCCCATTTTATACCTAACAGACTAGCTTGGGACGAGACAGAGGCGCGAGACTTCTTGTAAGCACTGTACATTACGATTTACAAGTTTCATGAGTACTTTTTCATGATTAACACGATCAAATGCTTATAGTGAGCTTCCTTAGTGACATAGATGTTACACACTGGGCAAAAACATCTCGTATGTTGAAGTACGAGTATGTATCACAAATGATGCTTTAGCTTGTCAGGATGTAAACTGTAGAATTCAAACACATATCTTGGAATTTAAAGACCCGTATGAACAACTTGTTTCCTCTCTCAATAATGCTAGGTCAGGCTTAAATACCTTTAGGAGAAAAACTATACATGTAGACCTGATTATGTGTCTGAACTTCATAATGCATCCAGAGATGCTTTTTTAATGTGGTGTAAACAAGGGAAGCCAAGACAAGCCCTGTATTACAACAAAAACAGAGGGCTAATACCAGATTCAAGTATGCAGTAAGGTATATAAAAATCATGAGGATGAGTTAAGCAGGGATGCTCTGGCTAGAAAGCTTGCCAGTAAGAATCCAAGAAGCTTTTAGGAAGAATTAAAGGCAATAAACAAGAGTGCAATGTCTCTCCCTGCTAACACTGAAAATGTAACTGGGACTGAGAATATAGTCAAATTATGGAACGAACACTACAGTCAGTTATTCAACTCTGTACATAAGAGCAATAATATTAATTGTGATGCTACTTATAGACCAGATATAAGAGTTAGTGTATTTGAGACTAAACAAGCCATAAAATGTTTAGGTTATGACAAATCATGTGGTATTGATGGTATTTCTGCGGCGCATCTGAAATTTAGTAGTGCCTCTGTTAGCTTTGTGCTTTACAGGTTTACTGATAAATGGTGTTTTGCCAGATACAATGTTATCCGTTGTTTTGGTGTCAGTACTAAAAGATAAAAAGGGTAAAATCAATAGTAAAGATAACTGTTGGCCAATAGCTTTGGCCAGTATTATGGTTAAGGTTTTTGAATATATACTCATTAATAAACTTGAATGTTGCCTGTACGCTAGTAATAACCGATTTGGTCTCAAAAAGAAACATAGTACAGATATGTGTGTGTATACTTTGAAAGAGATAGTCTGTAAATACCAAACTCGTAGATGCTAATGTATTTCTGTGTTTCCTGGATGTCTCTAATAGTGGGCTTCCTAAGCGACATAAATCAGTGGTACTGTTACTTGCTGGACAAAAACATCACACTTTCAGAGTTTGTACTTAGACGTATTTACTTTGACTTTATCAACGGATCCAAAAAATTAAAACATGATTTCCTGAATTATGCAACATTTCCAAAATGGCCGCCAGATTTAGATATAAGTTATAAAATGGCACAGTTCAAATGTTTCTAATAACACGGGTACAACAAATGTGAAGCTAAATGCACTTACAGGTGTTTGTTGTTAGGGCATATAATTTATTACTTTAATAATATTAATCAATAAACAAAGTATCTAAAGAGACATTGCTATCGTATAAATCTCAAGAATTATTGGTGATTACCACAACGGTATGCAATCGCGCTAAATGTGGATTCATAAAAGTCCTGTAAGTGACCTGCATGTTCTTTACACTATCTACTACTTTTCGCATGGACAGTCGCACAACTGTGTGCATGGAAGGTCAGCTTTTGCCATTGTGCGTGCATCTGAGGAGTTGGACATTGCAGGCTTTTGCAACATCAGGTATCGTCATCCAGTCGGGTGACCACATCAGCTGTTCATCTTTCTTCCATCCCCACAGGTGTGGCGAGGGAAGCTTTGTTGCATTTGTACAGAAAATTCATATCCCGCCCCGATATGCAGCTCGCTTGCAGTGCTGTAGCAGGGCGTCCTAAGATGGGAAAACATTTATTTTTATTATTATTATTATTATTATTATTATTCCACAAGTGAATCTTTACTTCAATTCTGTCAGCAATTATATAATGCACTAGACAACAACAACAACAACAACAACAAAACACACTTACTTGCGTTGGAGGCAAATTCTCTTAACTTCGACCCTTTCGATAGAATAGCTCTCTTCTCGCTTCATTCACCAATTCAGTGAAATTTGAAGAACATGAACGAGTCCAAGACTTCCGCATATAGGTTAAAGTCTCTTTCTCTGTTTGCTCGAATGAAGACAAAAATAAGCAATTCTGTCTCAAGAATAGTATCCCAGTACAAAAGTGAGGGTAATGATTCATTCATAGATTTCTTCCATTCAGGAAAGTCTGCATCATCTCTATCAAATGCTGCAAGCTGTAACTTTGCCAAAGCAAGAGCAGTAACTTGGTGTGCATGACGAGTTCTGGTTATATGGGAGCATCTGAGGAAAGAGTCTGCTGTTCTACTGGTATTTTTTAAACATATTTACTTTGATTCATCAATCATGGATATGCACAATGATTAAAAGTATATTTTGTAATTAATTTTTTGTGTCAATATTATTGGAAAGTACTCGAGCTGCACCATTTGATACCATACATCGAGTTCTGGCAGCCATTTTGAAAATTCAGAAAATAATGTTGATATTTCTTGGATCCGTTGGAAAAATATTTGTAAATAAGAGTATATTACTTAGCAATACATCAGACTTATTACAATACTGTTGTTTGCCCTCATCATCAAATCTGGGCCACATCAACATATACATTTGATTTGATTTGTGTTATTTGTGATCAAATACAAATACCAAAAAAAGACCTATTTTAACCCACCTACTAAAATTGTCTTAGAAGTAGCCCTGCTTGTCACGGAAGTACTTTTAACAGGAACAGATGCTCGCTAAAACAGGAAAAATGTCGAAAGTAACTTTTGAAGTAATTGGTAGCTAGTTACTTTTTAGAAACAGCAACTAGTAACTAATTACTAGCAACTATTTTGAGACAGTAACTAGTAAGTATAAGTAGTTGCTTATTTGAGGCAGTAACTAGTAACGGTAATTAGTTCCAAAAAAAGTAACTGTCACAACACTGGGAGTACCCCACTTTTCACTTTCTGTCACTCTGATTCATGACAGTTTAAAGTTACTCTTTGTTCTCTGTCTTGTAATCATCTTTTATTTAATTTATGACTAATCCTGATATTTCATGGCTCTTTAATTAATTATAGAAGTCTCCTGTGTAGAACCTTGTCAAATGCCGTACTAAAGTCCAAGTAAATAACATCTACAGCAGCGTTCCTCAACCTTTTTTGTACTGTGGACCCCTTATCAAAATCTTGATAGTTTTGGGGCCCCCTCCCCAAAAATTATCTTTTGCATTATGATTAAGTAGCAATAGACATATTGAGGTATCCAGTTTAGTATAGTTTTTAGTCTTGATTTATACTTCAAAGTCGGAGTAAAAATGTAATAAAAATGCATAAAACTTACCGCTGTTCTGTTTACATTAAAAAAACAGCATAAAAACAGAGAAGGGGCTCATTTGTGCCAAAAACTCACAGTTCATGAATTGGAAACATAAGATGGTCGTAAAAAAACAACATTTATAGAAACTTTAAAGTTTCAAGTAGTCGAAAATGTTATCGGTTAAAGGTCAAAATTAGCTACCACAAAAAAAGGAAAAAAAAAATTGTTTTACTGAATATAATCTAGTCAACTCACAGACCCCTTGAACACAACTCACGGACCTCTAGGGGTGCGCGGACCCCCTGTTGAGAACCGCTGATCTACAGTACATCATGTCCAGAGATGGGCACGATCTTGATCTTCAAATCAGATCGTGATCTTGAAGATCAAGATCGTGATCTGATCTTGATCTTGAAGATCACTTTTATTATGGTGATCTTGATCTTGATCTAAGATCACTTTATTTCTTGTGATCTTGATCTTGAAGATCACTTTAGACTTCAAGATCACTTTTAATTTCAGATTCTTAAATATGCCGCTATGCGAATGTCATTTGTTTTTTGTCCAAGCGACATCTGGTGGCAACTTTGTTCAACACCGACTGTTTATGTTTTCTGTTAGTTGGGTGACTTGCGTCATGCGTGGGCTCATGGAAGGTGTAGTTGCTGTGGAATTTAGGCTCGTAAAAAGTGTAATTTACTGTGCAATTATGTTAAAAGTGTTCTATTAATATATTATTATATATAGGCATAAAATATAGCCTATAGGTCCGTATTCATAATAAATTAATTCTAAACATATTTTATTTACAGATTGAATTTTTTAATAATGAGTGCAATTTTACAACTTCAACAGGCTCCCAAGGGAACCAAATATTCTAGGTTGTCACCAGAACAGTATTCAATATATTTAGATAACAATGTTGGTAATAAGGATCAATCTGTGCTATTGAACGGAAAATATTTTCAAATTGTCGAAAAAACTGGAAACAGTATCAAAGTTATTTGTAGGCAGTGTACAAAGAAAACTACAATTCTGTCTGCTGGCCTCGACTCAACAAGCAATCTTCTGAGGCACCTCAGGGTTAGTACTACTTAGTAACTAAGTAGTAAGTAGCAACATTAACATAATGGTTCAAGTCATATTTTAAGTGACTGGTGCCATACAAGACTAATGCTACATTTACATAGACGTCCATTTGAATATATTGTGCACTTCAGATATTAATAGATTATGGACTAGTAACTACATTAAAAACTGCCGATATCCAACTATAATAAAACGCCAGGTGTATCTGTCTTTCTCTCTGTCTGATCCATGTCTGTAATTTCTCCTATTTAGTTACTGAAGGACGAAATTCGGCTTTCAATTTAACATAGGATAAAAATGCACTGATCATGGTGAAAATAATTTTAGTTAAAGATAACAAAATTTTAGAATCTTGTTAAGTATTAATTTCAACTAGAAGTTTGATACTCTGATAAATATTATACAGGGTGTTCAAGAAGTCTCTCCGCATGATAATAATTTATTTTCTTGTGCAGAAACTACATTCGGATCTTTTGGGTGAATATGAATCGGAGAAGAAATCTCGCAAACGTCCAGCTAAAGAAGAAGATGCCAGCGGCAGCAATGCTGGCCCTGCCAAAATTGCCAAGCAGTCAACACTAAGCATGTTCCACATTTCCAAGCAAAAACCAGGACCACCAATATGCAAGGATATCCTTGAAAAGAAGATTCTCTCGCTTGTGGCTAATGGGCTCCTACCATTGAGCCTAGTTGAACTACATGAATTTAAGGATCTTCTTTCATGTTAGTATAACTCAAATATTTTGCTATTTTTTCCATAGCTAATATCTGATTAAAATAATTAATCATATTATTTGTATGAACATTAGACTATCGCTAGCCTAGCTAAATATTTTGATATTTTTTCCATAGCTAATCTATTGTATTTGTTTTAATTTTTAAATATTTTTTTCAGACGTCAACCCGGCTGTTCAGGTGCCATCTAGACGCACCCTGGCTAGATCTCTTGCAACAACAACCAGTACAATGAAGGAAGACATACAAGCAAAACTGGCAGCAGTTGACCATGTGTGTGTTACATGCGACATATGGTCAACTAATCACCGCAGTTTCATGGGAGTCACTGCGCATTGGGTATGCTATTGATTTAGTGTATTATTTTTATATAATTGATAAATTGACCATTGGTGATAGACTGATAGTCTGATAGACTTATAGTATAATCTTTTCAATTATTCGACATGTGTTCCTCATTCATTAATTTGGTGAGTCTTCATTTTGCTGTGATTCACAGTAATTTCACACTAATTCACTGATTCTGTCATCTGTCATTGTGTCTGATTCACAGCAAAATGTGGAAGAGTCCATATTCACAGGCTGTGAATATGGACTCTTCCACATTTTGCTCTTATGGGATGGGTCACTGATGTGGTGGTATGGTAGGCGACTCATCGCTGAATTGCCTCCTTTATATCACATAGTTCTTCTCTTCAATGTTTGGTGGCGCAGTTTAGCTGGTGCGTGTCTAACCAATATTATTAAATTAAGCTTAAAAAAATGTTCATACAAACATTGATTTTATATTCTTACATTACAGATCAATGATGACTGTCGCGAGGATCAGCTGCACTGGCATGCCGAAGATTTCGTGGAACACATAGCTTTGATAAAATTGCTGGAATATTGGACAGGATCAACTCGGAGCATGGTTTATCTTATAGAAAAGTTGTATCTACAGTCACCGACAATGCATCGAACATGGTGAAATGCTTTAAAGAGTTCGGTGTTCGTGTTCAGAATCGTACTGACGACATTGATGAAGATGATGCAGATGAAGATGATGATGAAAAAGATTCAGATGAAGAGGTTATCATCAGCAACTTTCCTGAACATTCAGGAGAGCATGGAGAGGAGTCAGTGAAACTATCATCCCATATTCGATGTGCCTCCCACACATTGAACTTGGTAGCAACAACTGATGCAGATAAAGGACTGAATTCACCTGGACTAAAGAAGATAAAGCATTCTGCAATGGGAAAATGTTCGGCGCTGTGGAATGCTGCTGGTAAACCCAAGTCAGCAGAAAAAATACAGGAAATAACTGGCGTCCAATTTAGGTACCCATGCGTCACCCGATGGAACTCAATGTACGACTCATTAAGCCAAATATATAAACATAAGAACGACGTGAATGTAGCTCTTGAAGAACTGAATCTACCCATCCTCAAAGACAATGAATTGGAATTTATTTCAGAATATTTGTCTGTTCTAAAACCAATTGCAGCAGCCCTCAACAAATTACAGGCAGAGAAAGAATGCTACTACGGTTGTCTTCTTCCAACAGTCCTAGTGACTCAAGATGCCCTCGCAAGATTGGAGCCTATCCAACCAAACGACCTGCGCTTGAGACACTGCATGCCATTACTGGCAGCAGTCGTCTCTGGCTTCAATGCCAGATTTGGTCATTTTTTGTCGTTGAGCCCCGAGGTAACTGATGCCGTTTTGGCCTCAGTATCTCATCCGTATTTCAAACTTAGATGGATATCATTGTTGCAAGGGCCTAATTTCGGCGATCATGAAGCAATCAAGTCTCAAGTAAAAGACAAGCTGCAAATGGCTGTAAGAAATTGTAATTTTGACAGCAGTGGTAATAGTTCGGTGAACTCAGACTCATCATCTGAAGACGATTTCTTCAGAACTATGGACGGCTCATTCTCTGCTCCTAACAACAAGGAAGACTTGGAAGTCCTCAATTATTTGCAGGACACCAGTAAGGCACTCGACTCTTTAGATAGGTATCCTGCTATAAAGAAGATCTTCAAGAGGTATAACACCACGCTACCTTCCTCTGCACCAGTGGAACGGTTGTTTTCGTTTGCTGGCATGGTTCATAGCCCCAAACGAAGTCGTCTCTCGAATGGTAACTTTGAACAATTGGTTTTGCTGAAAGCAAATGTTTACAGCGGTTGAACATTAAATTAACACTTAACTTGCGGTTTTTACCCTTATATTGTCAGTAATTGCGTACTGCAGTAAAACTGTAAAATTAAATTCTATGTAAAAAATGTTTACTTATATATGCTGACCATGCATTGATATGGGTTATGGACCTGGTTTAATGAGAATTGAGAAAAATAGAACTAAAAACTATATGTAGGTCATTTAATAGTTTTTTCTTTGCTGATAAGTTATGATAATACTAAGTTTTAAGTTTACCACCTGAAAAACTGAAAGGGGAATCGTCAATCCCCGTAGTTTAGATCAGGTGACATGGGTAGGATGCGATGCTTGTATTGCCTCAGCCCTCAGGGGAGTATTAGGAGTGATACTTTTCAGGAGTGATTAACAAAATAATTTGTTTTTGTTTACTCTACAAGAGTACAACTTTTTTCAATTCATATAAAAGTGATCTTAAAAAGTGATCTTGAAAAGTGATCTTCAAGATCACGATCTTGATCTGGATCTTCAAGATCACATTTTTCTGGTGATCTGATCTTGATCTTCAAGATCACATTTTTCTGGTGATCTGATCTTGATCTTCAAGATCACCAAAGTTGGTGATCTTGCCCATCTCGATCATGTCCATCGTGATTCTCAACATAGTCTAGGATCTGGCCAAGAGTTCGTATAAATTTCTGGGTGCAGAGGTTTTGACGACTGATCTAGACTAATTTTGGGGCGCAGAATCCGAATTTTTCTATGCCATCGCACCAAATTGGTGCGAAAGTGGTCAAAATGGCAAAAAATTGGCAAAAATGGCAAAACTTTATCATTTTTCGTATTTTTGTCATATTCTTGATTTGAAAAATTTTTAAGGGCAATTTTTTGTTGAGAATCTGTTTTGTAACATACTGCTGCCTGAACCAAGAAAACTGACAAAAATGTCAAAAAATAACAGCAAAAATAGTAAAAAATTAAGTAAATATTGTCAAAAAATCGCAAAAATGAAATTTTTGGCTATTTTGGTGCATAAACTAGCTCTAACCAATCATATCGAACTAAATAGTCAAGAAATTAGATATTAATAGCTCTGCAAGAATTTATTAAAACAAAGTATGCACAAATGTCTAAATTTCGGGTATAAATCGATAAAAATGGTTGTAAAATACTTGAAAAAATAGCCAAAATATAAAAAAATAGTACTAATTTTATGTTATTCTTAGGCTTGCTTGTTGTAAAATGCTTGAACTTCTTATAGAATCGATCTATTTGATTTCTTTAGAGTAACTAAGTCATATTTATTGTGTTTCAGGTTTAGTATTGGTAGTAGCTACAAATTGAGGATCCCTGTATTCATTATGTGATTCAACAGATGATAGATCATGGTAAGTAATAATCGAATTGAATATTTAAAACAAATATAAAGACCAATGTGTTACAAATGAATTTTTATATGTATAGAATAGAACCAGTTTATTATAATTGCAATGCAAGAAGTCTTAGTATATTTTATTTTTTCAGGATGTATGTCAACTTGTGCCAGAAAAGAAGCATAGCTCAAACCTTGGTAAATGTATCTTGTGCCAGAAGACAAAAGCCCAAGTGGAGAGAAATATTTGAGCAGCGGAGAACATGGAATAAAAAATTTGCTTCAGTTGGCTTCTGCGTACCCAAATGATGACAGAAGCAAGCGTTTGAAAGCTCTTACTGAGAGTCAGACTCCTTATATCCAGTATCACAGCACTTCGTGCTATGCAACATATAAAAAGTTCGTTGAACGTAGCCAGAAGTCTAAAAATGCTGAATCTGAACCCTCCGATTCCTCCTTAGGGGAAGCATTAACTCCTCCAGAAAATAGTTCAAGCAAAAGGATTAAAACACAGCATATCAAGGATATGAAAGTGTGTATTTTGTGGTTCAGCTCGAGTCAAATTGAAAGGTGGAAACATTGACCATGATTTGTTTCGGATATGTACTCCAGGTCGTGCCCAAAAGTTATTGAGTTATGCTCACTTGTTCCAAGACGATGTTTTTACCAGAGTAGCGATGTTGAACGAATACAAAGATGTATTCGCTGCAGATGTATTCTATCATAATAATTGTATAAAGAAGCATTTTGCAGCCTATGATCGCAGAATAGAGACGATTTTGGAAACAGACAGCAAGAAAATGAAGTTATGGGTTCTACTGACATGGTTCAAGAAGCGTTTAATGATGTAGTCTCAAAAATAGACTTCACAAGCTGTGGATACAGTGTCACCTACTTGAGACAAGAGATCAATAAAAAGCTGAACCAGGATGAATCTATCAGTAACTATTTGGTTAAGAGCCTGCTTATAGACAAATTTAAGGACACCATTTATTTTACATATCCTAGCAACAAACGAAAATCCCAGATGGTTTATTCTGTCCAGATTGAGAGTGCAAGAATTGTTGAAACTTTGCGGAAATCATCTGTCGAAAACGTTGCTAAGGACCTAAGGAAAGAGTTAAAAACTTACAGTTTTGGTTTACGCTCTAGCTATTGTGATCCAAACGATCTTGATCTAGCCTTAAAACGCTTCCAAAATGAACGTCCTCCAATATGGATGGAATTTCTTCAGCATTTGTTTTCCACCCGGAATGTATCAGATAGCAACAATCAGTTGATGCTGAAGTGTGACACTATCTTCCAGATGTTGTTTTACATCATTCATAATGGTTTGGAGCCCACCCCATTGCATGTCAGATTTGCTCAAACTATACATAACCTGTCACAGTCTAAAGATCTTATTGAAATTGCAAACAAACGGAGCATTTGTGTAGGATATCAAGAAGTTCGCAAAATAAATTTTGCACTAGCAAAACGTACAATATCTTTATGTGGTAGAGTTCCAGTTCTTCCAGTATTTGATCAAAACCATCCAATTCAAGCAGCAATGGATAATTTTGACACCTTGGAAAATATCTTGTCTGGAATTGGTTCGACACACGATACGGTGCTAGTTTTATTCCAAAATTCTCCATTAAGCTCTGCACCAACACAACAGCATACTAATAAGATCAGTGAAGCTCCAGAGTCAACCCTCCGGCTTGGCAAGTTACAAAGCGTTCTTCCTTGCCAAGAAATTATCTCGATTGGACCAAGACATGAACGAGGTACAATAAGTCAAGATTTCCAAGTCTCTGAATACAAGGCAAACGATCATTTACTAGAGACTGTTAATCTCGACCATTTCCTGTGGTTTGTGATGCGATACAAACATAGAACAACCACAATACAGGGCTCTTCAACTAACTCAAATACTGATAATGATGACTTTGTTCCAAGCTTTGTTGCTGTCAAAAGCCCTTTTGTAGGAGATAGCTTGAAGCCTACAACTATTGCGTTCACTCCCATACTGCCATACAAAGCAACTGAATTTGATACCATTTTTACAACAATGATTAACTTTCAGGACGTGCTTAAGCAGCAGAATAAGCCATACGTGCACTGTGGTGTGATGAAGGAGTTTATGCTATTGCGAAGGAAATTCAGCTCCTGAAAAAAGATCTGTTCAGTAATTTGTTTATCGGATTGGGTGGATTCCATTTTGAGAAGATTGTACTTGCTTGTATTGGATCTTATCTTCATATATCGGGAATTGAATCTGTTTTGGTTGAACGAATGTTTCGGTCCAGACACAGTAAAATCCGTTATGAATGGCAATCATTATGTGAGAGCCAAGCAAGGATTATCTTTCGTGCACGAAGCAATAACAAGCATTATGTTCAATGGGTTTTTGAGTGTCGATGAACACCGTAACTTATATCAAGATGCTGCAACTAAAATTTCAATTATGGTTGCAGAACAAGAGCAATGGGACGACTTTAAGTCTTCGATATATACTCTGTCTCAATCCTTTCAACAATATATAAAGCAGAGGTCTGATAGTAATGAAAACTTTCATTACTGGTATCATTTTACCAATAGATTGTATCCAATCATCAGAGATTTAACCTACTCAATGCGGGCAGGTGATTGGTCACTATTTATTTCTTCCATACAGAGATCAATCCCACTTTTCTTCGCCTACAATAGAACCAACTACGTCAGATGGGCAGCACCAATCTTCTTTGAGGATTGTTTAAACCTTGAGGAACATTTTCCTGATCTCCACAAATCATTCCTTAGTGGTGGTTTTGTAGTGAGGAAAACAACACGACAATGTAGTGGAGTTCCAATGGACCAGGCACTTGAGCAACATTATAATAAGCCTGCAAAAGTGTCCAGAGGACACTTATATTCTTCACAAATGAGAGGTTCCGGCCAGTTTGAAAATCGTGACAAGTATGATATTCATCATGAATACCCCAAGAGCCATGCCTTATCGAGCTCCAGTAATGTCCAAGCTATTCAACAGTACATTTACAAAGTTGGAAACACATTGAGCAAAACATTAGATGGCAAACCACTCAGAAACATTGCTACCGGTGAAGAGGATAAAGAGTCTTATACATATCACATTACTTGCCTGGATAGAGGAGATGTTGCTTACAAGAATTTCAAAACCGAACGGCTTGAGAAAAAAACAGAAACTTTGTTTGCAGCAATTAAGAGGCAAAAACTCGCAACAGCGAGGAACACTTCCAGAAAACGAAAGGAATATGACATAAAAAAAGAAACCATTGCAGCACTAAACTACATTGCATTTGCTCAGCTCAGGGAATTTCCATTGAATCAATTACTTTTCCATGAAATTACACCGCTTCCATTTTTTCTTGTAGACAGTGATGGTTTTTTGAAGAAATCTAAGAAATCGGAATTGGGATCGGAACTTGAAAAGAAACTGGGTGAAGACCTCCCATTGTTGTTAGAAGGGAATGATGCAATGATCATAGATTTTATGGCTCAAGTAAGGAAATTCCCGGTGAAAAAAGCAATGTTGAAAACATTTGGTGAATTTGCACAATCACTTTTAAATATGTTTTTGAGTATGGGATCCAAGTCAACCACAATTCATATCTTATTTGAAAATTACAAGGCTTCAAGCATCAAGACTGGAAACGGATGAGACGATCAATTGCGCATTCGAAAATACAAATTTCCATAACATCACCTGAGCAGAGGCTCCAATTGACTTCAACAAGTATTGGAGTTCCACAGATAACAAGGCAAACTTCCAAAATTTTGTCGGCTTTTTCATGGAAAACTACCATGGAGATAAAGTAATTGTACTGGGAGGTGGTACTCTTGAAAAACCTGAAGTTTGTGTCCAATTCCAAAATGGGAAGGTCTGCGAAATTCCTGAGCTTTGTTCTTCACAAGAAGAAGCAGATGACAAAGTGATGTTACATGTAAACTATGTGGTGGATAAAGCAATGCCTGGTGGTGGAGCTACAGTTTCAGTAGCTACCAGTGATACTGATATCTTTGTGTGCCTCATCTACCATTTAACAAAATGGATTGAGCATGGCCTGAAGGAATTATGGTTTGTTAAAGGCTCTGGAACAAGTCGCAAAATCATTCCTCTGCATGGCTTGCATCAAAAGCTTGAAAACGATTTGATCCAAGTTTTACCTGCCTTGCATGCTTTAACTGGCTGTGACAGTGTCAGTAAAGTAGGCACAAAATCTAGTGCACTGAAGCAGTCAAACTACTTTGATGAAATTAAGGACTTTGGCAAGGAACCACTTACAGAGAAAATAATCGAAGGTGCCGAAAACTTTCTGGTTCATTGCATCAAACCCAAGTCAAAATCCATATCATTTGATCAACTAAGATCTGAGCAATACTACAAAACTGGGGACAAAATCGATTTTACTCAGCTTCCTTGCTCTTCAAAAAGTATTAGACTGCATATTAAACGGGCATATCTTCAGTGCAAACTTTGGCTTGACTCTCCATATGGCTCCATATCTGAAAATTTAAATCCACTTGACTATGGTTACGTAAAGTCTGATGAGGGACTTTCGGAACCTCAACTAACCGATTACCCAGATAAACCTCAGCTGCAAAACCTGTACCAAGAGGTCACAATGCCCTTGCACTGCGTCATCCATACCATGCTGCTCATTCTGCAAGTGCAATCAAAGACCATGCCAAAATCCTAACAAATCTGTACATTGTACTTCTGTTTCATTTTCATGGTGTCGGAAGATGATACCACAAAAGCCATAGTGCTTTTATTTGTAAATAATGTTTCAATAAAAGTTTCAAATAAACAAAAAAAAGAACAAAAAAAAAAACAATGGGGCCTCATCATTAAATGAGGTCGTTCCCACTAAGTTAGCTATAACTTAGCCCATTGCCGTGGTGCTGCACTGCGAAGATGCACCTGAGTGACGGTAACACTCTTTCTCAATCACATAAGCGGCCTTGACAGTTTTTGTCATTTTTGCCAAACTCTTTGCCACTTTTGCAAGATTTTCAGTCAACTTCATCATCAGAAATAATACATGATCTTATCTCACAGTCTTTTACAACATGCAAACCTAAGAGTTTTATAAAATTAGCACTATTTTTTATATTTTGTCTATGTTTTCAAATATTCTACAACCATTTTTAGTCATTGTAACCCAAAATTTAGACATTTGTACATGTTTTTGTGTTAGGAAATTTTAGTAGAGTTATTAATATCTAATTTCTTGACTATTTACTTCGATAAGATTGGTTAGAGCTAGTTTATGCACCAAAATAGCCAAAAATTTCATTTTTGCGATTTTTTGACAATATTTACTTAGTTTTTTACTATTTTTGCTGTTATTTTTTTACATTTTTGTCAGTTTTCTTGGTTCAGGCAGCAGTATGTTACAAACAGAGATTCTCAAACAAACAATTGCCCTTAAAAAAATTTTCAACTCAAGAATATGACAAAAATACGAAAAACTGATAAAATTTTGCCATTTTGGCCAATTTTTTATCATTTTGACCACTTTCGCACCAATTTGGTGCGATGGCTTAGAAAAATTCGGATTTTACGCCCCAAAATTAGTCTAGATCAGTCGTCAAAACCTCTGCACCCAGAAATTTATACGAACTCTAGGCCAGATCCTGTACTATAAGGAGGAATCGGAGGGTTCACATTCAGCATTTTTAGACTTCTGGCCACGTTCAACGAGCTTTTTATATGTTGCATAGCACGAAGTGCTGTGATACTGGATATAAGGAGTCTGACTCTCAGTAAGAGCTTTCAAACGCTTGCTTCTGTCATCTTTTGGGTACGCAGAAGCCAACTGAAGCAAATTTTTTATTCCGTGTTCTCCGCTGCTCAAATATTTCTCTCCACTTGGGCTTTTGTTCTTCTGGCACAAGATACATTTACCAAGGTTTGAGCTATGCTTCTTTTCTGGCACAAGCTGACATGCATCCTGAAAAAATAAAACATACTAAGACTTCTTGCATTTGCAATTATAATAAACTGGTTCTATTCTATACATATAAAAATTCATTTGTAACACATTGGTCTTTATATTTATGTTTTAAATATTCAATTCGATTATTACTTACCATGATCTATCATCTGTTGAATCACATAATGAATACAGGGATCCTCAATTTGTAGCTACTACCAATACTAAACCTGAAACACAATAAATATGACTTATAGTTACTCTAAAGAAATCAAATAGATCGATTCTATAAGAAGTTCAAGCATTTTACAACAAGCAAGCCCAAGAATAATATAAAATTAGTACTATTTTTTTATATTTTGACTATTTTTTCAAGTATTTTACAACCATTTTTATCGATTTATACCCGAAATTTAGACATTTGTGCATACTTTGTTTTAATAAATTCTTGCAGAGCTATTAATATCTAATTTCTTGACTATTTAGTTCGATATGATTGGTTAGAGCTAGTTTATGCACCAAAATAGCCAAAAATTTCATTTTTGCGATTTTTTGACAATATTTACTTAATTTTTTACTATTTTTGCTGTTATATTTTGACATTTTTGTCAGTTTTCTTGGTTCAGGCAGCAGTATGTTACAAAAACAGATTCTTAAACAAAAAATTGCCCTTAAAAAAATTTTAAAATCAAGAATATGACAAAAATACGAAAAACTTATAAAGTTTTGCCATTTTTGCCAATTTTTTGCCATTTTTACCACTTTCGCACCAATTTGGTGCGATGGCATAGAAAAATTCGGATTCTGCGCCCCAAAATTAGTCTAGATCAGTCGTCAAAACCTCTGCACCCAGAAATTTATACGAACTCTGGACCAGATCCTAGACTATAACTCATCTCTACATTCCTTGCCAGGTACATTCCAGCGCATGTCATTGCCCGCGGACTTGGACCATTCAAGGCAATGGCACTGCCGGCGTTTCATGCGTTAACGGGATGCGACACGACCTCAGCGTTCTCTGGCAAAGGCAAGAAGGGCCTGGTCAGTGTGGCAGTCCCTACCTGAACTCACCTTACCTTTCGAGCTGCTCTCCAGCCCTAACCCCACCCTGGAGATGATCAAGACTCATACACCCACGCTCCAGAGATTCGTCATGCAGCTCTATGGTGTCTCTGAGGAGGGCATCACAACCGTGGATGCTGCTAGACTCTCCCTCTTCCTCCACAAAGGACGCGACTTCGAGCACATGCCTCCAAGCAGCGACGCTCTGCATCAGCACCTCCTCAGAGTAGCCTATCAGGTAAGACAGCATTGCATGGATGGGAACATCACTCATGCTTGAGATTACTGCATGCAGTTGTATTTCTAGAAGTGTCATTTCAACTGATCAGTTATTTCTCTTGTGACTTCAGACTGGACACGTGTGGGGTAATACGCTCATCAAAACTCCAGCTCCAGTCTCTCCAACGGAATGGGGATGGCAGCAAGAATTCCCCGACTCTGCGCCAACTCCAGTCTACACCACAACTCCCACCATTTCGCGGGCCATACCAGAGCTTGTCATTTACCAGTGTAAGACAGACTGTAAGGCTCCTTGTAAGTGCTACGTGCAGGGCCAGCCCTGCATGTATCTCTGTAGATGTAAAGGTTCGTGCTCCCACACTGGTAAAATGAGTGAGGAACAGATAGATGAGGAATCAGGTTAGTGAACGAAGGAATGTCATGAATGTGCTTACATTGTCACAACATTGTGTGATGATATATTTGAGTCGGCTAGTTATTGGTCGAGTATACTATGTATCAGTTATACTATTTAGATACCACAGAACTTGTAAATTTATCATTCAATTTGCAATTCTTGCTCCCATGCCTCTAAATTCTGTTTTCATAAATTTTATCAAAATGTCAACTTTGTGTATCATTTCCAGGATTTGACCTTTAAAATGCATTCCAAATGTAAAATTTATACCAGATATGAGTTCAGCGACCTCAAATTAGTTTGAAAACATGTATCATAATAGTTTCTATGACAAACTGGTTCCTTGGCTCTGAGTCGGCCATGTTTTCCAATGTGGCCGACGGCGACCATCTTGGATTTAAGATACAACTTGTGTCTTTGGATAAATTTTTTCATATGGCCCTAAGGAACTTCCATACCAAAGGGGACCTTTCACCTTTGCATCATGATTTGAAGTGAAAAGTCACTTAGCATGTCTACTATATGGTTCTGTCAGAAGTAACCCAGACTAAGTATCTTGGCCACATTCTAACAATTAAATCTACCTGATAGTCTTTCAGATAACTGTGATATTCTAAGGCAATGTAGACAGTTATATGCTCAGGGAAATACTTTGGTTAGAAAATTTCATATGTATACATTAGATGTTAAGCTGATTTTGTTCAAAACGTTTTGTACTCCAATGTATACAACTCATTTGTGGTGGAACTATGATATATGATGTATAATTTGAGAAAATTATATGTTGCATATACTAATACTTTTAGGAGTTTATTAAGAACTCCAAGATTTATAAATGGTGCTCCTTCTAGTGTCAGTATGCTGCTTGTAGTAATAAGGTGCCAAACTGTGCCAGTGTCATTCGCAATTTTGTATTTAGATTTATCACTGGGCTCGGTGAGTCAGTCAATAAGATAATAGAAGCCATGGTTAGTGGACTATTCTTCGATATATTTTATAAATCTCAAATCTGGAAGCATTGGCGTAGGCAATTGTATGTTCATTATGCACAGTGATTCACTGGCCTACTTAGTCAGTGCTCCAGACAACTATCTCTTAATCTTCTATGGACCTCTTGTATAATGTTTGTACCTGTTGAGTCTGAAATAAAGTGTTTGTGTGTTTGTTGTTTGTTTGTTTTTATAATTTTTCTACTATCCTCCCTACCAATAATGTTAAACTAACATACCTATAATTTCCTCCCTACTTTTAAGAGTATTCATGTAAAATTAACGTACCACGAAAAGAGTCTTCTTAAACTAAATTAATTGTTCACTTTAAGAGCGGAGAGAAAATTCATTCAATGTACAGTATATTCTTCATTTTGTGAAAGACTACAGTACTCACACGGTTATTTGTGAATTGAATTAACCAAAATTTACTAACTGTGATCAATGTGCACTTACTGTATATGTGATCATGACATGGAGTTAACCGATTTGGCACGGTGTTTACATTTTCTCTGCAGGCGATGTACCGCCGATTTGTGCCTGGATGAGGTGGCACATATCTCGGCGAGGCAGTGGGTAGGGGTAATGCTATGGTGGGGTAATAGACTAGGAGAATGAGAATGGCTTAGTTATGGGTAGGCGGAGGGAGGGATATAGACCGAGATGCGGTGAAGCAGATGGGAATGAGTAAGGAAGGAGAATATCGCTTCCGCTGAAAAGCGGGGACCTTCGGCAAGTATGGACTGAAGACGCTCGGACGTGGAAATGCGGGTCAGGAAAGGGAAGTATCTCTGACGGAGAACGGGCAGATTTGGGCATTCTACCAGGAGGGTGGGTGAGGGGGGTGAATCTCTTGGAGAGAAGTGCGATTTGGGAATCTGAATATATGACGAGAGAGTGCACGATGTCGAGGGCCTCTAGGATAGCGAAGACCTCTGCTAAGAACACAGAGGCCTCGCAGAGCAGGCGGATGCTTCGGGAAAGCGGCTGGGGTAATATCACCACTGAGGGGGCCGTACCAACCTCCGAGTTACGTGGTCCCGGAAAAGAGACCTGTATACCATGGCGGTCGTGGTAGTCTTTGGCAGAGCACACAGTTCCCTGCAAAACTTGATTGGGGTAAGGAGCCAGGGGAATAGATGTGGTATGTGATGGAGATGACTGAATGAGGGGGCATGTTGGAGAAGTCCAGGAAAGACCTGACCGCTTCAGTGAAGTGCCAGCTCCGTCCCTTGGGTGGAAGTTCAGAAATTGCCACACAGTAGTGAAGAAGGTAGGTCCTCATGAAGAACAAACCTCGTCGGAGGGCGAGGCGGTAATTGCATTCCGCTTAGAGCAGTGATGGGCAACCTAGGCTAGTGAGTGGGCCGCATGAGTAGCCTTCCTTCATCTCATTGGGCCGCAAGATTAAAAGGTGCTCTTCCAATACGTGCTCTACCGTAAAATTTACATTCCAATATGTGCTAACTAACGAAAATATCACGACCTAACCTAACCAATTGTACGCCCTTGACGATTGGTTAGGTTAGGTCGTGATATTTTCGTTAGTTAGCACATATTGGAATGTAAATTTTACAGTAGAGCACGTATTGGAAGAGCACCGATTAAAAATATGCATGTGCACTAAACATGGCCCCACGAATATGCTTAAATACATTTAATACAGCCCGAAAATTTCATAAAGAGTTAGAGGCAATTATTATTTATATATTAATTAAATTGTGATAAACTTCGAATAGTAAAGCAAAAGAAACATTTTTTATGCTTCCCTTTTATGCTTTATGCTTATGGTTTTATGCTTATTAATATAAAGAAATTTTGTTAAATCAAACAAAATTATCAATAGATTATGGAAATATTAATATAAATTCCAAAATTTTCATTCATGTGGACAATGGTTAGCAAAATGTCTCTTGGGCCGCACTCAGAAACCTGATGGGCCGCAGGTTGCCCACCACTGGCTTACAGGCTGGAGGCTGGGGAATAGCAGAAGGAACCGGTGGAGAGGCGAAAGCCCCTATTAAGTACCGAGTCCAGAATACGAAGGCAAGCGCTGGAGGCAGAGTCGTATGTGACACTTCCATAGTCCAGCTTCGACTGGACCATGGAAGTGTAAGGGCGAAGGAGAGAACGGCGTCGATCGGCGCCCCACGTGGAGTGGAAGACGTGATCTAGGAGAGCGAGGGGATGCTGGAGGGAGTGCTTCAGATGCCTGAGATGGGGAGCCCAGCTGAATTGGTTATCGAGGATCATGCCCAGAAACCGCGCAAATGGTACCACCTCGAGAGGCTCGCCGTATAGCGTGACAGAGGGGAGGGAAAGGGCTGTGGGTCTTCTCCTGCTGAAGATCATATATTTGGTCTTGGAGGTGGACAGGTGGAATCCATCCGACGTCACCCACCTCCACCCGACGGATGGCGAGCTGAATTTGCTGGTGAACAACGGACAGCTCCCGTCCCTCGAAGTAGACCGCGAGGTCATCCGCGTAGATGGAAGAATGGACGGTGGGTGGAAGACATTTTGATACTGTGTTCATTACGATGGAGAAACACAGAACACTGAGGATGCTTCGCTGTAGGACCCTGTCCTCCTGCATGAAAATGTCTGAAAGGATTGGGCCCACCCGCACTTTAAAGTTCGGGAGAAGAGGAAGCCCCTGATGAAGGTCGGCAGGGTTCCGACGAGATCCAAACTTTGGAGCTGATTAAGGATTATGTGTCAACGGGTGGTGTCGTAGGCCGAACAGGACGAACTGTCCACTGTCGAAGGCGTTCTATATTCTCGGCTAAAGAGTAAGAGGGGATCAGTAGTGGAGCGGAATTGTCTGAAGCCGGACTGGGTAGCCGGAAAGGAATCACTAGTTTCAAGGAAAAAGGAGAGTCGTGTGGCCACCATTATTTCAAAGATCTTCCAGGCGCAGCATGTTAGAGCGGTAGGTCTATAGTTTGTGGGGTCGAGGGTTTTTTTTCCGGGTTTGGAAATGGGAATTACATGGGTCTCCCTCCACCGAGAGGGGAAGGTGCCCTCTATCCATATGCGGTTGTAGAGATCCAGTAGAAAAATTTGCATGGTAGGGTGGATGTGCTGGATCAAGATATAGGGAATACCATCTGGGCCAGGGGAAGGAGACCATCTAGAGACGATGAAGAGGGGCCATTGTTAGGGGCGAGAACAAGGGAGCTGTCTGCCGAGGAAGAGACGACGGCGAAGATGGAAGCTAGGAGATTTGCCACCGACCTGGGCTCG
The DNA here is from genome assembly GCA_023014485.1 of Bathynomus jamesi. Lineage (NCBI taxonomy): Eukaryota > Metazoa > Arthropoda > Malacostraca > Isopoda > Cirolanidae > Bathynomus > Bathynomus jamesi. The sequence continues at coordinate 389,535 of JAJOZX010002560.1, forward strand.
CAGATGAGTCCCTCGTTAGTCCGGAGGACCGGGTGTCGGGAGGGGGGGTATGTCGCCCCTTTTCACCCCGTACCTTCTTCCAGATGGTAGCCGAAGATGTGGAGGTGGTGACACCAGACACAAAGGCACGCCAAGAAGCTCGGCGCGCCTTCTTCACTGTGTGGCGAGCAATGGCCCTGGCCCGCTGTATCTCCATGCGATGAGTGAGGAGGTAGCCTTCTTCTTGGCGCGTATGGCCTCCGTGCACTCTGGGATCCACCATGGTACCCGTCGGGCGCGGGGGTAGGCGGAGGATCGTGGGATGCTGGCACACGCAGGCGCGTTGACGGTCGATTCGAAGTAGGCGATACACTCGTCGGAGGATGGAAAGTGGGCAGTCGTATGGAGTGTAGCAGTATTATCTTGGAAGAGGGGCCAGTTGGCTGTGGCCGTAATCCCTCTCTCCGGTACCCGAACGGTCTGATCGGGCCGGTTTAGTGTGAGTTGTATGGGGAGATGGTCACTATCATAATCGTCTCGAAGAACTTGCCATGTGAAGTCTAGAAGGGCATCTGTTGAGACGAATGACAGGTCTATACAGGACGGAGTTCAGCTGGTGGCATGGTAAAATGTGGGAGAGCCATCATTGAAGCACTCGAAGGAGAGCTCGGTCATGAGAGCAATCAGGGTTGGGTCCATATAAGTGGAGAAAGTGTCTCTCCACAGGGGGTGGCGGCTGTTAAAATCGCCCAAGTATAGAAAAGGCCTGGGAAGTTGATGTACCACCTCAACCAGGTCGTCCCGAGAGACATGAATGTGGGGAGATATCGAGCAGACGGTGTATTGTCTGTCGAGGAAAAGCCGGGCAGCAATCACCTGTAACGGGGATCGGATAGGGAGATTATGGAAGGGGACGGCGGGGTGAACAAGAATGGCAGCCCCCTCCCTTCGAGTGCAGGTAGGAGACGAGGGGGTGATACAGGAATATCCGGTGGGGCATGGCATGGGTCTGGTCCCCAGGATTAGCTCCTGGAGACAGACACACACCGAGCGGATAGAAGCAATCAGGGAATTAAGGCCTTCGTAATTCGCGAAAATTCCTCTGCAGTTCCAATATATGATTGTGGCTTTCGGAAGGTCCATTATTTGGCAAGGGAAGAGGGGAAAGGGTAAAGGTACTGGGGAGTTTGGGTGTGAATAAAGACCAGGATACACGAAGGCGAAGGGTGAGTCAGGGGCGTGCGGGCTACCTGTTGTCCACCAGAAAGGGGATTGGCTAGCCAGTCGACTCCAGCGGTGGTTGCGGAGCTGAGTCGGTCAAGCGGGACAGGAGACGTGGATCGCGGCAGCTAGGGGTACATCGCTGGCTCAGAGGGTGTGGAGACTCCAAGCGGGTTTCTGTGTTCGGGCATGGAGGGGAAAACTCCATTTTTCATAGTGGCCATATTCCGGGGTCTTGCGACGGACCCGGGATGACGATAAGGGGTACCAGAAGGACCGGGCGGGTGGAGAAGACAAGGTCAGGGTGGTTGACAAGGGGAGGGCCGGAGGTATCGGGGAGGAAGGTGCAGTAGGGGTGCAAGGGGATGAACCAGAGTGTTCTTGTGGAGGGGTGGAGAAGATAGGACCGAGAGGCAAAGGTAGATCCAGGAGAATCTGGGGCGTGGCCGAGCTCCCTTGGCCACGCCATGTACGAGCGCCAGTGCCCCACCGGATCCCCGGAGGAAGAGATGTTGTCTACACTGGGTCTCGCTCTGGGACGCGGGTCGTGTAAGTCGGCTATGACTGTCAGGATCTGTGTGGATGGGTTGGAGGGACTTCTGCTGTAGGGTGAGAGGGACATCGTAGGCGAGGCAGAGGATGTAAGGGCCAGAACCTTCTTCTTAGATTTGGGGTAAGAGGGAGAGGCCTGTCGTACGGCCGGGGAGTCTAGCGACCGGTCTACAACACCCATTGGGTAAGTTGTGAGAATTTCGATTAGGCAGCATCCTACGTCACATTGCTACGGGAATTAATTAAACTGGTAGATACGTGAGAAGGCAGGGACTAAAACTCACAATCTCACCCCATGCATAGATGTTACCTACCTGTTGAAACTCACAAGATTTTGGGCGCCTTCAGAGCCCAATCTGCGACCTTCCATCTTCTACTTATTGCCGATCGCTAGCCCTATGGGCCGCCATAGGCACCGGGGAGACAGTTGCTCCGACGAGCCGAGGCGTTGGGCGCGCGATTGATGGAAAATTTTGGCCGAAGTCATAGGCCCTATGACGCGCTACTTATAAGTTAACGAGTGGGTTATAGAGGGGTCTGCGGCCGGGCTGGGATCACCCCGGCCCTACCTTTTCATAGGTGCTTTCAGCCACGGTCAAACTTCGATAGGTACCCGGGGACGTGAACCGAGAATTAATTGAACGGCTACAGAGGCTACTTTGCGCGGCTACTAGCTCCATTCGCAAAATTCTCCAGGTTGTCCCGGCACACGTTTAGACTTATCGGCGATCCCATCACTCCGGGAACCCAATACAAGGCCTATCCATAGGCCTATGGCTCTGGGAGAAGATTAGATTAGATTTCCCCCCGACTCCTAGCCTTACACAAATTCATGGAATCATAGGCTAACCGACGTAGTGCAAGGTACGGTCGTCACGTGTTGTCGTACCGCGAAAGACTTATCGGGGACCCCTTGACTCCGGGAACCCAATACAGCCTATCCATAGGCTAATGGCTAGGGGAGAAGATTCCCCCCGACTCCTAGCCCTATAAATGGAATCATCAGCTAATCGACGTAGTGCACTGGTCAATCACGTGACCAAAAAGAACACCTCCCACATCGGTGGGGGATGGGGGATCTCCTGAGCCCCGGACCCCTTCGTAAATTGCTTCGAAATCTATGCTGAGGGGGAGAAACCGGTCGTTCCTCGATAGGGACATAGGTCCTATACCAGGGGAACTCACGTAACGCCAGTTTTACTCCCACGACTCACTCCGGTGTCTCCGCCTCGTCGGCTTACTCCGGGCACTAGGTTCGGGTGTGTGTGCAGAGTGCCGGGAGGGCGAGGTTCGGGGGGGGTGGAGGACGAGGTGGTCTTTAGCAGTGGAGACGCGTGGGGAGTAGGAATGGTGGGAGGACAGGTCGCCGGGTACAGCGAGGGCCCCGGTCGGGATGGAGGAAGAACAGTAGTCGAAGGAAGTTTGAATGGTGGACCAGGACGGAGTGCTGAGGGCAGCTGCGTAAGAAAACCCAGGCTTCACCTTCCGACTCCGCACACTGTCTCGCGCCTCTCGGAGGCTGAAGAAGTCCGTCACTTGTAGGGCTCGGATCTCCTCGAACCTAAAGAAGAGACATTCGTGGAACGAAGAAGAGTGTGCGTCTTCACAACTTAAGCATTTAGGTGGATTGGAACACAGTTCTGGGTGAGCGAGGTCTCCGCAACACACGCACAGTTGGTGCGGCTGTCGTCATATCGAACTGACATGTCCGAACTTGTTGCACTTGAAGCAACGAGTCAGGTCTGGGATGTATGGGCGGACAGAGAACTCGCACGACGCGCGGTCTCCCATGCCTTACACAATATAACCGGCAGTGGTGGGCACGCGCAACGATTTTTGTAGCGCCGCAGCCGCAACCGCAACTCTGCTGAAATAGTTGCGCCGCACGCGCAAGCGCAACCCTTTTCAAAAAGTTACGCCGCAAGCGCAACCGCAACGCGCAACTTTTGAAAAATAAATAAAATAATATTAAAATAAAAAGCCTTTTTACAAGTTAAACAAAATATATCTGATACAGAAAAAGATAATATCAATATTTTATTACAATATATAATAAAGGCAAAAAAATCACTACATAAGAGCCAGGTTCCCCTTCATGAACACCAGCATCTCAAAGTGTGGATCGGAGAGTCCAGCCCGTTTTGGCTTCAGAACATCCTTCCCCAAAGAGAACAGACGTTCTACAGCCGCACTTGAGGGAATGGGTGTGTTATACTGCACAAAGAGGTCTGTCAGTTCCTTGCAAGTGAACACGTTCCTCGCGATATTTTTCTCCGGCCTCTGGTCCAGGAAACTGTTCACCAGCATTGTGCTCTCCTTCTTCTGTTTGCTGATTACTCCTGTGTCGTACAGCTGCTCGAGGAAGTCCCCTTTGTCTGCCGCTTCCGCATCACTGCTGCTGCTGCTGAACTCTTCATCCTTCCTGGCCCTGTCCACCAACGACACAACTTTGCTGGTGACCGTCCTCCTCAACTCCTCCGGGTCTCTTCCTGGCACCAGCTCTGGCCATCTTGACAGCTTAAACTGCGGGTTGAAGGCAGTAGCTGAGAGGCAGTCCATGTCTGTAAAGACATGGCCAAACCTGCCCATCAACCCCTCAGTCAAGGCCTCTGTCAGAGGGAGTCAGACGGCCAACTCTTCGTTGTGCTTGTGCCTGTTGAGACTGGAGAGGCAGAGGACCAAGGTGGGCACCAAGACGCCCATGTAGGCTCTCCCCTCCGCCTGCAGGACGTCTAGGCTCTTGGCCACCGGCTCCATGACCTGCCGATAGGCCTTGAAGAACTCCTGGTCACCTGGAAAAATAACTTTATATAAGTTCTGTAAGTAAAAGTTGTTAACATGGAAAGTTATACAATTTGTAATTTAATTTTTTCAACTAACTTGACTAATTTCTAAAAAAAAAAATTGTAGTTATCACTAACCGGACGTGAAAGCCGGAATGTTGAGTGCGTGACAGGCCTTGTTCAGTCCCCTGGCTGCGTCCTTGCTGTTGAATATGTCGACCAGACGGATCACGGCGTCATACACCGAGTTCCACCTGGTGACTGTTGGGACAATAAGCAGCATTCCGACCTCATCCCTGATTAGGTCGCAGGCTTGAGAACTCCTATAAAATAACACAAATTTAAGTTAAACAAAAATAATAGAATTTATTTGTTTTTTTCTTAAATTTATTTCATTTTTAATTGTTATTGGAGTGTAGAAATGTTCAATAAATTAATTTACCTGTGCTGCTTATTCCAAAGTTCCTGGGCTTTGGCAAAGGCTGAACGACTGGTCTTTTTGTACTGGGGGCTCTTGGTCAAAGCCTTTTCAGCATCAGCGGTGGCCACCAGGTTGAGGGTGTGGGCAGCACACCGTGAATGCTTCGGCAGGTCATAAGACTGATAAGAGGGCTGGTCTTTAAACTCTTTTTCATGATCTAAAAATAAAGTCATATTTAATACAATGATTTACATTGGGTACGATTATAATAAATTTCTAAAAATAAGTTTTCTAAAAAAAAGTTTGATTTACAGCGGGTACAAATTCTAAATTAATCACCTCCCAAAATAGTTGCCACTTCCAGCACCTCAGCAGCATCTTCTGGGTCATCCTGTTGCTCCCTAACTTCGGCACCAAAATGGTCAGGTTCAGGTTCACCAAAGACCCTATAAAATATGAACCATGTAAAATCTTTTAAGTTTTACAAACCTAGAATTCAACTTCCAAGACATTCTCGCAATTATTCTTTGGTATTGCAATGTGCTTGAAAAAAAATTAACTTTTCTTTAACTTACTTGAATGCCTTGACAAAGTTGGACCCGTTATCTGTGGTTGTCCTGCCCACAATGTTCTCGATGCCAAAGCTCCAGTGTGTGTCCTGGATGACCTTAGCCAATATGTCATAGGTGTGACGGCCCTTCAGTCTCTGGCACACCAAGACAGCATTCTTCCTCTTGAGGGTCTCTTGGTCTATCCAATGAACGGTCATGCCGAGGTATGATCTAAAATGTAAAACGTTTTTTAGAAATTATATAAAATAAAAGTTTGTTTGACTTTTTAATTTTCAACTTCAGATTTTCAAGGTAGAATGTTTCTGTGGAATTGTTGCTTATTTTTTTCTTTTTGCTTTAAAATTTGGCTTACAAACCTGTTTCTGCACGTCCAGGCCACGGATGGCAGGTTGCTGAGGATGTCCTTCAGCTTCTTTTGGTCAGTCTCATACCTTAAAGTATATGTGAAAAATGCTCTGTATGAATTGGTCCACAATTAACCCACCCCTTATATCTCCAGTCTAACTATAGAGTAGATTAAGTCTAGCCCTGTAGGGGTCAGCCTAGAGATTCCGGAAATGGTCCAGAGCGGGCAGATAAATTGAGGTCCACAGTAGGATTCCTCACCAAACTAGGTTAGGGCAATCTACCTTCACCTTTGTTAAGCTATGAGTTGATGCTGGGTCATAGGCCACAATGTAGGCCTAAGTTGTCTGACCCAGCTTAATTTAATGAGTCTTCTAAGTTAGAAGTTAGAAGATCTAACTGGGCTAAAAACACAATTAGTCACTTACTGCTAGTTATTAGAGGGTCCCTTTTCCCGTCTTGTTTGTTTATTAAGAGCGTACTTGCTGGTGGGGATCTTTTTCGTTGTCTGTTCTCGTCCCTTCTCCAGTTCCGTCCTCTCGCCCCGTCCCTCGTTTTCGTTCTCCTTTGTTCTCCTTTTAGCGGGGCTTTTTCCACCAGCGTCGTCTTGGTTTTTCCGGTTGGTTGATCGGTAATGTATATCTATTACCGAGCACGCTCTTGTCACACAGTATATAAATACTAGTGTGGAGAATAACTCTGGTGAGCAACCAATTGGTTTCATTCACCCAGTTATTGACATAAAAGGAATTTAATAATTGTTAGATTAACTACCTACCTACTCAGTGAACCATTTTCGTTACCTCCCAACTACCCACTCATCAGTTTTACATATACTGGGGGCCCCGGGAGATAAAAATTTTGGTGTCATTGTCACCAATTTTTATGTCTGAGTGTAGACTAGCTAACTATTTGACTGTAAATGCCTGTTAATCTGATTAACAGTGCCTATCCTCACCTTCTCATGGAGAAGGTGTAGCATTTAATTAGAAGAGAAAATATACATCCATAGGATGAAACTATCTATGGTCTTTACCATAAGAAAAGAAAAAGTGAAAGTTAGAAGATAAAATTACAATTCCCCAGCATCTATTTTTTGTTGTAAAAATAGTCGCGCCTTTAATGCTGTTTGTCGCTGAGGTCTTGTGTCTGTCAATGTTGTAGTAGGATGCGTTACCACTCCTACTGTCAAAGGAATAGTTACTGGAAGTTCAGTGTCTCCAGTTGTTACTGTCAGTGGAGAAGGTTCTCCAAAGTCCATTGTTTTGGGTCCAGACTCTAAAGGGTACAAAAGAGAAATGTCTCTTGTTGTGTCACCCGTTGAAGTCCTTAATTTGACCACTCTTGTTACCCCGTCTGCCCTGGTCTGAGTTCTGAAACTCTAGCCAGAGGCCAGTATTGTCTTGGAGTACTGTCATGTATGAGAACAAGGTCCCCTACCTTAATTGTGTCAGACCAATCCTTCTTAGTCATTTGTTTATGTCTCTCCCTTAGACCCATCAAGTACTCAGTTTTCCACTGTTTAATGAAATGAGCTTTAATCTAGTTAAATGTTGTAACTTAGTCTGGAGCTCATCATGTCGTTGAGTCCAGTTTGGGTCTTCTGAAGAGTCTATATTGTAGTCCGGCAGGAGACTAACTTGTTCTCCCCGAATCAAATGATTTGGAGTTAATGGTTCCGGGTCATTAATGTTGTCACTCACATAAGTGAGTGGTCTATTGTTGATGATGTTCTCAATCTCAGCCAGGAGAGTGAGCAACTCAAATAAGTGTATCTGTTTTTTGCCAATTGCTTTCTTCAAGCAATTCTTTACTGTTTGTATATTCCTCTCCCAGATAGAACCATACCAAGGAGAGGCAACCGGAATATACTTCCACTTTATGTTTGAATTTTGTATATATAATTGTGCGAGTTCATCGCTTAACAAGTCGTGGATGACTTGTTCACCAGCCTTGAAATATGTAGCATTGTCAGTCCAAACTGTCTTTGGTACTGAATGTCGTGCACAGAATCTCTTAAAGACAGCAACAAAAGATTCTGCTGTAAGGTCCTCCACAACATCCAGATAAACAGCTCGTGAGGCAGCACATGTAAACAGTACAATGTACATTTTTTGTTCAGTGTCAACCACCCCTACAGTCAATGCTCCTGTATAGTCAATGCCTACAGTCTCAAAGGGTCTGTTGAGAGTAACTCTCTCCTCTGGCAAAGCAGGAGGATTTGGTTTCCTATAGGGCCTAGCATGAATACGCCTACATGTGACACACTCACTCAGGACTGTTTTAACAGTGATCCTTCCCTTGGGTATCCAATAAGTTTTTCTTAATGTAGTTAGTGTCTGTGGTACCCCCATATGATATACATCATTGTGTGTTTTTCTGATGATTAATGTTGTCAAATAGCTAAATCTAGGTAAAAGGATTGGATGTTTGCTTTTGTATGACAGTTTTGATTTGTCTAATCTCCCTTTACACCTTAGAAGGCCTTCCTCATCTCTGAACAAGTTTAGATCCACAACTACTGATGGTACAGGTTCTTTTGTTTGTTTCCCATTAGTCAAGAATTCTAACTCTTTATTGTACTCATTTTGTTGTGCATGGCCTATCCAGTATTTGGTTGCAACTTCTGTATAATTATGATTGTTTTTATTTAGCTGTTTGTTAATTGTAGTTAAACAGTTGTGAGCAAACCTCAAACAGTAGGCTGTGACCCTGACAAGTTTACTGAAGTCAGAATAACGTTCATAATTAGTGATTGGTTCAACCTTTTTATTTGAAAAGATTAAATTTAATGTCAAGTTAACTTGTTCCACAGGCCATTGGTCTGTATCACAGAGCCACTTAGGTCCCATAAACCAAGTTTTGTTTGACTTCAACAACTTGTAGGATAAACCTCTGGTCAGAAAGTCTGCTGGATTTTGTTTAGTTGGAACATAGTGAAAGTTTACTTGTAGGCTTTCATTAGCTTCAGCTATTTCTTTTAGCCTATTTCTTACAAAGATATTCTTACTATTAATGCTATCATTCCGTATCCAGGCAAGACAAATCTGACTGTCAAGCCAGATGTGGATATCAGTTATGTTCACATCATGATAAGCATCCTTAAGCAATGAAATGGTTTTAATGGCTAATGCAGCAGCCAATAGTTCCAATTGAGGTATGGTTCGGGTAGGTTTGAGAGGTGCAACTTTCCCTTTTGCATAAATTAGATGACTTTCTGTAGGACTTACAAGATACGCACAGCACCCATAAGCTTGTGTGCTTGCATCAGCAAACACATGAAGTCTCTGGGGCTTATCCCTAAACCCACAGCACCTTTGAATTTTAATGTTCTGCACTTTTGTTAAATCAGCAGCTAACTTCTTCCAAGATTTTTGATTTTCATTTGTTATTGGATCATCCCACCCAACATTTGTCCTCCAAATTTCTTGGAGGAGAATCTTTGATTTTATTGTTGAAGGCAGGAATAGACCCATAGGATCAAAAATTTTGGAAGCCTCTGATAATATTTGTCTTTTAGTATTTGCTTCCTCATCAAGTTTAAAACCTTTAGTACAGATTGAATCATGACTGTTAGAAGTTGCATCGAAATACCAGTTCATACCTAAAGTTTTAACTCTGTCTGATGGCTCAGTAAGACCATTATTATCCTTTAAAATCTTTTTGTTTAAATCCTCATCATTTGAAATCCACTCTCTAAGTTCAAAGTTACCTTGTTGCATAATGTTTTGAGAGTGTTCATAGACTTCAGATAATTCAGATTTTGTTGTTGTTGAGCCTATTAGATTGTTTACGTAAAAATGTTCCTTAAGGAAGTTCAATGTTAAAGAGTTATTAAACTGGTTCAAATATGTCCAATTGTCAATGCTAATAGGCTAGGTGAGCAATTGGCTCCAAACAACACAACATTAAATCTATAGGTTATGAACCCTTTATTCAAATCAAATGGATCCTTGAACCATAAGAACCTAAGCTGGTTCTTATCATATTCATTTTTAAGATTTATTCTCAAAAATGCCTTTGAAATGTCACTTTGTACGGCATATTTATCTAACCTGAACCTCAGTAAGATCTTCACAAGGTCAGAAATGAGATTAGGACCCTCAATCAGGCAATCATTCAAACTGTGTTTATCACTGTCTTTGAGGCTACAGTTATATACTACTCTGAGTTTTGTTGTTGGGGCATCTGTCGATAAACCCCCCTGTGGGTTAAATAATGACAACCATCTTTTTTAAAAGGGTTATTTGTTACTTCTTCAATGAAGCCTTTCTGTAGCTGTTCTTGAAGACATCATTATATATTTGAATATTGTTATCTTGTTTGAGTTTTTTCATTACTTTATATAAATGTCCTTTAGCTACTTTGAGATTGTCTCTTAAAGTTGGACAATTTATTTTCCAAGGTAACTCAATAAAATAACTATTGTCTTTGCACTGAATGGTGTCTTCAAATCTTTCTACCATTAACTGATCTTCTGAAGTTTGATTTGTGTCATGTATACCCACAGATTCTAGCAACCATAAAGTTTGAATTGCCTCATCCAGAGTTTCATTTGATAGTGATGAATTAATGTTCTCAGTTGAGATAATATTATTCAAAGTGTTGCTATTCTTACAGGTGTTATGTAGGACTGAGTTGAGGCACATAGTATTTGTTAGTCATGAACTGTTTTGGTTTAGGCCTAGGTTGTATTTGGATAGGTCACCCAAAGGGGCTATCCCTGATGGAGTCTGAATAGCTATACCATTACCTATCTCTACTATGCCCTTATGAATAAGATTAATATAATCTGCCCCTATTAACATTTCAATGTTAGCTACTGTGTTGTTAGTGATATGTCTATCAGCTATTTTGTAGTGTTTTCCCAAATGATTTATGGTTTGTTCTAGTTTGGGTATAACCAGTTTGTTTTGTCCTACTTTAGAAATAATAACTGCGTCAATTTTCTCTAATTTATTTTCTAAATGTAGTTCCAGGTCAATTGTCTTATAGCTATTTTTGTCCGAGTTATCCTTAACAAAGGATGCAATATTGAGGTTTTGTTCATTCGGGTTTGGTGTCAAACCCAATTTATTAACTACATTTTGTGAAACAAATGTTTGTTGAGAACAACAGTCTATAAGACATCTCACTGGAGTGGTGCTACCCTCACTATTCACTAAGTCCAAAGTAATAGTTGGTAAAAGAATCTCATTGTTTCTTGTTACGTTGTTTGAACAAACAGAATGTCCCATGAAAGTGGTATTTTCTTGATTACCTTTGTTTGGTGGAGGTATCTTTTGAGTTTGAGTACCATTGTTTGGACACTTTGGTGAACCACACATTGATGAGACATGTCGTAAACTTTTACAAAACTTACACTTGAATCTTAACCTAGATTTACAGTCTTTCTTATAATGTCCCTGGCCAGTACACTTTTTACATAGGTTCAACTGTTCACATCTTTTAGCTCTTTGGTTAAAGTCTGAATATTTGTCACACCCAGTACTACTGTGTTCATTACTTGCACAAAATTTGCAATGTAGTGTGTAAGTTGAGGCAGCAGTTACATTAAAGTTCTGTGATGTAGGTGTTCGTGTATTACAGTTGGTCACATTTGATTCTACAGTATCAAGTTTTGTCTGTTTGGCTGTAGCTAGTTGGTCTCTGGGAACAGTCTTTGGTTTATCCATAGTCTGGGTCTTATTTTGTGTTGGAATATTTCTCAATTTGTAATTAGTTAGGATATTGGGAAAGTGTTTTCTGATATCTTCAAGATTAGGATAATTTTCTCCCGTCTTTAGAACTAAAATATCTTTAACCCTCAAAGGAAGGCACCTAAGAACTATGCCTTGTATAATTAATCCAAGATGAAGCTTTAATATCTATCTCATTGCTAACCAGTTGTCCTATAATAGCTTCTAATTTTGTATAAAAATTTTCCATATCACTATGGTTATCTTTTATGGGTGCAAAATCAAAAATTTGTTGAGATAATTCATATACAATCTCATCTTTATTAATATAATTACGTTTTAAGAGATCAATAGCTACCTCATATGAATTCCCTACGGCTGGTAAATAGGCTATCAGGTTATAGGCTGGGCCTTTAAGGAAACTAGTTAAGTAGCTAAACTTTTCAACAGTTGAAATATAAGGTTTATTACTATTAAACTCTCAAATTTGTCAATGAAGAAAGATGGGAATTGTACCGTGTCCCCTTCAAATGTTGGTACTAGCAAAATGGGTAACTGAGCCCTCAATTCTTGTGACTCAGGATTTAGCATGCCACTTAAATTTTGTTGAAGGTTAGCTCTACTTTGATTAAAATCAGAATTAGGTTTATTTGGTGTTAAGTCAGTCAAACGAGACCGTAGTCTCCTTATTTGCTGTTCAATTGAGATTACCTGATCATCATTATCAGCGTAAAGGTCTATCAATTGTTCTTCAGCCATTTCGGATTCAACTAACTCTGAAATACTCTCATCAATGGCTATTATTTCCTTCTTTTAGTTTCCAATTTAAGAATTACACACTCTAAATCTTCTTACTGGTTGTGTAATATTGTTAAGTGTTCACGGCCTTTGTAACAGCACCCAACTTTGCCCCCCTTTTCTTTTTAACTTTTTCAATTCCGCACTGCCATGTTTAAGTCAAAATTGTTTAACTGGGGATCGTAATGAAATAGAGGACAAGAAGAAATTACCAGAGAAGAGAGAGCACAGACAAAACAGTCAAGTTTAAATTTGGTTTAATCCCCCCCCAAGTACTTATGTGTCACTCAGGTCTAAGCTTATAAGAGAATGAGACTCCTTAAATGTAAATGTTTCCTACTTAGGCCCTAGGTTGTAGACCTAATTAGGCTTGATTAGGTTAGGCTTAGGCTTAGGCTTAGGCTAGACCATTTAGCCTAATTCTGCAATTTTTTTGTTAAGTAAGGTTAAGGTTTGTAAATTCCCCACACACGGACCACCAATGTTAGAAAATCTAGAAGAAGAAGAACCATTGTTGTCCCAAGGCGATACGATGACTAAGCTGATTGATGCAGCATTGCTTGTATATATATTAAGTTAAGGTGTATATATATCCATCTCATAATTGTAAGGTTAGTGAAAAATTAAATTAATTTAGAGCTAGCATTTTTGAGCTCTTGTGGCATCATTGTTTGGTCACACTGTTGGCATCATTTTGAGACGCTGCGCGTCTTTCTACTCGTTTGTGGAAGGTCGTACGTAAAGGTGTGGTTTGATAGAGAGCTCTCTTGCAATTCAGTTTGGTTGTTTAGATACATGATTGTTGCATCGTGCAATAGTCCAGGTTGCGTTGTGTTGTTGCAAGGTTCATAAAGAAGACCACAAATAGTACCCTTTTGTTTACCTTTTAAGTTCATGTAATTTAAGGTCTAAGGTAGGCCCGCATCGAGTCAGCAACCCTGAGGTTACCCTGAGGTAGGACCTAATAGGATCTCAAATCCGTAAAGTTTAATTTAGCTTAACTTGGGCTTTAGGTAGAACTTGCCCTTTAGAATTTGGCCGTTCACGGCTCAGCTGGGATTTCGAACCCGACAAATAAATAAAATAACATGGTCCTTCAGAACCAGATTTCTACCCCAAGACTGAGTCAGTGACCATTTTTCGGCAAAGTTCTGATTGTGCAAATTGTATCCCAAGTTAGGCCTAGACGGGTTGAGTATTATTGAATTAAGGTCCCAGGGTAAAGTTTGGTCGCCCAATTGCGAAACTTTGCCAGTCGTCTGTCGTTTTTTTGGCCTACTTTTTTTCCGGTTTGGTTAATTTGGGTTATTATTGAATTAAGGTCCCAGGGTAAAGTTTGGTCGCCCAATTGCGAAACTTGGCCAGTCGTCGGTCGTTTTTTGGCCTATATTTTTTCTGGTTTGGTTAATTTTGGGTCATTATGAATTAAGGTCCTGGGTGGAAAATTTGGTATTCCATACTGGTGTTGGTTAGTACCCCACTCAGCAATTCAGTTTATTTGAAAGTAAAATTTGCGTTTGATCAGTTTGGTTAAGTATTTCTGCCAATTCAGCTCATTTGGTATTGAGCCCAAGGGTTGTTTACATTGAAGATGAGTGCATCTGAATTGAACAAATTTATAAAAAGGAGAAGTGCCTACAAAAGGTCTAATTACAAAGGTCATTGCCACTATAGATTCTGCCATAGAGCAAGAGGATTTACGCTTAGTGACTGCGAAGCTTGCATATTAGAAACTAAAAGGTTGCTCTAAGTGAGGTAAATGTTAAAATTGAGGCTCTTATAGAAGAGGATGAAATAGAAAATAACATAATTTACTTTGAAGAGATTATTGATGATATGACTAACGTAGGCCTCCGAGCAAAAGAGTTTAGCAGCTCAGTACAGTTAGAGACCAGGTCTAATAATGAAACACAACACACAACAAATGATGCTTGTGAAGTTAAGGTTAACAGATCTGTAGTTCAATTACCGAGGCTTGTACTCAAAACATTTTCTGGGAGTATTCAGGAATGGCAAGGATGGGCAGACAGTTTTCAATCAGCAGTTCATTCTATCAAGTGTTAAGTGCCGTGGAGAAGTTTAATTATTTGCGGTCCCTCTTGGAAGGGGAGGCAGCAAAGACTATAGCAGGATTAGCATTAACAGAGGCTAATTATAATGTGGCTTGGGATATATTAAAGAAACGGTTTGGTAAGCCAGAGATCTTAATTAAAAGCCACCTCCGTGCACTTTTAACTATACCTCCTGTTAATAATCCTAATAGTGTCAAGGAGTTACGGCAGTTATATGATGAATTTGAAATTAGAACTAGGTCTCTGGACAACTTGGGTGTAGGAATGGAAAAGTATGGTATAATGTTGGTTCCTACACTGGAGTCTAAATTGCCTAGCTCAATTTTGCTTGAATTAAGTAGGGGACACTCTGCAGAACATGTGTACATCCCCCTTCAGCAGATGTTAAGTCTTTTAGGCACAGAATTAGCAAGACGAGAGGGAGTTGAGTTTGCACAGTGGGATGGTAAACAAGAGGACAAAGGCAGGCACAGCACCAAAGTTTCCACAAAAAGGAATAGTCCAGGTACAGTGTTAGCTCTACATGCCTCCTCTGAGAATAAATTAAAGGGAATCAAGGAATGTATATTTTGCGAAGGCAACCACAAGTCATATAAATGTGAGGTGGCTGAGGCCTTACCCTTTGAGGAGAGAAAGGACAGGGTAACTAAGTCCACAGCATGTTTTAAATGTTTTTTGAAAGGTCATAGAGCAAGGTTTTGTAAGTTTAAAATTTTGTGCAAAAAATGTCATGGTAGGCATCAGCCATTATTGTGTGAAAACACTCTTAGTAGGCCTACCCCAGAAGTAGAGACATCAGTGGCACATGCCACTGCTATGCAAGGGAGTAAAAGTAAAGGGGGATTATTGCAAACAACTGCAGCCTTATTAATTGGGAATGAGGGAGAAGCTACTGTAAGAGTGTTGTTTGATAGTGGTAGCCAGTGTAGTTTTATTAAGACCAGAATTTCCAGAAAATTGAAGTTTAAAGAACTTAAGAGGGAAAATTTAAGAATTTCTGGGTTTGGGGGTTCCGTTCAAAACCGAACCAAATTTAAGAAGGTAGAAGTTCTGGTTAAAGGGTTGTTACCGCAAAGTCCCACTATCAAGGTCCAAGCTGTAGAGATTGAGGAACTTTGTGCTCCAGTCACTACTTGTTTAGATATGGCATGTGTCCAAGAATTGCAAGTTAAAGGAATTAATTTGGGCAATAATAAGTTTGAGGGAACAGAAGATATTAGTCTTTTGATTGGAGCTGACTATTATTGGGACTTCATCACTGGTAATATTGTCCGTACATCTCAAGGCCCAGTAGCTATTGAAAGTAAGCTAGGCTGGATGCTACATGGTAGTTATTGCAATGAAATGGAAGTTAAGGCTCTCTTTGTTAAGATTGAGGAGAACAGCCATGGTCTGGAAAGGCATTTGAAAGCATTTTGGGAACTTGAATCTATTGGTATAAAGGACAACCAGGCAAGTATAGTGAACAATGATGTTTTAGAGCACTTTGAAAAAGGGATTGGGTTTAGAGATGGTTGCTATGAAGTTGGCCTACCATGGAAGGATTCTTGCAAACCCGGTTCAAACCTTCAGCTAGCTAATCGGAGGTTGGAGACTTCATTGTACAGACTAAGAAAAAATGAGGAGTTGTTAATTGAATACGATGAGGCCATCCTAAGTTATGTAAGGGAGGGCTATGCTGAAAGGGTGCAAGGTGAGCTGGTGAGCCAGGAGGCACATTATCTGCCACACCATGCAGTGGTACGGCGAGACAAAACTACCACCAAACTGAGGGTAGTTTTTGATGGCTCAGCCAAGGACAAAGGTGGTGTGTCCTTGAATGACTGTTTGGATGCTGGGCCAAATTTAAATGCAGATTTATTTTCCTTGTTACTGAGATTCAGGTTTGGTAGAGTAGCATTGACTGCAGATGTGAAGCAAGCTTTTTTGCGGATAAAGTTAAAACCAGAGGACAGAGATGCAGTAAGGTATCTGTGGGTGGATACGAAAGACTTGTTGGAAAATGAACCTAAGGTTCAAGCATATAGAATGAAGTCAGTGTTGTTTGGCCTCAGCTCTAGTCCATTTCTGTTGGCAGCTACTATGCAGTACCATTTTAAGAAATATTCTGAAGTCTATCCTAACACTATTGAACACATAAGGAAAAATTTTTATGTTGATGATTTGCTATGTTCCGTGGATAATACAGAAATGGCTAAACAGATATTCATGGAGGCTAGAGCTATAATGAGGGAGGCTGGCATGGAGCTCAGAAAATGGCAGACCAATCATTCGCAATTACAAGAGTTTATGAGTCATTCCTCTGTAGTACCTGACGCAGCAGCAAGTATTGAGGATTCTGGTATTAAGGAGTTGTGGGCAATAGACGCAAAGGTGCTAGGCATCGTTTGGCAGCAAGATGATGATTTGTTTACCTTCAATGGGAAATCTTTAGTAGAGCTGGCCGAGAATGAGACAAGGTGGACAAAACGTACAGCTCTTAGTTTGGCTTCGAAGGTCTTTGATCCTCTTGGATTCCTGGCTCCATTTGTGATAAAGTCAAAAATTTGGTTTCAGAGCCTCTGGGAAATTGGACTTGGTTGGGACCAAGAGTTACCTGATCATATGGTGGTAAGGTGGAAATATTGGTTCAAAGAATTGGCACATCTTGGAGACATTGAAATCCCAAGATGGTACTTTGGAGAGTTGAACAATAGTCCAGACAATTTGGAGCTGCACATCTTTTGTGATGCAAGTGAGGAAGCCTATGCAACTTGTATTTATATAAGAGGCGCATTGCAAGAAGAAGTAAGTTGCAGGTTGGTTGCTGCAAAGAGTAGAGTAGCACCTTTGAAAAGGCTTTCTGTTCCAAGGTTGGAATTGATGGGTGCCGTTATTGCTAGTCGGCTTGCAATTACAGTGCGAAAGTCTTTGGCCCTCTATGAAATTCCAAGCTATTATTGGACAGACTCCACTATAGTTTGGCACTGGTTAAGAAGTCAGGCAAGGAAATGGAAACCATTTGTTGCCAATAGGGTGGAGGAAATTCAAGCGCACACAGATCCCAAGCAATGGAAGCATTGTCCAGGCATCCAAAACCCCGCTGATTTACCAACACGAGGAATTTCGGTGAAAGATCTTTCACAATCAAGTTTGTGGTGGAATGGGCCAGAGTGGCTAAAACTTGGAAGTGAAAACTGGCCTTCTAATCAGCCTATTGTAGGAGAATGCCAGGCTGAAGAAGCATGGGTGAGTGAGGTGAGAAAATGCGCTGTGAACAGTTGTCAAGTTATGCAGCAGGACCCCATATTGAGGCTTGAGGACATTAGCAGTCTGAAAAGATTGTTAAGAGTGACAGCATGGGTATATAGATTTACCAACAACATTAAGGGAGAAACAAGAAGGGAAGGAATTCTGAACAGTAATGAGATTCAGCAAGCCAGGAAATACTGGGTGGTATATATGCAGAAGAAAAAATTTGGTGAAGAGAGAGAATTGCTCACCAGCCATCCATTACAGGTTCTACCAACATTCTGCGCTCAAGGGTTTGGATGTGTTTTTGGATCAGGATTTATTGAGAGTAGGAGGTAGACTACAGTTTTCTGGGCTTCCAGAGGAGAAGAGACATCCAATTTTGCTACCTTCTGGGGGGCACTTTGTGGACCTTTTGATCCTGGATACTCATCATAAGCTGTTACATGCTGGAGTTAGAGAAGTGATAATAGAGATTAGACAACAATTTTGGATTCTCAAAATTAGACAAGTAGTGAAAAAGGTCTTGCATAAATGTGTGGTTTGCAAGCGTTGGAGTGCAAAGCCTTATTATGAAAGGTGGCTCCACTTCCAAGAGAACGGTGTGTCTATACTGCCCCATTTGATGTAGTGGGAGTAGACTTTGCAGGGCCAGTCTATGTGTATGAGCGAGGGGAGTCTAACAAAGGTTATATATGTCTTTTCACCTGTGCTACCACCAGAGCAATCCATTTGGAGTTGGTAAGCAACTTAAGTAGTGATGTATTTCTTTTGGCCTTTAAACGGTTTGTGAACAGAAGGGGTTTCCCAAATAAAATCATATCGGATAATGCAAAAACCTTCAAAAAGGCTGCAAAGGAACTCCAAGAAATTTGGTCCTTGCTAAAAGAGGAAGGATTCCAATCCTACTTTTCACACCAAGGGGTACAGTGGGAGTTTATTGTTGAGAGAGCACCATGGTGGGGAGGATTTTGGGAAAGGCTAGTGAGAAGTGTAAAGTGTCCATTAAAGAAACTTTTAGCTAATGCTCATTTGAGCAAAGAAGAATTCTCTACTGTTTTATGTGAAGTAGAAGCAATGGTGAACAGTAGGCCTATCACTTTTGTTTACAATAGTAGGCAGGATGCAGAGCCATTGACACCAAATCATTTCTTTGTGGTAAACGATTAACATCAAACCCCAGTGTGCCAGAAGACTTGCAGCCCATCCAGAGCACTCAAGGAGAGTTAACCAGACGGTTCAGGTACCTTGAAGAGCTACAAGATCAGTTATGGAAGAGGTGGCAGATGGAATACTTGCCAGAACTCAATTATTACCCATCAGGCAAGGTAAAGGGCTCCAATGCAAATTGTATCAAGGTGGGAGAAGTGGTAATGATTGGGGATGAAAGACCAAGGCAAGCTGGAAGCTTGGCATAATTGAAGAGTTGTTTGTTGGCAAAGACAATTTAGTTAGGTCTGCACTGGTAAAGACTTCAGGAGGAAAGTTAAAGAGACCTATACAAAAACTCTATGCTTTAGAAATCAGCAAAAACACAGATAGTCAAGATGAAACATTTGAGTTACAGCCTCATGAAGAAGGCTTGGCTAACCTTGCAGAAGGTAATGACAACAATGCCGCTTCGGTGGGGAGTGTTAGAAAATCTAGAAGAGGAAGAACCATTGTTGTCTTAAGGCGATACGATGACTAAGCTGATTGATGCAGCATTGCTTGTATATATATTAAGTTAAGGTGTATATATATCCATCTCATAATTGTAAGGTTAGTGAAAAATTAAATTAATTTAGAGCTAGCATTTTTGAGCTCTTGTGGCATCATTGTTTGGTCACACTGTTGGCATCATTTTGAGACGCTGCGCGTCTTTCTACTCGTTTGTGGAAGGTCGTACGTAAAGGTGTGGTTTGATAGAGAGCTCTCTTGCAATTCAGTTTGGTTGTTTAGATACATGATTGTTGCATCGTGCAATAGTCCAGGTTGCGTTGTTGTTGCAAGGTTCATAAAGAAGACCACAAATAGTACCCTTTTGTTTACCTTTTAAGTTCATGTAATTTAAGGTCTAAGGTAGGCCCGCATCGAGTCAGCAACCCTGAGGTTACCCTGAGGTAGGACCTAATAGGATCTCAAATCCGTAAAGTTTAATTTAGCTTAACTTGGGCTTTAGGTAGAACTTGCCCTTTAGAATTTGGCCGTTCACGGCTCAGCTGGGATTTCGAACCCGACAAATAAATAAAATAACAACCAATGTGAAAAATGCTCTGTATGAATTGGTCCACAATTAACCCACCCCTTATATCTCCAGTCTAACTATAGAGTAGATTAAGTCTAGCCCTGTAGGGGTCAGCCTAGAGATTCCGGAAATGGTCCAGAGCGGGCAGATAAATTGAGGTCCACAGTAGGATTCCTCACCAAACTAGGTTAGCGCAATCTACCTTCACCTTTGTTAAGCTATGAGTTGATGCTGGGTCTTAGGCCACAATGTAGGCCTAAGTTGTCTGACCCAGCTTAATTTAATGAGTCTTCTAAGTTAGAAGTTAGAAGATCTAACTGGGCTAAAAACACAATTAGTCACTTACTGCTAGTTATTAGAGAGTCCCTTTTCCCGTCTTGTTTGTTTATTAAGAGCGTACTTGCTGGTGGGGATCTTTTTCGTTGTCTGTTCTCGTCCCTTCTCCAGTTCCGTCCTCTCGCCCCGTCCCTCGTTTTCGTTCTCCTTTGTTCTCCTTTTAGCGGGGGCTTTTTCCACCAGCGTCGTCTTGGTTTTTCCGGTTGGTTGATCGGTAATGTATATCTATTACCGAGCACGCTCTTGTCACACAGTATATAAATACTAGTGTGGAGAATAACTCTGGTGAGCAACCAATTGGTTTCATTCACCCAGTTATTGACATAAAAGGAATTTAATAATTGTTAGATTAACTACCTACCTACTCAGTGAACCATTTTCGTTACCTCCCAACTACCCACTCATCAGTTTTCCATATATAAAAACAAATTACAAATGAAATCAATCAAATCATTTAGTTAATAAATATTAAATAAAGAGTCTAATATGCAATAATGTAAAATTTTAAGCCTTAAGAAGCGGGCCTCTATGGATATGCGCACGCAGGAATGTGTAAAAAAAACGGAAAAAACTTTATTCAAAGTTTATCCAGACCTCCATTTCATGATATATTTTATTACAAATTAGTTTAGATATCCATACAAGCATCATACTTTCTAATGTCATTGAAAGAAAATGAAAATTAAAGGGAATAACTATAGAATTTCTTAGTTTATAATGGCACGTATACGTTAAAATTTCACTTTGAAGCATATTCGATTATAATATTTAAAAGTTTCAAACCTGGACTCGATGCACCTCGTCAGTGTCCTTCGCGACATACTCTCCATGTAGCCGCCAGGTATCATGGCAGCAAAGTCCATGAACGTGGGGTTGTCCACAACAGAGAAGGGATCATGTTGTCCACAAACATGTTGATGAGCTATAGAATTAAATATAAAAGTAAAATTTATTTTACATCTCTTGTCAATTTGCTATAATGTTACATTCATAAATTTAATTCAGTAGGTTAATTTTTGAAAAAAATGTTAAGCAAATTATTGAAATCAAATTTTCCTGACTCACCTTATGTTGGAAGGTAGCTTTGCTGATGTTGTGCCTACACTTGGATGGGCCTGCCATCTCCATCAAGGTTGTTTGGCGGCACATCATCTGCCTCTTGGTGGCAGCTTCGTGCAAGGATGCATGGCGTTTCTTGGCTTCTTTTGTCCCGTCCATACAGCAGTCCAAAAACTTCTGAAGGCAGTAGCCGTGCTTACTCTCCATATGCTTCCGGAGGCTGTATCTTGACTTCTTGTTGGCTGAGAAGACCTTCTTATTGGGCCTGCAGCGGACACACTCGTACAGGAAGTTGTCCGTGTGGCCCTGTGCCTGGGCCTGACCCTTGAACTCAAAAAAGTCGGCCAAGTACAAGTAAGGCCAGGGGTTAACGGTAGGGGCCCCCGATCCTGAAGCGGAAACCTCACTGACACTTGCTTCAGTCTCAGGGGAACGGCTGTCAACATTCTCAGTCACTTCAACCTCTCTGTCCATGTCCTGGTCGGCAGAATCAGTGCTGTCGGCCACAGACACCACAAAACGATCCATAATACTAGTACTAGTACTAGTACTAAAAAGTAAAAAGAAACGAAAACAACAGAAAGTCAGACAGTGATACTGGCGCATTGAGAATGTGACTGAATGTAAACAATTGAAGTGCAGTGTTGCCAGATAAAAATATTTAAGTTACATTCGCTTGGGTTATTTTTACAGAGAAGTAATATTAAATGTTGCGCGTTGCGCGCTAATCTTGAAACTGCATATATAAGTTGCGCCGCAAACAATTCCGCAACTCTCTGTAAAAATGTGCGGCGCAAGCGCAAGCGCAACCAAAAATGTTGCGCCGCAACTGCCCACCTTTGATAACCGGGAGGTACTAGAGTGTTAAAAGTAAGAAGTAGGCGCAGGGTGGGGGAGGAAGTGTCTTCCTGTCGAGACATGAAACGATGAACTTTGGTGAAACACTGTGATGCAAGGTCCTCCAGTAGCTCGTTCACTGGGATCGACAAAAGTCGGCCGGCGTAGATAGTGCCCTGACTATGGTTCAGGCGAGGGCGAGGGAAGACAGACACCGAGCATCCGAGGACCTCAGTGAGGGAAAGTAGAGCATTCGTCTCCGCAGCTGAGCGTGATTTTATGAGGAGGGAATCATCCCTCTGTGGTTGGACGTCGTAACGACTGGAATCGTTGCGTGTGCGAATCGCCTGAAACGTCCACTCAGGGTTGGCCGGAAGGGATCCAGAAGCAGGCCGAATAACTAGGAATTTGTGGATACTAGAGAGGGATATGGAAGTTGTAGATTCGAGGTGGACTGGAACATCGAACGGTTGGTAGGACAGGCGTGAACGCCGACTTCCCCGCCCGCCGCGAGGCTCTTTCCGTGGATGAGGCTCCTGGCCCAGAGGCGGGTTGTCCAAAGGCGTGTCCAGGGTGCAGGCTGAGGTCGGCAACGGAAGAGACGAATTAACAGTAAGCCAAAAGAAATCGACCCTTTCTTGGTGGGGGATGGTCAGCCCTCCTATCCAGCGCGGCTCAACTTTGGAAAGAGCCTCGAGGGGGTCAGTACCCTACTAGGAAGGGGCTGCCTTCCTTAAAGTGGGCGGCAACTTGCCAATGAGGGTAAAAACCCCTCCCCACGGAAACTCACAGCGCCAGGCGACCCCCGTTACCATCATCTAAAGGACTTTTAACAGGATCGCTGTGGCCTGACTCGTTACGGATAGATAGGTCCGCACTAGGGATGCACCAGATACCCGATCAGGATCTGGTATCCGGCCACTTCTTCAGTATCTGGCCGGATACAGGATATCAAGTATGATCCGGCCGGATAATGGATAATTAATGAACATTTTAATCACATTTTGTTGATAAAAAACTTCATATTTCAAGTTTTTGTGTGTGTACTTTATTATTTTATTATGGCTAATGCCAGACGATTTTATTCAGCTGTGGGAAGAGCCATGTGCAATAAAGGGCTAAAGGGCTAAATTTAACATTTATAATGATTTTCTTTTAAACAAAAAACACACTAAAGTTAGATTTCTCGAAAATTTAGCAGAACTAGGTCCAATCAACTTTGCCTTTTTTCTTTCCAGCATTGAATGCGAGAGTTCCCCTCAAAATATGGAAAATGTTAAATTTTCTATTAAGAATTTAAGTCTGAAAAGCTGAGAAATTTCATAATGAAAAATATGAAATTATTGAAAACATAATGAAATATATAACTATATATTTTCACACAGTTATATTTATCTCATATTTATCATTTACAGTTAATAGTTATATATTAAGAAAGAAAATGTTTTTGTCACATGAGGGGTCGCGCGTCTTACGGTACCTAAGCGCCACCACAGGTGAAAACGAGTTTTTGATGGATATCACTATTTTCAGCCTTCCTCTATCGCGTGGTTTGGGTTATAATGACCTTACGACACAAGAAGTATGGTTGAAAACCTTATGAAGCGAACTACTTTTTTTCACCTCTATCGCCAGCCAAAAGTTCGCCCAAAGTTTGGCATAATAAGAAAATAAAAAAATAAAAAAAAATATATATAAAATATGAAAATCTATTCCAAAAACTCATCAACATCTTCATTAGCATACTTAGAACTCTAATTTAGCCAAAAATGAACGTTCTAGTTCAATTAATAACAGAGATACTATTGCGAGAATATTCCTGAACTTTGGAGTCGATTTCTGGCGAATTTTAATTTTGGCGCTTAGGTACCTTAAGACGCGGGACCCCATATATATATTATATATATATATCATATATATATATATATATGTGTGTGTGTGTGTGTGTAAAGAACGACGCTTGTATAGAAGAACGTTCCGTACAAGATGAGGAGAAAGAACGAACAAATGAAAATGAGGTAACCACCCGGGAATCGAACCGGGATCGTCCGATTGCCGGTCAGATATGCTAACCACTACACCATGGGCCTCGATCAATCAGAAGTCGTAATTCAACTTCTGATTGATCGAGGCCCATGGTGTAGTGGTTAGCATATCTGACCGGCAATCAAAAGATCCTGGGTTCGATTCCCGGGTGGTTACCTCATTTTTCATTTGTTCGTTCTTTCTCATCTTGCGAGGAACGTTCTTCTATACAAGCGTCGTTCTTTACATTAATTATACTGTGTGTTGTTTACAGTTAAAATGTATATATGTGCGACATGCGGGAGGTGCCCCCTCAGGGCATTGGTTTCTGCTCGTATGTAGGAGAATTACGACTTCTGATTGATCGAGGCCCATGGTGTAGTGGTTAGCATATCTGACCGGCAATCGGAAGATCCCGGGTTCGATTCCCGGGTGGTTCCCTCATTTTTCATTTGTTCGTTCTTTCTCCTCATCTTGTGCGGAACGTTCTTCTATACAAGCGTCGTTCTTTACATTAATTATAGTGTGTTTTGTTTGCAGTTAAAATTTATATATATATATATATATATATAATTTCATGTCTTATTTTCGGTTTAGTTTTTTTTTTTTATTGAATACAAGCAGAGCCTTCAAGCCACTGCTTGTGCTTCGCAAACTCACACCGTTACCCCTTTGGGGGGAGGTCATTCTTCCTCTCCCCCAAAACCCCCTCACCCCCCTTTATGCAACTTGAGGGCTAACCTCCCTCCCCCATTTACGCCCACCCCCCACCCTTCCCCAATTACCCCCCAGGGGGGAAGGGGGCTGGCACCTTGCAACAATTGATCATTACAATTGCATATAGACAATTTTTTTTTTACTTTTTCATTATTTTTTTTATTGGTATAGGAAACAAAATTTCTAGTATGCATTTTTTTTTTAGGGGAACAATGATTTTGTAAAATTAGTAGGAACCATAAAAGTTCATTAAACCACTAGTTAATTGCAAGTTTCAAAACTTTATGCCTTTAAGAATACATGATCCGGCCAAATATCTTGGCAATTATCCGGTATCCGGCCATTTCTTGATCCGGCAAAAATAAAGCCATATATAGTTATATTGTGATCCGGATATCCCTAGTCCGCACCCCGAGGGGTCTGCCATGGGGGTGATAGAGAAGATGAAGCAAATAAGACAAAGGAAAGAGTATGGAGGAAGGAGAGGTGGGGGTGTTTAAAAGTCCACTTGGTAACCACCGAGAATGATGCCAAGGGTGGGAAATGGGAAATATAGAAGGTGAACACTGTTAGGAGAAATTCAGTATTTCATGGAAGGTAGAGTATTTCTTTCACACACTAATTACAACGAAAATTTTGTAGATTCATTCGATCAAATATATAAACGTCAATGACTACAGGGGGCGACCAGAGTGACTCAAAAACTATCGGTCCAACTTTGCTTCGAGTGAGCACCACATTAGGGACCAGTGACCACTATTTTTCAATGGGTATATGAACTCTGAATTAACAACTTTTTTATTGTATCCCATAATTATTTTATTAAAATTAAAATTCTTCTCCGAATGTTGAGAGAAAAAGAATATGAAGTATGATTACTATGTATTCATGTATGCAATTATACCAATTACTACAATTTTACCACTACAAAAAACCTGCCATGAGCTTCATGATCAATGATTTCAGATTATGCCTCTAATATAATAAAATACTTTAAGGATCAAAGGAAAATCTTTAAACAAAATTAACTTTTGGTATTCGGTTTATTTGTCCTACATTTTCAAAATACTGTTCACCTATGATGTCAATTTTCAAACTTTTAAATATCATTTAATTTTAAAGTCTATTATATAATTTTATTTTTAACCTAAAGATCAATTGAATGAAATGCCTTTGTTTTATTAACGTTCTAATTTATTAAAGAAATTTGTAATATTAAGATAATTCCGACGGTATTAATGTTATCATATAAGAAGCGGCCATTAACTGTAAAGTATAACCAATTTGAGAAATGTGCGCGCCAGAGGAATAAATATCAACTGATAAAGTTTGTGCTTTCCTTCTTAACTCAAATAGAGAGATTGAAAGGGACTAATTTGAAAAACCTTTGAAGTCTCTTAAAATGACTAATGGCAATTCAAAGAAATATTAGAGGGCATAACGGGACAAAAAGGTTTCTGCAACTTCATTCTCTGAATGGTTTCAAAGAATCTGATCTGTCATAGAAATCCCTTTTCTTTCTTTACCTTAAATTATTAAGTTGATTTAATTCCATTCATTTAATTCTACTAATGAAATCAATAAAAAGTGTGAAATAATTTTATTAGCTAAAATATTTAAGAAAATATCTCGTTTATATCACAGACAAATGTATTTTATGAGGAAAATGATATGAAATTTTTCTACTTTGTTTCTATAGTGTTGTTCTGCGAAAAAGTATTAACATCGAAATATTTCCATAGCAAAAATAAGTAGTTCACTTAGGACAAATCCTTCAAAAAGGAAAGTATGAACAAGAGTACTTTTAGAATTAACGATGAAGCCTAACACTATGTCAACATTTTGTCAATTTTATTTAAACAATCAAATAAATACGAGCTTGACTGAAGATTAGAGGAGGAGGATGGAATTGGCTGATTATCATTGGAAGTTATTTGTTCTTCTCTTCCTTTATCCAAAGATTTACATTCGCCATCGATATTCTGTTCAGTTTCTTTACCGCTGTCGCTCTTTTCAGCGCTTTTCCTTTTCACCAATTTGTCGCATTCATTCAAAGCTTCGAGAATTTTCTCTTCTGTGAAAGAAGAAACTTTGCCGCTGCTTTTCTTGCACGAACAGGAACTCGACGGAACGTTCGTATCCTCTGACTTAGATACTGGTTTAAAATAATCAGTTATAGTTCTTTCGGTTTGCTTGTTTTCCTTGGGAACTTTCGATCTGAGTGATGAAACTGATGGAAAAATAAATAAATAAATGTGAAAATATGTTACATCCTCCTGAATTCTCAATCTATTTCGTAACCCGTTTTGAGATATACAGGGTGGGCCATAAGTCGCTTTATCGAAGCGAGTTTCGTTATACGAAGGTAAAGCGACTTATGGTCCACCCAATATGTTTTGTTTGTACTAAGAGCACGATACGAGCAAAACCTGCTGTTCTAACTAACAACAGGCTCAGTTCAAGAAGAGGCGATGCTAAGCATTTAAAAGTATTTCACGGCAAAATAAACAAAAATAAGACTAATGCCTGAAGTAGTAACGGTAGACACGAAATTCTATTCGTTGTATTTGCAGATATTAGTAATGCATAACCATCTCCTTGCTTAGAAGTATGGTTTTTAATCCTTCAACACACGAAAGGAAAGAAGCTCTTTTACCTTTGGTGACATGACATTTTTCTCTCTCTCCATTATCCCCCTCGGAATTTGTAGCTGAATCATAATGAGAAAGGCTGCGATATACATATTCAATAAGGTTACTTCCATCTACCTTTTGTTGCGTTCCATACTGACATAAAGCCATCACGAGCTGTCCTTTAAAAGAGAAAATCGGAACAAAATGAATACAATCGCCAGAATCTGAGAGTAAATTTTTTTATGAAGGAGTTTCACCAAAAGTCTAGGGAAGAATTTTACTATTAAGAAGTGGTTTCAATTTATAATTTAAATGTTGTTTGCCAAATTAAAAGGATTAACTGAGAAGAGAATTTATGGTAAGAAAGGTTTCGGTGCAGTGTGAAAAAGAGACCGTTAAAATGATATGTGCGTAAATGACGTTTTGGGGTTTAACCCCTTGGTAATGGCAAAAATCATGTGACGAGGGTACCTACAGCTTTACATGGGATCCGAACCACGGGTCACTACATCATCTGGACGCGGAGGACAGTCATCCATCCGACTCATACCCCGACCCAATAGCGTTTAATTCCGTTTATCTACGGAAAATGATATTGGCCACAACGTACTCCAATATGCAGGAGCGTATTTAGTGGAGTGGTGGGTTCCTACCCGTCCGGAAACATCCCCGAAATAAAATTTACAGTGTGGTTACATTATTACATAAAATAATCAAGTAAAATCTTGTTCCATACCGTGATGCGTGTTTACATAGCACCACACGAAAGTCCCCATTTCTGTCCAATTTTTGGCCTAGATGACCCTTTGATCACCAGGTTGGGACCCCTCCTCCCTTAAGCACAAATCTGGATACGCCCCAAGCAAAGAACTGTTCTTAGGGATAAGACAGAAATTCTGTCTGTATGTGGTATTGCTAGTGCTCCCGTGGTTCGGATGAATCAAGATTGGACTCGTATTGCGAAGACCTGGCATCGACTTCCTGTTACTTACTCTGCTTCGGTTTCAGCTTCGAGACTTGGTTATTTGCATAGTTTGAGGGGTTTTAATTTTATTTAATTATTTTAATATTTTTTATTATTAGTAATACTAATAACCAAAAATAGTTTACCCAAACTACGAGGGGGGTCAGAAAATCAGTTTACACGGCGTATAATTTCGTGACTAAAGGACCTACATTGATTATGTTTGTATCAGGTGAATCCGTAAATCATTGTTGGCAACAATGCACGTCGATTCGGCTGCCATCTACCGTACACTGGTTATACGAGTTAGTTGAACATGGCGGCTCGACTGGAACAGTGCCCTGTCAGTGGTCAAGAATTTCTCGATCACATTGTCACAGGAGACGAGACATGGGTTCATCACTGTACTCCGGAAACAAAACGTGCCAGCATGAAATGGAAACACACTGGGTCCCCGCGACCAAAGAAGTTCAAGATTGAGAGGTCCGCTGGCAAAGTGATGGTTACCGTGTTTTGGGACCACAAAGGAGTTTTGCTCACAGACTTCATGCAAAAAGGCATAACAATCAATGCAGCTGCATACTGTTCAACACTGGAACGTTTACGAGCGGCCATTAAACATAAACGTCCTGGACTGCTCCGTAGGGCATGGCACTGTTCCAGTCGAGCCGCCATGTTCAAATGACTCATATAACCAATGTACGGTAGATGGCAGCCGAATCGACGTGCAGTGTTGCCAACAATGATTAAGGAATTCACCTGATACAAACATAATCAATGTAGGTCCTTTAGTTACGAAATTATACGCCGTGTAAACTGATTTTCTGACCGACCGTCGTAATTAAGAATAGGTTAACTATGGAACTGGTCTTCCGGCTCCGGTTTCGGCTTCCTGACTTCCTAAATGGCCGGCTTCGGCCACACACCCACACACATATATATACACATATATACCGGGTGGACGAAAAAAACCTGGACACACTTGTTTTTCCTACAAATTTCAAACTAGTCAAGCTAATACACCCAAATTAGTACAAGATGTAGCCAATAGTATAGTTATCATGTGCTAAAAATTTCAATGGAACTCATATAAAACTTACCCTATTGAAATCGATGTTGTATTGGCCCCCCCATTTTCTTGAATTACGGCCAGTACTCTCCTTTTCCACTGATCTATGGATGACTTGATTTTGTGTTGGGACACCATAGGCCAAACAACCTCAATACTTTGTGTAAGTGCTTCCAGGTTTGAAAATGGTTCCCTGCGACCATGGTACACCAATAACTTCAGCTCATTCCACACGAAGTAATCCAGAGAATTTAAGTCAGGAGAATTTGGTGGCCATTCTTCACTTTTTCTGAATTCAGGAATGTTTGCCATAAAAAATTCTTGGGTTGCCTTGGCTGAATGAGATGGTGCATTGTCTTGAACAAAAATAAAATCTTCGTTCGGGTACAAGTCCTGACATTCCAGTAAAAGTTCTCCGAGGTGTTCAATGTAATTCTGCGAGTTCATTTTTGTTTTATGTGGATCAGTAAAGAATAATTTGGTTTTTCCATTGTAAGAACCACCACAAGATACCATTAATTTCTTGGAAAATCGTGAAATTGAATGATAAAGACTGTCTGGCGGGATTTCCGATTTTGAAGTTAATGCACTGACTCGGTTGTTTTGTCGATTTGTTGACACAGTTAATGTAAAGTCGGACTCATCTTGAAAAAACATGCGTTTAATGTCTGCCAAATTAAATTTCCTGTACAAAGAATTACACCTTTCTAACCGTTTTCCCATGGCTTCTTTTGTTATTCTGGGGACACTTAATCTTTTAAAAGATCCGATTCCTTTACTTTTCATTATGTTTTGGACACACTTGCGCGAAATATTTAAATTATTCGCCATTTTTCTCTGCGAAAGAGGAGTACCAGGATTATTTTCCTGCGACAACGCATGCTCTTCAACGTCCGAGCAGTACGCGGACGACTAAGAAACAGCCAAAGATAATTAACTGAGGTTTTCAGCACATGATAACCATACTATTGGCGACATCTTGTATTAATTTGGGTGTATTAGCTTGACTAGTATGAAATTTGGAGGAAAAACAAAAGTGTCCAGGTTTTTCTCGTCCACCCGGTGTATATATATATATATATATGCCCCCGCAAGGGGGTTCTAAGCTCGTGCTCTTGAGTGCTCTTTGTGCTCGTTTGTACGTGCTTGTTCCTGGAGGTTTCACGTGCGCCCTCCCGGCCCTAGCACCCAAGGATGATGGGGCTCGACCCTGCAGTCCTTGGTCTTTTTCCACTTCGACTGTCCCCTCCACCCTTTCTTTTTCCTCTGTCTTTCCTCTCCCTTTTTCTTTGTTTTTCCGCTGAGATATGCCCTTTTAAATAGAGGCGAATCGGTTCTTCCTGAACTTAAAAAAAAAAAAAAAAAATATATATATATGCTGCAAACCAACAAGGAAAAAGAAAAACGATTCCAAGGCCTTTCGTGTATTCAGAGCTACACCTCGTCAGGGAATGAGGTGTAGCTCTGAATACACGAAAGGCCTTGGAATCGTTTTTCTTTTTCCTTGTGGGTTTGCAGCATTCATTCATTTCACGTGTTTAATTGTGAAATTCATCCCATATATATATATATATATATATATATATATATATATATATATATATATATATATATATTAGTGATGTAGGTCACATCCGCATCCGCGGAACATCCGCACATTTTCTCGCACCCGCATCCGCACTTTGGACTGCGGATGTGGACCGTTGAGATAAAATGTCATTAATAAGCGGAAATTATCAAATTCTACTATATTAATAGAACTAGTTCATTGTGCGCAAAAGTAATGCAAGCGACAAGACGAGAGGCTGTTCTTGTATGAAGTTACTTTCTTGCAACCTACTTAGATCCACGTTACAAAGCTAAGTTATTTTCACCTAGTACATTAGAACGAGTTAAATCATCACTTGGCAAAGCAGTTGAAGAGCTTCAATCTCTTGAATCTGTCGCTTCGCCACCCACCAAAAGAATAAAAGTTTCAGTGACAGAACCAACACCTTCAACAAGCAAATCTATCACAGAATCTGTGTCTCAGTTTCTTGAGTCAAGCAGCAATGACGAGACCTACGCGATGTCAAAAGATGTAGTAAAAATGATCGAGAGCTATCACCAAGAAAAACGCCTGGCTGCATGTGACAATCCTATTAGTTGGTGGAAAAATACGCAGAATATCTATCCATACTTGAGTAAACTTGCAAGGAAACATTTAGCCTGTCCTCCAACAAACGTACCAAGCGAGAGATTATTTAGCAGTGCTGGATTAATATATGATGAAAAGAGAAACAGACTGGCAGCAGAAAAGGCAGAAAAATTAATGTTCCTTAAGCATAACCTTCCTATAATTAAGTTTGAACATTAAACGATGAACATCTTAGTTTACTTTATTTTAATTACTCATTTATAAATATGCCTAATAAAACTTTAAACTTAATATAAATAGTTATCAAGCTAATTAAAGATCTCTTTCTATAAGGGTGGAGGTTGGGGAAAGAGGTCGGTGGGGTGCATTTGAGTTGGGTTCACGTCCCGCATCCTGGTAACACAATTATGGTTTCTAATTGTGGCTGAAACTCAACAAAATATAACGAATTTATTTGCAGACGAATTCACTAATTGATTTCTATATTAGTTAGATGCTTGATATTATTTTATATGTTCAGAGAAAAGTACAGCAATTATTGTACAATTAATCAATTATACTACATTATAGCTACAGCTCTCTCTATATAATAACTTATTATACGTTAAACACAACAAATCTCGAATATATCCTAAAAATAACGAAAATGTAGACATCCGCATCCGCAGATGTTGAAATCAAACATCCTCATCCGCGGATGTGAAAAAAATGACATCCGCTGCATCACTAATATATATATATA
This sequence comes from Bathynomus jamesi, assembly GCA_023014485.1. Lineage (NCBI taxonomy): Eukaryota > Metazoa > Arthropoda > Malacostraca > Isopoda > Cirolanidae > Bathynomus > Bathynomus jamesi. The sequence continues at coordinate 421,933 of JAJOZX010002560.1, forward strand.
TATATAGAAACGACGTAAGTATAGAGGAGTGTTCTGCACACGAGGAAGAGAAATAACGAACAAATGAAAAATGAGGTGACCGCCCGGGAATCGAACCCAGGATCTTCCGATTGCCGGTCAGATATGCTACCACTACACCACGGGCCTCGATCAGTCAGAAGTCGTAATTCTCCTACATAGGGCAGAAACCAATATACTGCGTGGTCATTGCAGTTAAATGTACATATTCACGATTTGCGAGGGTGCCCTCTCAAGGCATTGGTTTCTGCCCTATGTAGGAGAATTACGACTTCTGACTGATCGAGGCCCGTGGTGTAGTGGTAGCATATCTGACCGGCAATCGGAAGATCCTGGGTTCGATTCCCGGGCGGTCACCTCATTTTTCATTTGTTCGTTATTTCTCTTCCTCGTGTGCAGAACACTCCTCTATACTTACATCGTTTCTATACATTAATATACTGCGTGGTCATTGCAGTTAAATGTACTTATTCACGATTTGCGAGGGTGCCCTCTCAAGGCATTGGTTTCTGCCCTATGTAGGAGAATTACGACTTCTGACTGATCGAGGCCCGTGGTGTAGTGGTAGCATATCTGACCGGCAATCGGAAGATCCTGGGTTCGATTCCCGGGCGGTCACCTCATTTTTCATTTGTTCGTTATTTCTCTTCCTCGTGTGCAGAACACTCCTCTATACTTACGTCGTTTCTATACATTAATATACTGCGTGGTCATTGCAGTTATATATATATATATATATATATATATATATATATATATATATATATATAGGGTACCCCGTAAGTCTGGAATCATAGGGCAAAATGATAAAAACGGCGGAGACATTTGGGGACTGTTTGTGAAATATGAGAGGATGGTAGCGGCTGTGTCATCGTCGGTGGATGTCCTCGGAGGTCCACTGCGTGGTTTATCTCCTATGGATCCCGTTTCCCTGAACTTTGCTACAAGTTTGCCGACACAGCTGTGTGTTATCGCCTTATCGGCGCGCGGTCCGAATGCAATCTGTTAAATTCCTCAGCGACCTCCCTCTGACTCCGATTTCCTACGAGCAGAATTACCTGGATGCGTTCTTCCTTACTCAAAGACATCATGGGCACTTGCATAAACGGAAAAAACACGAATTACTTATTTTACCCTATGGTTCCAGACTTATGGGACACCCTGTGTATGTACGTATATATATATAATATATATATATATATATATATATATATATATATATATATATATATATATATAATATAATATAATATATATATATTATATACTACTGGTCAAAAGTTTAAGTACACCCTGAAATATTAATAAATTTCAAATTTTGTTTAAAGTTTTTTATTTATTAACTAAGTTATCATGATACAAATTCACAAGTACAAACATGGGAACTTAAATAACAACAAATCAGGACAATTTACCAAAAGCAAAGTCTAAATTTTAGATTCGTCAAAATAGCCTCCTCTAGCAGCAATTACACGAGAACAAATTCGAGGCATGCGCTCAACAAGAGAAAGAAGAGAGTCTGGTGAAAGCTGCTGCCAGCACTTTTGTAAGAGTTCCCAGAACTTCTGAGCACTGGATGGCTGCTTGACTTTCATTCGTCGATCCAGTTCATCCCACACTAGCTCGATGGGATTCAGATTCGGGGACTGTGCTGGCCATTCCATAACTGTGAGCTGACGTTGCCGTTCTTTCTGCTTCAGGTAGTTTTGACACAGCTTGGAATTGTGTTTAGGATCGTTGTCTTGCTGCATTATGAACTGTTGGCCAACTAGTCGCAGTCCAGATGGGATGGCATGGCGCTCTAGAATGCTGAGATAGCCACGTTGGTTCAGTATTCCAGTGACTTTGTAGAGATCTCCAACTTGCTCCCCTGCAAAACATCCCCAGACCATCACACTTTCTCCACCGTGTTTCACTGTTGGCACAACACACTGCTGTGTCATTCTTTCACCCGCTCTGCGCCGCACAAATACTCTGCGTTTGGATCCAAAAACTTCGAACTTTGATTCGTCAGTCCAAAGGACAAATTTCCACTGCTCAACAGTCCATTTTTGGTGTTTTTTAGCCCAGGCTAGCCTTTTCTTTTTGTTCTGGAGTCTCAGCATTGGTTTCTTTGCTGCAGTTCGTCCTTTTAATCCTGCCTCTCTTAGTCTTCTCTGAACTGTTGATGTTGAAACTGTTGTACTTCTGGAGTTGTTTAGCTGGGCTTTGATTTCAGGTGCTGTGAGGCGTCTGTTCCGCAGACTGGTGACTCGGATATACTTGTCCTCTGAGTCTGTTGTGGTTCTTGGTCGCCCTGACTTTTTTCTGTCCTTATTTTGACCAGTTTCTTCGTACCGTTTAATGGCACAAGCAACCGCATTCACAGAAACTTTTAATTTTTTTGCAATTTGCCTAAGTGATTGGCCCTCATTTCTCAAAGTTACAATCGACTGTCTTTTTTCTGTTGTTAACCGAGCTTCGGCACCCATTTTTGCTTTTTGAAACACGGAGATATACCTTAAACTACACACTTAGCTCATCTGCAAGGATTTTATATGTGAAGTCCTGCAGCGCATGTTAATAAATGAACACGTGTATTAAGATACTCCTGAAGAAACACACTACCCCAGTAAAGACTTTTAAACTGTTTTTGGACCTTTGTGCAGAGCTAATGGCATTAATTTTAGGTTGCATGCTAGACGTAAATGAACACATTCTGAAGGCTATTTTGAAGAAGATTCTGTGTTACGACACACTGCATAGGGCAGATGCACTGAAGCATACAATATGAAAGCCACGTAAGCAAATTCATCTCTAGAACCTGTTAAGTTTACATTTGAAGTTTATGTCATGAGCTAAGCAGCAAAACATTGGAAAGTAGTAGTAGTACTTAAACTTTTCACCGGTAGTATATATAATATATTTTTTTTTTTTTTTAAGTTCGGGAAGAACCGATTCGCCTCTATTTAAAAGGGCATATCTCGGCGGAAAAACAAAGAAAAAGTGAGAGGAAAGACAGAGGAAAAAGAAAGGGTGGAGGGGACAGTCGAAGTGGAAAAAGACCAAGGATGACAATGACTGCAGGGTCGAGCCCCATCATCCTTGGGTGCTAGGGCCGGGAGGGCGCACGTGAAACCTCCAGGAACAAGCACGTACAAACGAGGACAAAGAGCACGAGCTTAGAATCCCCTTGCGGATATATATATATATATATATTTTTTTTTTTTTTGTCAAAGTACGACCGCTCATGGCCACCAAAAGAAAGGTGGATAGCAGAGAGAACACAGGACGAAGAGTATGGAACAACTAATGGAAATGAACAATAGACGGGGGGGGGGGGAGGAGGAGGAGGAGGAGGAGAGAGGGAAAGCAGAAACATCATAGCGGAGTCACAGCCAGTAAAGAAGTCGGGAGCGAAAGAGGAAGGAGAACAACCCGGTTATCGAAAAGTAGGGACCTTCAGACAGAAGAGCGCCAAGCCTATCACAAGGCCCGACGCTCTCCAAAAAGGGAAAATACTCTGCGCGCAGCGCAGAGTAAAGCGGACACTCCACCAGGAGGTGGGCAACTGTAAGTAGGACGTCACAATTGGGACATCGGGGCACCCGATCCCCGACCATCAAATAGCCATGGGTCAGGTGGGTGTGGCCAATACGGAGGCGGGCCAGAGCCACCTCCTTATGGCGCGACCGATGGAAGGAAGAGGCCCAACATCCCAACTTGGGTTTAATCTTGCAAAGTTTGTTATCCGTAGCGCTATCCCAGCGACTCTGCCACCGGGAGCGCAAAAACCTACGGAAGCCAGGGATATAATCGGAAAAAGGGAGGGACACGGGTGAAACCTGCAGTCGGCACGCGGAACGGGCAGCTCGATCGGCAGCCTCATTTCCAGCCACGTTAACATGTGCTGGGACCCAGCAAAATACCACCTCCTTGCCACCGAAAGCGACAAGAGTATGGCACAGTAGCTGGATTCGTCGGACCAGTGGGTGGACAGGGTCAAAACACTCCAGGCCATCCAGGGCACTGCGGGAATCCGAATAGATGACAAACGACCCATCCGGATGCTCCCGCACCACCTCCAAAGCGCTCAGAATGACAGAGAGCTCCGCCGTGAAAACGGAAACCTCATCAGGGAGACGGGTACATCGGGGAGCAAGGGCAGACGACTGGGGAACAGCCGCGGCTCCAACGCCCCCCGACGACGTCGAGCCATCCGTGAAGACCGCACACATGCGAGTGACACGCCGCATGCTGAAGGAACAGAGACCGAAGCAAGGCAGAGTCCGAATCGGTCCTGCGAACGGGGCGCAACGCCCTACAGCACGCAACAGGGGTGCTCTCCCAAGGTGCAACACCCTGAGAGACCGGTATAACGGATGGAGGAGTGCCCATACCATCGAGGAGGAGGTCACCGTGTCGGTGAAATACCAACCCCCATCCCGGCAGAACGCCCTCTCACCACCTGGAACAGAGGAGAGTTGGGAAGACGGAGGATCCGGAGATAGTGCTTAGCAATGAGGAACGACCTCCGATCCCCAAGGGAGGGATGTCGCACTCAACCTGCAGACTATCAACCGGAGAGGAGCGGAAGGCGCCAGATGACATGCGCAGTCCTCTAGAGAGGACCGGATCCAGTATCCGAAGGGCCGTACGGGAGGCGGAGCCATACACCACACTCCCATAATCTAATTTGGACTGTACCAGGGACACGTACAAACAGGAGTGTCCGCCTATCCGCGCCCCATGTAGTATGCGACAGATGTCCCAGCAAATCCAGGGTACGTCTCGACTCGCGCAGCCGGCGAAGGTGGGGAACCCAGCTCAAACGGCTGTCGAAAACCATACCCAGGAAACGCACTGACTGAACGAGGGCCAGAGGCTGACCCCCGAGTGTAAGATTAAAGGTCGGGACGGCGCCGGATCCCCGTCTCCTCGACGGAAGGAAGGCCACACACGAAGTCTTCGGGGAAGACAGCGTAAGGCCCACCGACGACGCCCAGCGTTCAACCCGATTGACCGCGAGTTGGACTTGCCTCTCCACGAGGGGGGGACTCGTCCCGCGGCATAGACAGCCAGATCGTCGGCATAGATGGAACATCGCACCGAGGGCGGAAGGGCTCCCGGTAGCGCAGACATGACCAGATTGAAGCAGGAGACGCTCAAGACACACCCCTGGGGCACCCCCTCCTCCTGAACATACAGGTCAGATAGGGCCGCCCCATTACGGACGCGGAAAGTGCGACGGCAGAGGAAGTTACGAAGAAATGTGGGCAAAAAGCCCACAAAACCAAGAGACTTCAAACGGTCCATGACAACTCCCCGACGGGTCGTGTCATAGGCCTTTTGGACATCGAAAAAGACGGCCAGAACAAGATTCCGGCGGGAAAAGCCTCCCGTACATCATGACCAAGGAGGAGAAGGGGGTCCAGAGTACCCCGAAATCGACGAAAGCCATACTGGGTCGGGGGGTATAACCCAAGCGACTCCAGTGTAAAGGAAAGTCGGACGGCCACCATCTTTTCAGGAGCTTGCATAAGCAGCTCGTCAAGGCAATAGGCCGATAGCCGCCACCTCCGCCGGATCCTTCCCCGGCTTAGGTATCGGGACCACAATCGCCTCCCTCCAACGGGAAGGGAACGACCCCTCAACCCACACCCGGTTGAAAAGATCCAGCAAGAAGTGTAGGGCCATCGGGTGCAGATTCCAAAGAAAGTCATACGGAATGTCATCAGGGCCAGGGGCGGAAGAACGACGGGTTGCCAAGGCAGCCCGAAGTTCCCGCATCGTAAAGAGATGGTTATAGGGCTCGTTCCCAGGCGGGAACGTAACATCGACAAAGGACGATCCGCAGCTGAAGGCGAACGGGAAACCGCAGCAAAAGCCCAGCCAGCCGATCGCCACAGCAGCAGGATCCGAAAGGAAGCCGTCGCCATCCCGAAGGACAGGGCGACTAGCAAGGACCGGCTTCCCCTCGATACTACGTACCTTCTGCCACACAGCAGCAGAAGGGGTAGACGAGGAAATGCCGGACACAAAAGCACGCCAAGAGGCCCGACGGGCCAACTTGAGAGTCCGGCAGGCGAAAGCCTTCGCCCGCCGCATCTCAATCAAGTGGTCCGCGCGCCGGGTGCGGTGGAAGCGGCGCGTCGCCCTCTTCCTCTCGCACACCACGGGACGCTACGCGTCCGCGCGGGTTACTGGAAGATCGAGGAATACAGCCCCCCCCGACGCCCATCAATACCCGCTCGAAGAACTCCAAGCTCTCATCCACAGAGCCAAAGCTCAACACCGAACGGGCAATGACGGAACGAGCTCGGAAGGATGGCCAGTCAGCCCGCGCAAGGCACCACCTCGGTCGAGACGAGACACCCGGCTGCGGTCCGACCGGCTCAAGACAGACTGGGTAATGATCACTGCCATAAGAGTCCCCCAACACCTTCCACGAAAAATCGAGTAAGGCATCGAGGGACACCAAGGAGAGATCAGTACAGGTAAATGAACCCGTGGGTTCGTGGAAGTAAGTAGGGTCACCGGAATTGAGGCACGCAAAGGAAAGTTCCTCCATTAAGGAGAGTAACATACCAGCAACATTAGTCGACCGGAATCTCCCCAAGCCGGGTCGCGACTGTTAAAGTCCCCGAGGAGGAGAAACGGTCGAGGTAGTTGCAGCACCAACTCGCGAACCGCGTCGCGAGAAGGAGGGTCATGAGGAGGAATATAAATCGAGCAGGCAGTGTACTGGCGATCTAAAAAGAGCCGCACAGCCACAGCCTGCAAGGAAGTGCGAAGAGGCACACCTCGCGATGGTAACGAATGATGCACATAAATCGCCGCACCCCGCCGGCGTGTGCTCATCCGGGGTGCAAGGGAAACCAACATAGCCAGAGAGACGAGGGAGTCCCCGCGCAGCCAGGATAGTCTCCTGGAGACAAACACAGGAAGGCCGCTCGCTCTCCAGCAGGGAGGCAAGGTTCTCCCAGTTAGCTAAAAGCCCCCTACAGTTCCAATGCAAATGGAACTGTAAGGGGAAGCGGCATTATAAGAGGCAGAGAAAACAGAGAAATAGCCACGGACCAAGCTGAGCAGCAAACTCAACGGTCCGTAACCAGGGACGGAATCGGCTTCCCCGACTCACCCCGAACGGGGGGGTAGGGGCCACCGACCCCGCAGCTGCTTCACCCGTAGTAGAACAGGGAGGTCAGAGGGGGGCTCCCCTGGGGGGGGGAGACGACGAGACGGGCCCAGCCGAAACCCCCAACTCCCCACCAGAGGGGGCCGGGGAACCAGATGTTCGAGGGCTCGTCAAACCAGACAAGCACTGACGGGGGGGGGGAAAGGTCCACAGGTGGGAGAGGTAGATCCAGGAGAGACCCGACCACTCTCAGCAGGAGCCGAAGGGAGAGACTCCATGAAGAAGGGCCAGGCCCTCTCGACCGGGTCTATCATGGGAACAGAGTCAGTAATCGAGGGTGTCATGGGGCGGTGTACCTCAACCGACACCCGGTCGGGGCACCGGGAGGTGACGCCTCACCAGCCCTCCGTATAGGGGGGGGGAGTCCCGAGCGGATCAGGAGCGCGCGCCGCTTCCCCTCCGGTGAAGAAGGGGAAGAAGGGGAAGCAGGGCGAGCAGCAGTCAGGATCGGGTCGGAAGGACTCCGACTCCGACCACGGCGACGCTTCCTCCTCCCCTTCGGGGCATCACCTTCCCCACCCGAGAGACGAGTAGGCAAGGATCCAGACCCCAAGGCCGGAGAGGGAGAAGGGGCACTTGTAGGCAGGGAATCAGATGGGATGTCTGAAAGTGAGGCAGAGGAACAAGAAGGACCCGCGGCGCCAGGAGGACCACCAACCCCCGGAACTTCCAGGGGGGGCACCACTCCGGTAGACGCCGGGGTAGCACGGGAGGGGCCCGAGGACCCGCCAGGGCCAAGAGCCGCAGCGTAGGACAACCCCCGCCGCGGCTCCCGGTCACGGACCCTATCGCGCGCCTCCCGCGCACTAAGGAATTCGGTAGTCCTTAAGGACCGCACCTCGAATTCAAACTTGAAAACGGGGCAGTCCCGAGAGGAGGAAGGGTGGGCCCCCGAGCAGTTCGAGCACCGCGGGGGCTTCGTGCACGGGGTAGGGTGCGCAGGCCCACCGCAGCGGACACATAGCTTACCCTCACGGCGGCACGCAGAGCTAACATGGCCGAACCGGTTGCAGCCAAAGCAGCGAACCGGGTCAGGCACATATGGTCGCACCGAAAACTCACACGACCGGCGATCACCCACGCCCAGAACACCTGGGCCGGAGGCACAAGGGAGTCAAAGGTCAGGAGCAGACGAGCGGACGGGGTAAGAGCACCATCCCGGCGCGACGAAAAGCGGAAGACCTTCGTTACCCCCTGGGGGGCAAGATCCTCCTGCAACTCGCCAACCGGGATTGACAGCAGACGGGAAGCGAAAATGGTGCCTTGACAGCTATTCAATTGCGGATGGGGAGTCACAGAAACTCTGCAACCCAAGACATCCTGCAACTGTAGAAGGGACCCAGTCACCCCCGAAGAACGGGACTTCAAAAGAAGAGACCCATCCTTCAGAGGGCGGATATCATAACGACAGGGAACCCCTATCGTCTTAAGGCGCTGAAACACCCGTTCCGAGTTGCCCGGAAGGGAGCCAGCGGAAGGGCGGAGAACAAGGAACCTGTCCACCGGACAGAAATTGACAGCAGGGACAGGTCCATGTGTAACGGTAACCGAGAGTGGGCGAGAGAACAAGGGCCGCGAAGACCCCGCCCTACGGCCACCACGAGTCCGGCCACGAGAGCCAGACGCCGCAGAGGACGAGAGGGGGCCATACGGCTTGAAGGTCAATCCAGCGGAGGCAGAGGCCGCTGAACGACCAGAAGTAGTAGTCTTATCCAAATCCAAGGGCGGGCCAGAGTCGTCAACAAGAGGGGAGTGAAGTTTAGAAATAGAACCCATAAAGTAGCTTTACAAAAAACAGCCTCGGACCCAAGGCGATGCACCATCCGCCGCTGCATCCTTCAAGGCGCAGGCCCAACGTCCCGGGTAGCCCGCCCCCCAACCTAACTGTCGTTTTAAAAACAGCAGATTGGCACTACGGAGATTTGTCCGTTAAGGGCCAAGCAAAGACCCAATCCAGACGCAGCAGCGGTCCGGGCGCCCGTACCGTCCCCGGAGCACGGCTCAGCCACGGAGCGATGCCCCCCGGCGGGTGCACCCGATGACCCCAAGACTGCAAATACAAACAGAGGGGGGGGGATACTACGATTGACAGAGGCACAGGACCGAGTCAAGACAAAAGAAATTCCGGGAGAGACGGAAAAAAAGGGGGAGCAAAAAGAAAGGGGGGGGAAGAAAAGGAAGGGGAAAAAAAAAAAAAACGCAACTAGGTAACTCTTCGCCCACACCCCGCGAGGAGTTGAGGAAACCTCAACAACCCACGAGGTGTACGAGCCCCCTCGGCCCGGCAAGCCGGAGTACCTAATCGAGGGGGTATATATATATATATATATATTTTTTTTTAGGGGGTTCGAAACATCAAAAATCGAGTTCCTCCAATTCTACAGTATGCACGTAGTTGGAAATGATGATCTCAACATCTTGTGTAAAAAAAAAAAAAAAAAAAAAAAAAGTAGTATATCCGACCCCCCTTACCCCTTCCATAGCATCCCCCACATTTTACTCTCTCCACAGATATAAACCCCAAATGTGACAATCATGCATTATATTAAGCCTTATTAAGTAGATTAGATTAATTTGGATAGATTATTTAGATAGAGTTTTAGATAGATTGAATAGATTACCGTACATAGATTAATTTAAATAGATTAGATGAATTATATAAATTAGTCACGTTTTTTGTTTAGTTTCAGATTGTTTATGATTGAATGAGTTATGATTTAATTCCGAATGAGTTATATTAAATTCAGATTGAATGATTCAATTGCTAGAATTTAACAATTAGTTTCTTGTTATTAATGTTACTAGGCCTAAATAAGTGAAATCATGGCGACAAGAAGCAAAACGCACAATTCAACATTTGGTCACCCTGCAGAATTTCCACCTTTAGTGACTCCTTCAAAGGCTGACGTATTTAGGCATTATTTATTGGTAAGAAAACGAGAAGAACTGATTTCGAAAGGTTCTAGAAGAGCAAAAGAATGTTATAGAATTGTCACTAAAGATGTAGAAGCCATTTGGGAGAAGTTTTCCTTTCCACATATAGGATTTGAAGGAATAGCTATAAAAGTTGAACGATTGATAGAATCTGCAGCAAAGCTAAATAAAGTACCATTAAAACAAAGAAACAACAGTTTTCAGCAGAAGGGGGAGACATTCGATGAAATGTTTGATATTTGCACTTGTACTTGTTACGATAAAAAAATCAGTCGAACGGATTGTAGATGTGATATTAGTGTTTCAATGATTGAGTGGGAGTCTTTTGTGGGGCAGAAACAAAGTAAAAACCAACTAGGACCAATCGACAGAGTAACGACTTCCGCAAGAAAAAGGACTCACGATAGAGTTAAAGGATTAGAAAGAAGAGCCAAGATAAGCCTAGATATGAATGTCGCCTCAACCAGCAAACTGGACCCTTTACATATTATGGAAGATGAGAGCATGGAAATTGATGATGACAGCAACGATATTGACTTTGTTCCGGATTTTGAGCTGAGAGAAAACCATCAGAACAGAATTATTTATGATAACTTAACAATAACAGCAGATAGATCCTGTGTAAGTTACAGAGCTACTGCAGCTTTGAAGGATATGGGAATATTAGACGAAACCAATATGTTGGATAGGAAAAAAGTGGAAAGAGAAAGAATACGTATGGGTAAACAGAACATAATCAAAGTGAAATCAGAGAACACACAGATTGAAGGCATCGGATTTGATGGTAGAAACACTTTGTCTTCCCTAAGACAAAGTAGGGAATGGAGTACGAAGAACATTAAGTAATAGTCAAAGAACCTGGTGATGTTTACATGGATCATATAGCTCCAGATAACGGAACTGCTTGTTGTATTGCAGATGAAATAATAACTTTTATAGTTGATTCTAATAGCAAAGAATCCCTCAAAGTTTTGCTATGCGATGGCACCTCAGTGAACACTGGCAGGATTGGCGGAGTGCTAAAATTGATTGAATTATATCTGGACAGGCCGGTACAATGGCTGATTTACCTCTTGCATGCAAACGAACTGCCCTTCAGGCACGTATTTGAAGCAATTGATGGAAAAACTTCGGGACCAAACACCTTCAAAGGTTCTCTTGGAAATAAACTCCGAGAGGATTTGACCAAATTGGATATAGTTGATTATACCCCTGTAGAGGGCAACATTAAAGAAGTTTCGGCCGATATTGTTAAAAGTTTCAGCAGTGACCAAAAATATATGTATGAAATGTGCATTAGCATACAATCTGGATGCATCTCACAAGCGTTAGCCACCAGATCCCCAGGTGCCCTCCATCATGCAAGATGGCTAACAAGAGCAAACAGGATCCTGCGCTTATATGTGTCTACACGGAATCCAGACAAAAACATCCAAGACCTAGTAAAAATTATAATGCTGGTTTACGCTCCAGGCTGGTTTTGGATAAAGTCTCATTTCCTGGCCATTCTTCATTTCCAAAGAAATCGATCTCATGGTTCCGCAACAACTGTTGAGTGGCTAATGCCTTAAAGCAGGGGGCCTTATCGTGCAGAAGTGTGACCTGATCGACATCCATAACATTTGGGTTTCTTAGAAAAGGAATGACATGCTGGGAAAGAATAATATCACGAAAATACTGTCCATCTCAACTCTGATCATTTGGCTTCAGCACCCACATGAACTTTTTTGCAGTGAACAAAACAAACACACCAACACAGTCTGGACTTTTTAATAATTCGCGATAATATTCATTGTCATCGATTTCATCTGGTGTTGTGCCCACACTCGATCATTTTGGTAGTTAGGCCGACGTGTTACATAAACAAAAAATTCATCGGACAGCTAAATGCATGAAATCATCCACATCCCAATCTTCAAGATAATGGGCAAACCACATTCTGTCATCGATGTTAAGTTGAGTTTTTCTTGGCTTTGGAAGTTCATGCCAAGGCTTTAAACCTTGCCTATGACGGTACAGTCGAATGATCTCACCACTAACGATCTTTCCTCTCAACACTTCGATCTCTCTGGGAAGTTTAGCACAGCTGTTTTTCTGCTTACGCGTACCGCTTTCAATGATGTCCTTTGTTTCCAGAGAGAGTGGCAAATTTGGGAGCCCAGATTTGGTTGTATCCATTTCACATTCATCCAAAGTTTTATTCCAATTTCTTTTGACGAAGTCCTCACTTCTTCGCAACTTTTTGGCAACCCATGAACGTGTTATAAAGGTGGCTCCAGCATCACGAGCTTCCCGAAATGTTATTGCTCGTATGCGATCTATCACACGTTGCCTCTCCGAATCACGAATTAATTGAGAAGCCATTATATTATCACTTTATCAGCTAGAGTAATTTTAATACCTACAATAAATAAAGAATTTTATATATTTTTATAATCACTAAAAACTATTTCGATATAAGTAAACATGTAAGCTGCAAATGGGGGAGCTAAGGTTTTTTGGAACCCCTTATATATATATTATATATATATTTTTTTTTTTTAGTTCAGGAAGAACCGATTCGCCTCTATTTAAAGGGCATATCTCAGCGGAAAAACAAAGAAAAAGTGAGAGGAAAGACAGAGGAAAAAGAAAGGGTGGAGGGGACAGTCGAAGTGGAAAAAGACCAAGGATGACAAGGACTGCAGGGTCGAGCCCCATCATCCTTGGGTGCTAGGGCCGGGAGGGCGCACGTGAAACCTCCAGGAACAAGCACGTACAAACGAGCACAAAGAGCACTCAAGAGCACGAGCTTAGAACCCCCTTGCGGGGATATATATATATATATATATATATATACATATATACAGGGTGTCCGAGAATTATCTGTACAATTTTTGGCTGTTATTAAAAGTCAACCATGAAGTGTAGAAATTCCAGTGTTGTCCCATTTTACAGAGAATCTCTAAGTTTTTTTCTGATACCAAGTTGTGACAAGTTTTTTAGAAATTCCAGTGTGTCCGAACATTATCTGTACAATTTCATCTTTTAATAAAATTCTTGATAACACACGTAAAATTCTTAAACAAGATTATTTAGAATCTGTATTTTCAAAAGTTTCTTTTATTAAAGTAACGTTGTTACAAACATTCGATATGTGCACCATTAGTGATTCGCAAAACATCCAATCGATACTCCAAATGTTGCCATGTACGCTGCAGCATATCCACATCAATTCGCTCAATAGCAGCTGTGATTCTTGCTTTTAAATCATCAATGTTTGTCACCCGCGTACATTTCTAAAAAATTTGTCAAAACGTGGTATCAGAAAAAACTTAATGAGATTCTCTGTAAAATGGGACAACACTGGAATTTCTACACTTCATGGTTGACTTTTAATAATAGCCAAAAATTGTACAGATAATTCTCGGACACCCTGTATATATATATATGTGTGTGTGTGGGTGGGGGGGGGAGGGGAAAAGTTCTGGCTGTTGCTTGCCGTGTAGTACGAGTAAATTAGAAAAATCTCTTACAAGAACAACGACTGAATGAAATTTCATGTTGAAATGTTTGCTGAGAGATGTGCACGAGGGCAAATTACTTCTAATGTTAACTGAATGGAATTCACATTGTACCAAATTCTCGGGGAAACTGCCAAGTCTCCGTAATGATGTCATACATCTATACGCTTGCCCTAATTTGTAGGAAAAGAGTTAGCCAAATACACGAAGATGTTCATACAAGATGTGAAATAGAAAAGTCGGTGAATATGAAAACAATTAAGTAACGTATGCTCATTTGTAAGGACGACGGAAAAAAGGTGAAAGTGTACTATCGTAAAAGAGGTCTATAATCATGGTTCCATGGCTTCATGATTTCATTCTCATTGATGTAAAATTATTTGTCAGTCAGTCTCAGATAAGAGCCCTATGTATCAAGTGGCGAAATGGGCGTCTTAATTAATTTTTTAACGTATACCATCCATATTATTTTATTCTGGCTAATGCACACGATTTCATAATCGCTAACACTGTCGCCCCTAATCAATATCAGCTGTTATTTTTACCAGAGCCCTTTAAAATATAAAACTAATTTTGTGACAGGCATCGAGGCTACTTATTCTGATATCTTAAGACATTTTACTGGCATATTGCTGGCCCCTCCTTCCTGCATAAAAAAAATTGCTGAAAACGATGAAAAAAGGTGTTCTTGCACTTGGTTCATCTTAGCACCAAACAGTAAAAAATCCTTACCAACTGTAACACCCTCATCCCTGAGAAAATGATGCACGTCCGCTAACTCATCTCTCAAAGCTTTGTCTCCGAAGGTGAAATAAGCCACGTCTCTTCCAACAAACGAGGCAGCCGCAATTTGAATTAAGCCCTGAAGCCAACACAAAAGATAATTTCCTACAATAGTTTTTTATTATATATATATATAATATTATATATATATATATATATATATATATATATATATATATAAAAAATAAGAAATATATTCCATCTGTAATTCTTTTAACCTGTTAAATCCACACATTTTATTTTAATTTGTCCTCTAACTACCTTCAAGTAGAGCTTGAACGCATTTTGTGGCAAATTCAAGAAGATGCTTTGACACACAAAAATTCTCATAAAATTTAAAAACCGGTATAGTTTCGGAAATAAGTTCGCCTACAAATCTGAAATTTCTAAAAAGTATGAAAAAATGAATCCTTAATGATTGGGGTTTGTTCTTAACATTTTATTACTGCAACCAAAAAGAATAAAATATTCAAACTAAAACAGGCTATTACCAATTTATCATTTATGCTTTTTAGAAATTTTACGTCTCTGAAAACGTTTCCGGAAACTATACCTACTCAGGAATTATGTTAGACTGAGGAACTGTAAGTGGCATTACCTTTAGTTTTGGGTTCCCTTTGAATGCTCCACAGCCCCAATTGCCAGTGGCCACAGCAATTCTCTCTCCTTTACTGCGATCCAGAAGTTTAAAACCAACGTAGGCCTTTATCAAAAGCAAATAAAAAGTCAGTGAATTAATTCAATCAATAAACGAGCTCTAACTCGTATCTTGGCTTCACAACGTAAAAAAAAAAAAATCTTCACATACGCAACTTCAATAAAGAAATAAATGCAAAATAGGTCCTTAGAACTTGAAGAGCTTTCAGCTATTAACTTATCAGACATCATATACAGGGTGTCTCAAAAGTCTATCTATTTTGAAAAATAATGGGAATTACGAAAAACTGGTTTAAGACATGAAAAATATATTTATTTCAAAGTAAGTGCCACAAAGAATTAGTGCTATTTATTTATCTGTCTCCACATGGTGACCATCAGTGTCTCTACAGAGCTCAAAGCGATAAGTTGTTTCCCGGAACACACTTTCCAGCATTTGAGGTGTTATTTTCTGAACTGCATCGGTAATACGATTTCGAAGTTCGGCTACATCGCTAATTCTTCTACCAGTGTACACCTTAGACTTAATGAAACCCCAGGCGAAAAAATCTAATGGTGTTAAATCGAGTGAACGTGCTGCCCATGGTTGTGTTCCTCCACGACCAATCCAGCGACCGGGGAAGCGTCTGTCAAGATAATCACGTACAATTATTGCATAATGGCACGGTGCTCCATCCTGCTGAAAAACTACTGTGTCAAGAATGCCATCTGTAAGAAGTTGAGGTTCGAGGAATTGTTCAAGCATGTCAAGATAAATTTATAAATTACACAAAGTTCGAAATAAACCAATTAATTTTTTTTAAATACACAAATTTGCACCGGAAGTACATATCTTTATGCCAGCATAGCATTTTTTAAAAAAACATCTAATGTCACCGAAATAGATAGTGACTTTTGAGACACCCTGTATTTACCAAATAAAGAAAATATGAAGTTAAATATTCCTAATGATACACGAGTGCAGCTGTTGGCACTACTGTTCCAGTACCATATATAGCAGTGATGTAGTTGAGACAAAAAAAAAAAAAAAAAAAGGTCTAGTGCTACATCAATGATATATAGCGATATTTTTAAATCTTGTGAAAAACGAGGAAACTGTTCTTGCAGGACGTAAAGGTTATTCTGGATAAAACTTTGCCTAAACTATAAATAGGAAACAATGGGATTAAAATATTTATTACAAATTTGTAAAAATAGTACTTTTCGCCCAATGACCACCTGAAAATTTTTCTTCCTTAAACCTAAAAAGCATCAAACCAAAGTAAATTTGGTTTGATAGTTTTGAGTTCAACTTACAGTCAACTATTTCCTTAACTTAAAACTAACCTTTTGTAGCTCTCTCAAGATGAGGTGTGGCTTATACTGGTGCGAAGGACTGTTACCAAAACGGAGGGCGTCTAGGGCCAACACTTGACAAAGTCTCCTGTTGTATGGGTCTCTCGGGGTTTGGTCATGATGAGGGGCACACCACTTAAAGTTGGAAGCATATCCTTTGCCTTTGCTGAACTGCTGAGGACCTTTAAATACAATCAACATCATAAAATAATTTCAAAATTAAAAAGTCTCATCCAATAAAATTATTTTTTTATCACAATTTCATTCAGGAAGCAAATTCAAGTGCTTCACAGATTAAGTACCTCAGCTTCAAACCTTGAGCAAAGTACTGTATATTAGTAGTTGCTAAGCCTTTAACTAAGCGAATACTGTTCACGAGGCGGATGATAAACCTTAACTTTAACCTACCCGAACATACGTACCTGTTATAATTAAGGCCTCGCGTTTATCTAAAACTTCAGTGAACAACCTCGAAATAAGAAGTTCGGGACAAAGAACGAACCTGATCTCTTCCTGTACGCAACCCAAACCAAGAACTCCTCCTCCGATGTACCTAACGAAGAAGCGTTCTAATTTTAAAGTTCTCAATGTCAGAGATGGCGCTTTCAATAAAATAAAGGTACTTACAATCAAATTCGCCAATTTATTTTCAATTAAATGTATCCCGACATTTTATGTTACAATCGTTTCCAAAATATTCAAGCATGGTCCAATCATGTAAAACTAGAGCCTCTTTGAGGAGGAAAGCAAAATAATCTAAATCAACAAACTATAATTATAGTTAACGATAAGGATCAAAACACCCTATGAGCTTATGAATGCGTTTTAAGTGCAACCACCACATTTTATTGCACTTTTATCCCTTCCACTCTCTAAGCTTACAATGACATCAGCTATTAAACGTATGTGCTGTTAAAGGAACGATGTAGCCTACACCCAAAACTGTGGGTAGATAGGAGAAAAAACAAAAACAAACAGAGAAACCAATCTCACTAAAATGTTTATAGAATTTCCTATAAATTTTTATATCCGGAAAGACAAATGTCGAAACACTCAATAAACAAGAGTACTGTACAAGATACTAAAACAATCTTGATCCTTATCATGATTAAGCTTTCAGATTAAGATGAAGCGAAAGAAAAAGGGTATCAAAATCAAGGATAGAGCCGAATATCCAGTGTTGGGAGTAACGCCGTTACGTAACAATGTTGCTTTTTTTTAGTAGCTGCAGCGGTAACGCCGTTATTTTTGAGATGTAACGAAAATGGTAACGGCGCTACTTTTCAGAGCTATTTCAATCGTTACTCGTTACTTTCAAACTGATCATTTATTAGCTGTTAATTAGCTGTTAGCTCCTCCAAACAAGGAGGACTATCAGATGGCAATTTTGAAAAACAAGTGTTCCTGAAATCGAACAACACACTCCTAAAACAAATGTGCAAGATTAGTCATATAGAGTATAATTTGATATTATTAAGGCTTTTTTACTCTAGTATTTTCTTAAAAGTAACGGTAGCGGGAACAGTAACGCGTTACTTTTTCATAGAACTGAAGCGGTAAGGACGTTACTTTTTTTATCAATATAACGTAGCGGTAACGCCGTTACTTATAGAAAGTAAGGTGCCCAACTCTAATATCTCGAACTCACTAATTTTGAAGTACGACTATTTATAGTAAAATCATCATCAAATGCAGCAAGCCAGAAATGGTTAACATAACCTACACCCTTCTTCAACACTTACAGTACTAGAGATACACCGACTTGTAAGCTACTAGTCAGTAGTCGGCAAAATCACTAGTAGGTACAACCCTATACAGTATCCTACTCATTAATTTAATATGCAATTAAAAATAAAATTTTGATGTTCTAATTAAGAGAGGCCTAATAGCCTAGATTCCCTAGAACTTTAGCAAACTTTAGCAACCTCGCAGTAAATAATTTGAGATATACACAATTAATTATTAAGTACCAAAGTTTTGGGTTTTAATTAGCTACATCTATTAAAATTTCCAAACTAAAAACAAAAATCAGCAAACATTCGTGTAACACAAGACAGAAATTAATCGAGAAAATAGCACCTTTATTTAAACGTGGCAAAAGTAAAAGTGAGGAAAAAGTGGCACAACAGTTCGTATAGCTGCATCTTTCGTTATTCATCCGATCTTAGTCCAAGATGGGATAGGAATTTCTCGCAACAATTTAGCATCCTTAAAATTTGTTGTATCAAAAGAAAGCTTATGAATCCTTTTGTTAAAATTTAATAATATTGAGGCATACAGTGTTTCTTTAACAAGCTATCCACGTTACCAAGAAATATTCATAGCATTATAAACAAGTAACCGCTTTCCCTCTTACTTATTCGCGAAGTCCATCTGAAGCAACCCAGTAGCTTCCTCAATCAAGCCCCCAGAGTCGATGTGGAGGCGTGAGAGTGTCAATGGACAAGATTGGAATTCGGGCATGTCGTTGTAGGAAACGTACTGGCGGCTAAAAGTCACCATTCCAGTGAGGTCTGTGGGCAATGCAAGAATCACGGATCAACTTAAATGAATTTCTTTGTTCCATTTCAAAAAACTAACCAGTTATACTAAAATGTTTAAAACCTTTGCAAAATGATGTATTAGAAGAACCCCTATAAAATTGACGTGTAAATTATTCCAACTTAAACAATTTTTATTATGCTTTTAAAAAAATATAGTGTTTGGGCAGTATAGTTAATATGTGGCTACATCAATAACATATTAGATTCCTTGTGTCTAAACTTATTGTACCAAAAAGCTTGATAAGACAATTGGTGAAACTAACCTCTGGACGTTGCTTCCTTGAAGTAGTGAATGATGCATTTTAACTTTTCCAAAGCTCTCTGTTCTTTATGCAGGAAAAGTCTTCAAATATAACAAGTATAAATAAAAAGGTAAAACATCCAAAAAGCTTATTTCCCCCACAGCGTGGCGGGGTGAGTGTGACACAAGGGTCACCTGAACCAGAGCAGAAACGGAGTAAGCGGCCAACTTAACTCCACCCGATGCCAGTGGCCGGAAGCGAGCCAGCGCCACACTGCTCGGAGTCAGCCACCGTAACCACTGAGCTACCGGGCGCCCAAATATAAATACACAATAACTTAACTGAACAAGAGACGAAAATGTAAATAATTTCAAAAGCAAGCATAAAAAGAAGAATATGAATTCATGAAATGGCTTAATTCGTGTTATATAAAACTTACCCTACAACTTAGAATACTACAGAGATTAACATTAAATTGTGCAAGGACCCAATCCTGGGATTTGAAAGTAAAATTATGAACATTAATTTTGGTTTAATTAAAGGTAAAATAAAGCAGATTACATCTTTGTGAAAATATGAATTGTACTTAGTGTTGAATCTTTTAAATTTAAGGGAACATGCAACCGACTGGTATTCTAGTCCAAAGACACACACACAGGTAAGATTACAACATATAAATAGTTAAATACAGGGCTGTGGAGTCGGAGTCAGGAGTCGGAGAGTCGGTCAATTTTGAGTGGAGTCGGAGTCGGAAGTGCATAGTTGGATGGAGTCGGAGTCGGTGCAAATCCTTCAATTATAACCATAGCAGCCTAGGCCTAGCTCAATTTTATGAATAAAATAGATTTAACTTAATGTTTTAATATATAATATAATATATAAATAATATATAACATATAATATATAAATAAATAATATATAAATATAGTTGCTTATAATTAATAAGGATTATAATTAATTAATTAGCATAATTAATAATAAGGAAATTTAAAAATTTTGTACTAGCAACCCTAAATCTTTTTCAGATTTTTAGATTTCAATTTGATAATTTTGATAAGCATCACTGAAAGAAGATTTACTGGAAACGATCCTTTTTTTAAGAACAAATTCAGTTTAGGTTAGTACATTTTGTTACGGATGTTTATAATAATACAAAAACATCTTATTAATTTGCTAAACCAATAATAATCTTATTTTGTTTAAGTTTCAATCAGTTTGTATTTTGGGATTTATTGTAATTTTTGAATAAAGAGAAAAAAAGCCATTAAGGCATAGTTACAGCCACTAAGTAACCTGATGAGTCATGTGATGGTGACGAAATGCCTTGTTTATGAATCTCCATTGGCCTAATAAAGCTAATCGTAATCAATTTGGCCTTAACATTCCATCGGAGTCGGAGTCGTAATTATACAAGTCAGATTTCTGAAGTCGGAGTCGGAGTGTTAAAATTTTTGGAGTCGGAGTTGGAGTCGGCAAATTTTATCACCGACTCCACAGCCCTGGTTAAATACTAGTACATCGGTACAACACTAATCTAAATCATTTCCATTAGCTACCTGTTCAATTACAAACTATATAAAGTCAGAGAGATTAGACAAACAAGACCTTCCTGATCTAAATCCATGTTGGGAACTTGAAATAAGATTTAAAACTTTCCAAATGCTCTTTAATACTATTCTTTATAATTCTAGTATCTTTCCCACCAATGTTAAACTAATTCCCTACCGCCTCTTTACTACCCTTTTTTGTAAATGGGTACATTTGCTTTTTCAATTTTCAGGTATTTCTGCATAACTAATAGATGTTCCAGTAACAAACAAAATAGTGCCTCAGCTAAGCTATCCTCCCCTTCTTTGAGAATCCTAACTTAACTAAAAATTATAGGCCGGGTCGAATTTCTGGGGGCAGAACGGGCACTATGTGGGGCTCATGAATTGGGGTCCTGACCAACATACTCCAAAAGAAAGTTTATGCTCCCCCCCGTACCACTAGCATACTCCCTCCTATTTTTGGCTCCGCCCCAAAAATGAAAATAGTCTCATAAATGAAAATGGAGACCATTTACAGCATCTTCTCATAGAAATGACCCCCTCCTAAAATTGCATAATAAGCACACCGGACAAAAAATTAGTCACCCCTCTCAGAATGTACCTAATAACGTGTGACGGCGCCTCTGGCCTTGATAACCGCACGAATCCGGCGAGTTTAGTATGCGGAGGTACGCCTGCTGGTTCAAATTCATCGTCACTGGAACGAGAGGGCCCATTTCGTGGTACGAAAAACATCCCCAGAACATCACGGAACCACCTCCAGCCTGAACAACACCTTCGACGCATTCAGGATTAAAGGCTTCATTGGACCTGCGATGTACTCGTCGCCTCCCATCATTGGAGAACAAACAAAAACGGGACTCATCGGACCAAATTACACGTTTCCAATCTGCCGCAGTCCAGTTTTTGTGCCTCTAAGCCCATTTATAACGTGCCAATTTGTGACTTGCTGTTAACAGCGGCCTCTTCCGTGGTACCCTGCTCCAGATGTCCATCGCATGCAGTTCTCGTCGCAATGTCCGTTCGGAAATTGGTCGCTGGAGAACCTCATTGGTTTCTTGGAGCAATTGTTCTCTGGTTTGAAAACGATTTGCAGTTACTAGACGAGAAACATGGCGGCGGTCCCTATTGTCGAGAATTGTTTTCCGGCCACAGTTACGCCGTCGATTTTCAGTTGATTGCGAACTATACCACTCTTTGTAAACTCGCTGGACAGTACGCGTTGACACACCAACAAATTGGGCTACTTCAGACATTTGTGTCCGTGGGCTCTGCCAAACACGATGGCTCCTTTTTGCCACTGAGTAACGTCTGCCTCACGACCCATTTTGCAGACTATATCCAACACACACTTTGTTCTTCACCACCTCACGAAACAGATCTGATCCTGTGCTACGTCACCGCTACTTGTCACTTACCAATGCTACATCAGCGCCCCGTGTGACCTTGAACTTCCTACTATCGGTGCTATTAGGGGTGACTAATTTTTTGTCCGGTGTGCTTATATATCTTGTGCAATTTTCAGGCAATTACCTCAAAAATTTGGATTTCTCAAAATTTTCACCACGCATATTTTCTCAAAATATTTGCTATATCAGAAAATTGATTACGCATAAACATCGTTTATGTGTAATCAATTTACTGAGCTGTGTGTTGAATTTCAAATTCAATACCAATAAATTTCATGTTCTAATCATCATATATTTTTACAGGAATTATAAGAATTTATGCTCTTTAGATTTACTTATGATCCATGTATGATTCTATAAAAGCTGGATTTTTAATTTTTAAAAGGTTGAAAAAATGTCAACCAGAAACAAATCTTCGAATGCAGCTTTTGGTTTTGCCACTGAATTCCGCTGATCAATGATTCCTACAAAGGCAGACGTTGTCAGACACTATTTCTTCATTTAAAAGAGAGAAAAAATCAAGTCAAGGGGATCAGCAACTGCGAACGATTGGTACAATATAGTTACCAAAGATCTTCAAGATATTTGGGCCATGTTCTCTTTCCCTGTCATTCAAGAAAGATCTATTTCTTCTGCAGTGGAAAGATTAATCAGATCAGCTCTTTCCTTGAACAAGGTTCCTCTACGTCAAAGGAATGAAAATTTTGCTAAAAAACTTGCTTCATATGATGAAATGTTTGACATTTGTACTTGCAAATGTTATGATAAAGGAATAGGAAGGCCGTTTTGTCGATGCGAGGTAAAAATCCCAATGGTAGAGTGGGAGTCATTTGTAGGCCAAAAGCAAAGAATAAATCAATTAGGGCCATTTGATCGTGAAGCTGCCGCTGTCCAGAGACGATCCCTCTCAAGAGCAAGAGAAGAACAAGAGAGGCAACAAAGGTCAAGTGGAAATGGCAGAGGCTATGGAAGTTGTACCATCTTCTTCAGTAGATGACTTTAGCGAAGATATAGAAGACAGTGACAATGAGCTAGAATTCGTGCCCAATGTAGAATTGATTGAAAATGATCAAAATAGGTATTCATACAATGAATTACCATTGGTGGCAGACCGTTACCGTGTGAGTTCGAGAGCTACAGCAGCTATTGTTAATGCTGCATTGAAAGATATGGGAATAATCAATCAATCTAACATGCTTGATAGGAAGAAAAGAGAGAGAGAGAGAATTCGTGTAGGCAAGAAAAATATTGTTAGATCTAGATGTGAAAATGTGAATATTGAATGTATACGGTTTGATGGAAGAAAGGATGATACGTTAACCAAGCATGGAAAAGAGAAAGAAGAATATTATGTGCTGATCAAAGACCCTGGAGGTATCAATGTAGACCATCTCTGCCCTGACGCAGGAAACGTAAACGTAAATAACGTAAATTTTGGCAAACTGTTTACTTTCGATAATAGCAATACTCGTAATAATGGATTTAAGTTGCGTGGCAGACGTTTTATTACTAATATCGCTAAAATCTTCTTTACGTTTAAAGTAATTGATAAACGGAATAATCTTTCCGCGTCAGTCATTCATTCTACTAGCGTTAATATGTTTAAGAACAATCTAGATAGGCATTTTAAAAATATTAACGTTGTTTAAAAAAAAAAAAAAAAAAAAAAACAATTAGCAACAGGAGCTCTGGTGGTGGTGGTCGAAGATGAATCTGTGACGATGCCAGCATGTGATGCCAGCAAAAAAAAAAAAAAAAAAATTAGACTAACACGAACGTAGATGTAGCTCGTAGCGTAAACTAACCCACTTTTTGCTTAACTTTACCTACTTTTTTTTTTTTCTTATCCTCTCCTTACTTTGCATTTCTGTCACTCTCTTTTCTTGCATGTTTGTAGTTTGCATGGTATGACAGTGAGTTAAGACTGTGTTTGCATGGTTTGTAAGCTTTCTTATTTTACTTCTTTTCATCTTTCACCCCTCTCCTATTCTCTCAGACTATTTTTTTGACTTGTCGGCAGTGGCCGGCGGATGATGATGGTGAGTCTTTTTTCTCTTTTTCTGAATGAATGCTAGCCCACGAGTGATAGGTGTTCCTCCTTACTTAATCCTTATTCTCTTCTCTTAACCCTCTACTCTTTCCTTTCTCTCGGGCTAACCTTAAGAGTGGATCTTAGGGTCTTTGTTAGCCTTAGCTTCTGTAGATCTGTAGCTTTTTCAAAATCTCAATATAATAGGACTAGAAATAACGGGTGTAAGTTGACAAGTAGAAGGTTCGAGACAACAGTTGCCAAAAACTTTTTTACGCATAGAATAGTAAATAGTTTGAATAGTTTGAATAGTTTGAATAGTTTGCCGGTAGAAGTAATTAGTAGCACGTCTATAAACATGTTTAAAAATCGATTAGACGCATGTTGATACATTGGGTATAGTTTAAGGTAGTAAAATTAAGGCTTTGTGGTGATAGATCCCACAGCTCAACACAAGTGCTGTGGGATATAGGGAAGCAGCATCTTGGGTTAGGGGATACTCTCTGTCCTTACACACCCCATTTAAGAGAGATTCCTCTGCCGAGCAGTGCCCCCCATAGTCCTGTGAGGTATTGAAAAGCTCATGCTCTTCACTTGCCCCATAAACACCTTTAAATGGGAGACCCAAAATGGGTGCACAGACATTTCTACATTACTGTACAGTCTTTACAGCCACACTTACACTTTTCCTCCTAAGTGTATATGGTTGTAAATTGTGACTTGGTCCGCAATTGATATGGACCGTGACTTATTTTTGGTTGGCAAGGTACTGGTAGTGACAGATACTGTAATGAAATTGACTGGATTCTTTGGATCTGATATATTTGCATGTCGGTTATAAAAAGATATAGAGTGTAACATATTTGTGGATAGTAGTCTATTATGACTTGATCCCCTGGATCGAGAGATTCTGGCTTTAGTTTTTAATTGATAATTCACTGGGGAACACAACTTTTGGTGACTTAGATGTTAGACCTGTTTCTGGGTATATTGAGGTCGCTGATTCTAAAAATGACATTAGTTTTTCTCCATCAGCTCTGCTTATCAAGATATGATATATATCTATATATATTTCTATATAATGTATATAATATTATATAATTGCTGACTGGCAATCACTGTTGTTGTCAATTGAATACAAAAGTATGATGAATGTCAGCAAAAATAGTGGATTAACATCAAACAAGCATAAGGTACGAAAAATATTTATTAAATTCAAACAAGCTTGAGACACGAACGGCAAAAAAAGTTCTTTCATTGAGACATCTCACATAAACCGCGTTTCTGAGATTTCTTGCGATGAGATGTGCCAGGACATTCGCGTTGGATGCTCCAGCAGTAATCTGCCATCATGTGAGTATCCCATCGTCCGCGGTACCGTTCTTCCATGGTCCTTAGTTCTTGGTGAAATCGTTCACCCTGTTCCTCGCTTAGATCACCGAGGTTATCTGGGAAACGATCCAAATGACTGTGGAGGTAATGCAGTTTGATGCTCATTTTACAGCCAAGTTTACAAAAAGAAGAGAGCATATTCTCCACTAGTTCACTGTAGTTATCGGCCTTATAGTTCCCAAGGAAATTCTTCACAACCATACTAAACGATGACCACGCACGTGCCTCAATGTTGTCCATTGAATCTTGGAAACGCGGGTCTTTCATGAGTTCCCGGATTTGCGGTCCATCGAAAATACCTGCCTTCAGCTTTTCCATGCTCAGCGCAGGAAATTTTCTACATATGTAGCCAAAACACGTCCCATCTCTGTTCAAAGCCTTTATAAATTGTTTCAGCAAACCTAGTTTGATGTGCAGTGGTGGCAATATGATCCTTTCTCTGTCAACCAAAGCTTCTTTGATGATATTTTTTCCTCCAACCACCATTTTTTCTCTCAGAGGCCACTGTCTTCTCACCCAGTGTTCATCTTTAGCTCTACTGTCCCAGAGACATATAAAGCACGGGTACTTGGTGTACTCGCTCTGCTGGCCCAGGAGAAAATTCACCATCTTCAGATCCACACAGATCACCCATTCGTGGTCTCGGTATGATATCTTCTCTAGGACTAGGGCGACTGTCCGTACTCTTCTCTCATACCGACTGAGTGACCAATTGGGATTGATCTGTATCTGTTGCCGTTGTGTAGAACAACACATTTTAGGCTCCGTTTGGAGCTATCTATGAATAACCGCCATTCACTTGGTGTGTATTCCGATATGCCCATTTTCATCAGCAATCCGCGCACATTGTTGCAGAAAACTAAATCGTTCTCTTTTGAGAAGAAGGGCAGTAAATCCTTTTCTCTGTCGCGATATAACGTGATTTTGGTTCCCGGCAGCAGTAAATTTTTTTCTCCCAGCCTGGAAGCTAACAATTCAGACGATTTCTTCGAAAGACTAAGTCCCTTATGAGGTCGTTTAATTCGTGTTGACTAAAACCTTCTGCAACTGATGACGGTCCTTCGAAATCACTGTCATTTTGCCCACATATGCTTTCTTTGTCAGTAGCAGATTCATCATCTTCTTGAGGGAGCTCTGGAAGATGGCTGAATGATGGGACAGGTATCTCATCTGAATGTGAAACAGGCCGTCTAGCTGAGTCTATGTCAGGATACGTCCATTTACTCCGGTTACGTCCATTGATGCCCTTTATATTCACCAAACAAAAGTAACAGTCATCACTGTGGTTTCTCTGTTCTCTCCATACCATTGGTATACCAAATTTCAGGCACCTCCTCTTTCCGTTGGTCCATTGCCGCAGATGCTCCGTACACGTTTTACACACAACATGAGGAGCCCATGGCTTATCTTGGTCCCCTAGTTGTACTTTGAAATAGGCAAAATAAGCTTTTTTCACAAAATCAGTAATAGTTTTTCTCTGTTCAATGAACGTGTACTCTCCGCAGATAAAACAAAACATCTGGATGATTTAAACACTTTCTTCGTGATGAAGCCATGTCAACACCTGTAACAGGAAAGAATTCACGTTAGTACATGTACAATACACATGCAAAACAGCAACATCAGCAAAATCATAGCTACAATTTATTACAGATGCTTTAGATTTACGAGCAACTCATAATACCGTTCCAGAAGGGTAATAAAGTAGGTAATGACGTATGCAATATCTCAAAAACTAGAGCTGCTAGAACAAAATGGATGATATTTTATGAATCAGTGGCATGAAAATATCCAGAATAAGGTCTAAAATCTCAGGCACCAGAAAAAAAAATTTTTTTTGTTCCCCAGTGTAATTATTTAGTTTCGTAAAAATTGGTTGTTGCCAATGTACAGGCAGTTTTTACATAGTGGAGCCACCTCGATGGGCCGACGTGGCCCGTAGTGTGCCCACTATAAAAATTTCTCATGTTCTTATGTTCTTGTGGTTCGGAACCCACGTAAAATTGTAGGTCCCCTCCGCCACCATGGAAGACATGCGCAATACACAATTACGAAGCAGTTAGGTAGACCAGCCATGAGTGGATCCTAGGGTCTTTGTTGGTCTGAAACATTGTAACATATATATACATGATACACACACACACACACATATATATATATATTCTGAGTTCATTTATATATATATAGATATATATATATATATATATATATATATATATATATAAGGGTGCTCCAGCCGCCCCATAAAATCTTAAAATTTGGAATAAGCTGGTGAAGGTCTCTGTGGTATTGCAGTTGGGTCTAGTAAATATGCCTGTGAAGTTTGATTGAATTCCAACAAGATTTACCTTCATCACATTAACGTTTTCTGTAGGAACCTTTTTACAAAAGGCATTTTTATAGAAAAATACTAAAAATGACACAATTTTTGCTTTGTAACATCTTACTATTATGATCAAAAAACCTATGGGATGGTCTTAGGTGGTGGGTAACTCAATTTTTGAGGTTTTGATTCAAATAATCTACATATTAATGATAAAAAATGATAAAAATGAGTCAAATTCATGATTTTTTCAGGTATTTTATGCAAAGTTGAGCTCTGGATATGCATAGCTGCTGGTGTATTTGTGGATGGATAATGGATAGATCTCAATAGAAGTTCCAACAGTCAAGAATTTATTTCCAAAGAAGCAAGTGTACAAAAAAAAACTCAGACAAGGTCTTTAAAGACTACAAACTTAGACTATGTTTATGTTTTTGTATTAATACTCAAAAAGATAGATTTTCACATACATGTAAGATAAACAAAATACTGATTAACATACAAACATTATCAATAAAACAAACAGCTACCTTACCTATTCTAATTTAAGAAACCAGTTCTTAGATTCCACCTTGTGCTTTCTCTGATTTGGGAGGTGGTTGCGACAATTTTCTACAATTTGTAGTGTATTTTGCAGATTGGATTCCTTTTTGGAAGTGCCCAGGAAATCATGGCAAAGCTTAACTCCCCTCTCGGCAGCATCATTAATAACACAAAGATTTGCTACTATTTCCTTTCCATAAAAAATGCTTCACTTGATGGCCACTCATTAACAGGCAGATTTAAGAATTCTGAATTGATGTTAAGGATTCTGAAAAATGCCCAGGAATCACTTCCAACAAATTCTGAAAGGTCATCACTTGATTCCTTTGGAACTTCTGGAAATTTTGGCTTGCCAAACCCAGACCCATCTCTCTTAACGCATGAAGCCAGGTGTTCAGCTCCAAGAAGCTTCTTTGCTATTTTCTCCTTCACTGCATCACTGAGAGAGCTGCTGAATAAAGAAAGTGGCACCAATTCCTCTATGAGATACCACATATGTAAACCAATTGCCTTGAGTGCAGCTCCTGCAATTGTTGGATTAACTTTCCTGTAGTCTAGAAAGGAATTGATTAGACCGAGATCATTCATTGGTGCAGCTGAAGACACTGGGGCAGCAATCCACCATGGGATGTAGCAATACACGACAAACTGTACATACTGCATAAGTTTGGGTAATTGTCCTTTAGCTAGTATGGTCCCAGTTAGCAGCTCAGCAATTTGATCACAAAGTAGTACTATTTTGATGGAGTAAAGAATTTTTGCCATCCAACAGGCTTTATGAAGAGCTCCTGGCCTTTGAAACCCAGTAAAGTTATCTGGCACAGCATTGAGGTAGACCAAGGTAAGTTGCATCAGTTCTTTGTAGTCCCCTCGAGCAAAGTCTGACTTGAGAGCTTCCTGACACAAAGCAATGATGGCAGTTCTCTGCTCAGCCAGATCCTCTGGAATGTCAGGGATGGACAGATTCTCTAGGTTGCGGTAAGACAACTTCTCAAAATGTTCCTTGAATCGTATGAAAAGGGAAATGTCTGGGCTCTTTGAGACCTCAATTTTCAAGGCATCCCATGTATGGACAAGAAACCTTTCTCCAATATGGTGCCTGCATGCTAACCACAGCAACTCACGCTTGAGAGACTCCTGAATACTAATGCAGGCAGCTGTTATTGCACCTGTGTTTGAGGATGTTGTGTCAAAGACCATCGCAGCAACATTATCTTTGCAGTTCCAGACCTCCAGTTCTTCTATGGTGGCATTAGCAATTTTTGGCCCTGATAGTCTGTCAGTCTTGTGTTGCAAGGGTGGAACACCTAGCAATTTTACACCTCCAACTCCAGACACAGTATGGGAAGCCTCTCCTCCTGTGCAGACTCATTTCCAAGAGTGTCCATCAATTTGCCATCCCAATGGATGGTTGCCACAAGAGGTGGCTTCCATGATGCTCTGATTTTCTGTGCAATACTATTGACAACTTCCACGACGAATATATAAGCAGATCTGTAACTCACATTTACTTTTGATGGATCACCAGCTGTAGCCTTAATAAGGGAAAAAGTGATCTGTGCTAAAGCAGCTGAGGAAACAGTGTTTCTAACTGCAGTTTCAACCACTTCTGGCGATTTAAGAACATCATGAGGCCAAAATGCAGAGGAGCTGGTTTTCACTAAATGCTTATGTGATCGTTTTGGCATTACTTCAGGCTCAAAGGAGGCATCAGCTGATTTGACCATTTCTGCTTCCTCATCATCTGACACATCACAATCTGAGGAAATCTTCTCCACTGATGATGTCTGATCTCTCTCTCCTCCTCTTTCTCTGATCGCACAGCAGCCTGTTCAGCCCTCTCTTGGCGCTTAATTTCTATCTGAGCACAAACTTTGTCCTTTCCTCCATAGGTAAAAGTCCTGTCTGTCATCATATTTCTCAGAAATGCTATGTCATACTCAATAATTTTCTTTTCATTCTCTGCCTTACCCTTCTTGCTTTCAACCATCCTTTTCTCTGCATTACCTGGATAGAATGGCATAGTTTTATGAAGTTTGTCCTGGAAAGCTGCAATCTTAGGACTTTTTGATCGCCTTTCAGGAGGAATCTTCATGCAGCCAATATAGTCCTTGTTGTGGAACTCCTCAA